>JANIVH010000014.1:0-382673 GCA_030557705.1 Taiozyma odintsovae
GCCTGGTCTATTTGTCAATTGATGAGAAAGCTAGCCAACCATGGTCAAGCTATCTTGTGTACTATCCATCAACCTTCAGCTATCTTGATGCAAGAATTCGACAGATTGTTATTCTTGGCTAAAGGTGGTAAGACTATCTATTTTGGTGATTTAGGTAACAACTGTCAAACCTTGATTGAGTACTTCGAGGCCAATGGTGCTCCAAAGTGTCCTCCAAGTGCCAATCCTGCTGAATGGATGTTACATGTTATTGGTGCTGCTCCAGGTTCTCATGCTAATCAAGATTACCACGAGGTCTGGTTGAACTCTCCTGAAAGACAAGAAGTGCTGCGTGAATTGAATGATATGGAAAGAGAGTTGGTCCAGATTCCGCTTGATAAAAACATCAGCCACGCTGAATTTGCCTCCCCATTATGGTTCCAATATTCTGTTGTCACGAAGCGTGTTTTCCAACAATACTGGAGAACTCCGTCTTTTGTTTACTCCAAATTAGTTTTGGCTATTTCTTCTTCATTGTTTATTGGTTTCGCTTTCTTCAAGGCCAACTTGTCGATCCAAGGTTTACAGAATCAAATGTTTGCTTGTTTCATGTTCGTTATCATCTTTAATGCATTACTACAACAGATCTTACCATCATTTGTCAAACAAAGAGATTTATACGAGACTAGAGAAAGACCATCAAAGACCTTCTCTTGGATCGCCTTCATGGCTGCTCAAATCACTGTTGAAATCCCATGGAACTTCTTGACTGGTACCATTGCATTCTTGACTTACTACTACCCAGCTGGTTTCTACAACAATGCCATCCCAACTGATGCTGTCAATCAACGTGGTGCCTATGGTTGGTTCTTTACTGTTGTCTTCTTTGTCTATACTGGTACCATGGCTCACATGTGTATTGCTCCAGTTGAACTAGATCTAACTGCTGGTAACATTGCTTCTTTGATGTTCACCATGTGTTTGAATTTCTGTGGTGTCTTGGTCCAATATGATGCCCTACCAGGTTTCTGGAAGTTTATGTACCGTGTTTCTCCATTTACTTACTTTATCAACGGCTTCTTGTCCAACGCTTTAATGGATGCTCAGGTTACTTGTGCTGATAACGAGCTTATTCATTTATCTCCAAATGGTGGTAGAACTTGTGGTGAATTCTTAAACGATTACATCACTAATGTTGCTGGGACCGGTTACATCGTCAATCCAGAAGCTACTTCTGACTGTCAACTCTGTACCTTGTCATCCACTAATGACTTCTTAGGGATGGTTGGTTTAAACCCAACCTATAGATGGAGAGACGTTGGTATTTTCTTCGTCTTCTTGGTTTTCAACATCGTTGCCGCTTTCTTTTTATACTGGCTGGCTAGAGTTCCAAAATCTAAAGACAGAGTCAAAGAATCTTCTACCCCATCACCTACTCCGGCTGCTATCAATGAGAAGGAATCTGCTGATAGCGAAAAGAGCTCAGCTTAGATCATGTGTGTTTCAAGTCGCACCCTCTTCACAATATTCATTTTTTTATACTTGTATACCAGGGTTTAATTTAGATAAAAAGGATTTAATTTAGGTATATATAATTGAGATAATTATAGGGAAAGTTAACTATTAGTTATTATTGTAACTTGATATGATACGTATAATTAGCCGACCATTTCTCATTCCCAGAACTGAACAGCTCTATTAGTATCTATTCATATTACAGCCATTAAACTGTGGTCATGCAACCTACGATCTGAAAATGAATAATTATACGTTATTTATGTTTCAGTATAACTCACCAATTTTATTAAAAGTTGTCGACTTTGAGGGTTCAAATTTTAGATCGGTTTTTAATTGGGGTGCCATGTGCTATAACTATGCACTATACTGATCTATATATTTCTACGTCCTCTATACCCGGCTAGCTTAGTCCAATTTAGGCCCCAACTAACTGCCCGAATTGGCGGTAACTTGTGACCATTCAAATCCCCAACTAACCGTTGTCAACTAGCCATTGGATAAGCACCGAACGCCTCAGAGTAACCAGTGTACTTCTCAGGCTCAATACAAAAGCAGCCGATTTTGGGGAGCCCAGATCTTATACACGTATTGGGTAACAGTCGAGTCTTGAAAAAGTCCTATGGATGTCCATACGGAAGGCATGTTTATGCATAAAATACAGAAAAGATAGCCTCGTAATATATAAAATTAGTCGTTAAATTCGTTAAACATTAATCTTTTTGGTACCCTCAAGCATTGTTTGGGCACGCGTCAATAGTTCATTATCATTAGCACTTTCTCTTCTCTGCAAATTAGGACCGCTGGTACTGGTTCTTCTTCTATCAGTGGAAACACCTTTCAATCTCTTCAATAAGTTCTCTACAATATCCTCTTCTTCTTCAACTTCATTGACGTTGTCTGCAGATTTGGTTCTTGAGTTCTTGTTCTTTGATTGGTTTTCCAGAATAACTTCTTTTCTCTTCTCATAAATCTTCTTCTTCATTTCAGCTTCCATATTATCCTTTTGTACTCTTTCGAAATCAGCAATAAAGTCTTGGAAGTTTTGTAGAAATGTGGATCTAGCAACTGTGTCCTTTGAATTCTCACCGAAGTATTTCATTACTTTGTCAAAATCTTCAAGAACGTATTTGTGTTGATTTTCCAAAAGCATACATTTCTTCTTAGCTTCCGGTAGTTTTGGAGTCAATTTGTTTAAGATCTTATCTAATGGATGTAGCTTCTTAGGATCACTCAAATTACCAATCTCCATAGATTTTTCAATGATGCTGACACTGGATAAGAAGGCTTGAATATCTTGCGACAACTGTTCAATTGAAATCTTAGCACTGTCTTGCAACACAGCCAACTCTTGTAAGAATGTCATGTACTCGGGATATGCTTTCCTGATCACTTTTTCAACATAATGTAAGAATGTTTTCTGGTTATGATCCTTGATAAAACTCAATTTCTGTAATGATGCCAATTTAAAGCCTTCAACTTGTTTTCTATTCATGAAGTTACCAATTTCTCTGATCAAGATGAACAGGTTCTTTAAACTCTTGGAGTTCTTGATAGCTTTCACAGAGTCATCGATACGTTGAAGCTTTCCCAATAGATCATAATAATCTCTTTCGTAAGTCTTGATTACCAATAAGGCCCTTGATCTTGATCTCCAATAATGTCTTAAATTGAGGCATAACTCCAAGTACAATCTATCAGCCCTCTCTAACATGTTTACATCCTTCTCTGGAACTTTACCCTTTTGATAATCAGTAATGAAAGGTTTGAAGTTTTTTAACACTGACAGTGAGATTTCACACAGTTCATCTCTGTTGAAAAATTCAAGGACACTTATATTATTCAAAATGTCATAGTCACACTTCAAGACCTTTTCAACCAACTCTTCCTCTGGTAAAGTGGCAAACATATGTAGATTGATACCGAATTGTTGTGATAAATCTCTTGGTAAGAATGAGATGAGTTCGATTTTTGTAATAGGTGTGATTGGGGACTGCTTCTTAGCTATAACCTTCACATCGAACAAATCCTCAACTTCCCTTAAGATACCCAATGCCTGCAATTCATTCGTTCTGGATAGATAGTTCTTATCATTCCATAGAGTGTTTTCAACTTCTTCAACCTTATCCCAGTGTAACTGCTTTAATCTCTTTGTTGGTTTATGCAATGCTCTTGAAATCTCGTCAATTTTGTTCTGTGTCAGCTTTTCTTGAACAGACTTGGTATTGACCTTCAGTTTAGGATGACCATCTTTATTCAGCAGGTCTGGCATTGGTGGTGGTGGAGGTGGTGGAGGAGGTGGCGGAGGCGTTGAGTTGGAATCAGCCCCAGCTTTCAATAGATCAGGCAGTGGTGGAGGAGGTGGAGGACCGGTTGATGATTTTGAATCAGATTTTGAAACCTCTTTCAAAAACGCTGGTAGTTGCGGTGGAGGCGGTGGAGGTGGAGGTGGTGTTGATGCTTTTGGCAAATCAGAGTCAGGCTTGGTACCAGATTTTAAGAAGTCAGGAAGGACAGGAGGTGGTGGAGGAGGTGGTGGAGGAGGTGGTGGTAGAGGAGGAAGCTGATAGTTGTTGGTTTGAGCGCCAGTCTTTGTGATATCCTTTAGGAAATCAGGCATACCAGGTGGAGGTGGAGGTGGCGGAATAGCAGTCTGGGGAGTAGTATTCAAACTTGGAGAAGAACTGTTACCTAACTTCAGCAGGCCAGGCAGTGGATGTGCCGGTGGATCAGGGGTCTCGAAAGTAGTCGCACTCATTACTTTGGATAGCATTTCAGGCATTGGAGGCGGAGGCGGAGGTGGTACTTGAGCATTGGTGACTGCCATGAAGTTTTCGGATCCAGCATCCGTAGATGAGCCATATGAACTAAACATCTCTGGCAGTGGAGGAGGTGTTGGGATTGAGCTCGAATCACTGCTTGTGTTCTGGGAACTAGAATAGGTACTGGATAGCTTTGAGATTGATGGGTGTGTTATCGTTGATGGCATACCGTATTGAACCGTATCACCACTTTGTCGATCATAACCATTTGGTTCCAGCGATAACAGGGAGTCAGCACTTTGTAGGGGTTCTTCTTTAGGAGCAGCTGAGGATCCAGAAGATACGAGAACACTTGAATATGAAGAGCCGCTAGCATTTGTTGAAGAATTTTCGCCCAGTTTAAAATTACTCTGGAGAATAGTGAACCCACCAGAAACAACATGTGGGGCATCTTCTACTTTAGCTGAGTTGCTATCAAGAAGCATCGAACTGCTGTTTGCGTAGACTTCATTTCCTGTCCTACTGCCAAAAAGCTTCGGGTCACCTGAGCTACCAATGGATTCCCAGCTAGAGGAGCCAGATGGACTTTCATGGCGCTCCGGTTTAGCCTCCTCTAAAAGATCAACTGAGTGAGCCAAGTTGTCAAGGCCACATAAGAATGGCAATCTAACAGCGGATTTCGATCTGACTAAAGAAGTCCTCTTGGTCTTTGTGGTGGATGCAGAACTTTGAGATGATCTTTGATTCAGTAATTGAACCAATGTAGCTGCATGTGAATTGTAAGAAACAGTTTTGGATGGTTGAACAGGCAGATTTGTGAATGAAATTTTAGCATTCTCCTTAGATTCTTTCACTTGGTTAGCGGCAGCCATCTTCTCAAGCGAAGAAATTTTATTCTTCAATGTTTCGATCTCTTTATCCTTCATTTCCACCTCAGTTTGAAGACTTTGGTTCCTCTCCAAGATATCTCCATTTGAGATCGTCAGAGATTCTTTCAGATTCACTATCTCTGTGTTCAGTTCTTCATTGATCTCTTCCAGTTCTTTAGCTTCCAAAATGGCACGTTGAGCAATGTCATCAGTGGTCAATCTATCCATGAGTCTCTGAATAGATGCGTTGATAACACTCTCTGAATTTTGAGCCAATTCCTTGTTCGAAGTAGAGATACTGGAGATGATCGATTCAACAAGCTTAAAAGCGTTTAGTGATTGTGATTTGGAATTCTTTACCAAGATGTCAAGTAATCTCTTTAACAGTAGAGTGGTAACATCAGTAAGGGCATCATTGTTAATTATCTTAGACTTGATGGACTTAAAGACAACATCAATTCGTGAATCCCTCAAGTGGAGCTCATCTGAAATCTCATTGGCAAACGTTGTGATCTCACCAGACTTGAACTTGTCAATCTGTTCATTGATAAGTTCATCATTAATCTGTTGCATCTTGTAAAACAAAGTGTAGATACCAACCTCCTTGAGCTTGTAATGTATGATTTTTTGATCATTCACAGATTCAGACCCTTCACTTATGGCGACCATGAGAAACAGAGAGCTCAATATTAGTTCCTTAACCAAAATCTTGGAAAAAACTGCATATTCCACTTCCAGTATCTTGTTCAATGATTCAATCCATTTTTCAAACATATTTAAGGTAGAAAGGTTGCTGAAGGCTTTCAAAATATTGTTTCTGCCTAGTGGGGGCAGCCAGTAGCAAATAAGGACCAATATATCTGTGATTAGCTTCTTATTATTCAACTCTTTGGTCCTTAGCATCGTATTTATTAAAAACGTAAGAACTTTAATATCTTGTGAAATGATATCAGTTCCTTTTGGTAAGTTGACCAAGTTCTTATAGCAACTTAAAAGTAGGAACTCAATCTCTTGATCATGACTATTAAGCTTCAAATCCATCAATCCAATATGACCTTCCAATGCTAGGAACTCATCAGTAAATTCTCGTCCTCTAAGACATCTCTCCAATTTATGTAGCTCTTTTGAGTCCAAATACTTGATCTTAGAAGTAAACCATTCAGGAGATCTTATGAGTGAGCCTTGGTTCATACTGGGACCATTTTGATCTTGACAGATCAAAGTCCATTTTCTTGCAATTGATACACTCCTAAGGTTGATTTTAACATCATTAGAGAATGATCTTTGCTGTAGTAGTTGATCGAATAGGTCTTCCACAATTTCATTGGATGGCGGTTGATCTTTGTCAAAGTTCAGAAACTGGAGCTGGTCGACATCAATGCTTTTTCTTCTCTGTTTTTTTATTTGAACATCTGAGACCATTGTGGGTTCTTGATAGACATCAGCGGGTTGTTGTTTAAACCCTACACCAACGATATGCAACCCAAGGTCCACAATATCTGGCTTGTTGTGTGTCGTAGAGGGCACTGATGAGTCACTAGAGGTCATCAGTGATCGCAGCGGCGAAGAGCTATGTGATGAAAGGCGTCTTTGTGTTTGGGAGCCTCTTCGTTTCAGATCATCATGATCCAGAAAATAGGTCCCAGTGGGCAGCATTGTTCTGTAGGTGAGAGCTGTTAGTACTTCTTCACTAGTAAATCCATAAAGGAGAACACTCACTTAAGACAGCGGTCTTTGAGAGTTAAAGGGCGGCAAAAAAAAATTAATCTGAATCTATTAAAGATCTGTTATGTGCCTTTTCAAAATAAACGCGTTTGTTTTTGTTCTAGTTACAGACACGAATGAAAATGACAGTCTTTGGTGTAGTCTCTTCAATTCGCGGTGTTTTTTTTGATTTAGTCCCTAATTTGAAAAAAAAAGGAGACTTGTCAGGGTAAAAAGAGACTAACGAGACTTAAGATCTTAAGACTTGGGACTACATAGTTAAGTTGGCTGCACGCCAACTTTTTTTTGGGGTATTTTTAGCTCAAGAATAAGAAAAAAAGAGCTAGGCCCATTAGGAGTTGATTAAGAACAGGGACTCAAAGTTATTTAATTGAATAGAAATAGGAGCAGTTAACTGATAAAGTAGAAGGTTATAATAATAATCGAAAGTTTATAGTAATAAATAAAAAATCAGTATTTATACTCTCCATTGATAAGACTTTGCGCAAGTCTTGGTCTTGGTCTATTGTTAGCTTGTCACAGAAGAAAATTTAGCCTTTAAGTGATGAGATGAGATCGGAGGCCAAAATTGCCTTTAAAATTTATGAAATAGGTGTAGAAAGAGGAGAAGAAAAGATTCTATTAAATGTCTCTATCGTAGTTCAATATATAATTGTATTATCTTTCCATTGATTCAAACAATTTTCTTGCATTCATACCCGATTCGTCCTTTCATGTCCATTTTTGATCTCTTTGAATCCCAATTGAGAATTTCAGAAAAACAAAAAAATTACTGCTTTTAACCAGCCTTGTTTAGAACAACAACTTCAATCATACTCCAAGGACACCTCTCAAAGACACCTCTATACACTTGATACTCACTTTCATCGCTACCCTCAGCATCAGCACAGAAGATAACTTTAACTTTATTCCTCCATAACGAAAACCTCCCCCTTAATCAAAAGTGTAAACAATCTAAAGCACATCTCAGTTCTGCTCAAGTTGCTATCCAACAAAACTTTCATCAAGATCAACGCTCCAAGACTTAAATAGACTCTAGTTGCCTACCCCCAACCATACCTTTACTAAATCCTATTATTACATAATGGCCAACACTACTTCTATAGCTGTGGGTTGTGCTGTCGGTATCCCCGTTTTCCTATCGGTGGTCATAGCTTCCATTTTTTATTATAAGATGAGAAAGAGACTAGAAAAAGAGGATCTCGAGTTACAAAAGGACGAAGCATTCCAAGAGGATACCCATGAGATTAGTTATGATAACATCGACGAACTAAGAATACAACCGAAGGAGAAAGATATTGATAATTTACAAAATTCTTCTCCATCAGAAGCAAGTGATGATGGTCATATTATCACTACTGAAAAGACTCAAGATGGTAAACCAAAGCAACAGAGATACGTTCCTGCTTATAGAAGGAAGTTCAAATCATCGGTGACGAACTTAAACGGTTCTAGAAATTCATCATTTTCCAACTTGAACCTAATGAACGCCGGTTCAGCTTCCTCTTTAAATTCTTCAACCAATAATAACAACAATCAGACCACCGATGCCTTCTATGACAACGTCCCAGTGATGGGTAGTGGTCAAAACGTCAGTGACATAGAATCTGGTAGAACGTCGCAAGATTTGGCAAGATCACTTCAACAACCAACCCCATCATTCCAAAAGAAACCAAGTATGCATAGATCAGCCTCTTCAATCTCCTCCACTGTCAATACTGAGGATTATGACCTAAAGAACAACTATAATGTTGCTAATGAGCATGAAATTCAAGAGGAAGACCAATATGAGAATGAGTTTACTAACTATTCGGAAAACAAGAGAGCATATATCGAAAGTCTAAGGCCAAAACAGCAATGACTTAATCATAAATAGAGTCCGCTCCTCTTTCACATAATAAATGCAACATTTTTCTTTCTTGACATTCCTCATCCTCTTGTTTCATATCATGCACGTTTGTTTTACCTTATTTATCTGGTTTCCCTTTTTTTGATTTATGGCAATGTCTAAAATGATATTGATTCTGAGTTCTTGTTTAGTTGTTTTGTAAATGTTTGATACCCAGATACTACATTTTTGTAAACATTTATATCTCAAGCTACATGTATCGTATTATAATCCAAATTCATTATTTTTTAAGTATATATTTACAAGCATATTTTACCTTCTCATCATAACTAGACTGCAAAATCCACAGTTTCGTCCTCCAATAAATCATATTTCTTTTCACCAACTTGTAAACTCCATTCATGGATTAAAAATTCACTACGTCTGTTTTCTCTATCAGCGACCAATCTAACTATACCAGTTTGTTTCTTCCCCTTGACTTCAAATTTAATATTCACAACACCTTTCACTTGGTTCAACTCACCAGAGATCCATGGGAACATGGAACTGAAATCGATTTCATCACCAAGGACCTCTCTAATAACACTTGATCTTCTTAAGAAATGTAATGTGGTAGTGACAATTGGTGAAGTGGTCTTCTCATAGTTAAACATCACGACGGCAGAGACACCCATCAGGATCCAAAACCCAACAAACTGTATACGTTTAGCATTACGATCTTTTAAAGGATCTGGTAATTCTCTATCAACGACCATCTGTCTTTGACCAACTGGTGGTCTCTCAGCTTCTGTAGCAGTTGTAGTTGATTGGAATCTTATCATATTTGCGATAGTAGGAACAGCAGAGAAGCGAGGTCTCAGCAGACCACGGGAACAAAGCGTTCTGGCTCTTAGTAACATTTTGATAAATTAATGGAAAGGTTTGATAGAGGTTGGTTTGTAGCCTTTGTTTGAAGTTTTTCATCGTTGGTAAGTTTTCATCGAGCTAGCCAGAAACCGCGAAACGCTAGGCAGGGAGGGCCATGGAACTTAGAAGGAGCTCTCTGCCTACAGGCACGGTTCCCACACGCACGGAGGGATACTGCTTTTTTAATCTAACAAACATAGTTGAATATAAATTCCAGTTAAATTTCAGGATTATAGTGGCACAAGATCTCAACTTTGAAACGAACTCACAATGCCTTTAGTAAGTTTAACCTTTTGGGATACAAAAGAGTACAATTTCTAACCATAACGCAGATCGGGAAGCTTTTCCATTACTCATTCGATCTTATCCTAGTCTCCACAGCTTTGGCTGGGATCAAGAGAAATTCAGGCTTGACACCAAAGACAGACCTACTTGGTAAGGACTTCCAGCCATACTTCCAGAAGTATCTGGACTTGGGTGAGACGACATATGATTCCACCGTTGGTGTGTTGAATGCCTCTGGTTACTTTGTTAGAAAATAGTGCTACCAAATTATGGTGACCAGATTGTGTTGATTACGTATGAGGGATGCTACTGTTTTAATTATTTATACTATTCTAGATTCTAGAACAGCTTGAATGCTACGGTTATGGAAAGGAAAAAAATTACTGGTAGTTTATCGTAGACTTCATTATGCTATTATATTAAGATCTTATCTAAGTATTGGATCATGAAGGGTTGAATGGCAAAACACCAGCAAACCCGCTAAGATCTCTGAAATTCTCTTCCAATTCATCATAGTCCATATCAACATTCTCAGCTTGCTCGGTAGTATAGTAGAGCCCCATCTTCACATTGTCATGGACATCGTGTTGATGATGATGCTGTTGTTGTTGAGAATGGTCATTTGTCTTAGAAGTAGTGGTAGTTGGAGCTGGGTTACCAGCATTATTAAAATGTGATAGTGATCTCATCGTTTCCCAGAAATCCAGTTCATCCTCCAGATCTTCTTGATTCATATCATTGGACAATGATCTCTTCTTTCGACTATTACCACTTGAATTGGACATCCTTCTCTTACCATGATTTGAGCTATGAGAAGAATGGGTTTGACCATTGACAGCTATGCCCTGGGCTGCAGCAGCGGCTGCAGATGGGTTTAGTAATCTAGATAAGTCATGTTCACGAGCGGCCTGTAGATAACTTGATGATTCCAATTGTGGTTGAGCCATAGGTGGTAGATAGTTGAAATGTGAATATCTATTCGGGGTGAAAGTCTCATCATTTGGATTACCAGAGACATTACCTGATTGGTTTGATGAAGAGTCGCCTGGAGATGCAATTTTACCTGAAGAGTGGTGGTTTGAGCTGTAATGGTGATGTATATGTTGATGGATTGATATTTTCAAATCATATTTCTTTGCATTTTCAATAAGTTGTTTCGCTAATTCTGTGGTGCTAATGTTACCATTTGATAATGTTAAACCTGAAGTATCTTTTAAAGTGAATTTCCAATCCATTTCTGTGTTAACTGGTGGTCTTGGTCTTGAATCTGGTATTGGCATATATGAGCTACTATGGCCATTAGGCAGTGCAGGTTGATGGAATGGAGTATGCTGTTGTGATTGATGCTGTTGTGATTGTTGTTGCTGATGGTTATGTGAGTGTTGTTGGTGACTTGATGATGAATAGACTGGTGTCACTGATGATAAAGTTGGCAAATCTTTCAATGAATCAGACCTCTCGGTTTCTGAATCGTTCTTGGCCTTCTTTTTATCCTTTGTTTGCTTACCATTAGACTTCTTCTGTGATTGCAAAGTTTCACTGATCTCTTCGATTTTGGATAACCCACCTTCGAATGAGTCAATCTCCTTCTTGATTTCAGCATTAGCTTTACCTCTAACAACTTCAGTCACAATTTTTCTCCATCTATTACGACATGTCAAACTTGGACGACTCTTCATCTCCAGTGAAATTGTTCTCCATTTTGTACCATAAACCTTCACTTTTCTAATTAAACTTAGGTCTTCCTCTAGACTCCAAGGTCTTAATCTATCCTTGGTATTTGGATCCAAAACTTCGATATATCTTTTAGCACACTGATCATCAGTTCTACCAGGGATTTCTAAGGATATTTTCTGCCATGAAGAGCCATGCTTTTGGAAAGAGGCAATCAACTTGTCATCTTCTTCGGGTGTCCATTTCCCCTTCTTTAAATTTGGATCAAGTGAGTTTGTCCATCTCTTTCGACAATCTTTAGCTTTTCTAGTCTGTAGCAAATCACCAATCTCATCCCAGTTCAGTTCTTGTATTATCTGTGAGGATTGAGCATAATCAACAGAGTCAGCATTTAAAGATTTTATACCTTCTCTATAACCCATTTGAATCAATTTACTGTTTATTAACTCACTGAGCTTCGTATCTTCTTCTTTAGACCATGGTTTACGGGAGTCACGACGAAATGTAGTATATCCTAGCGACTCAGTCACATCTAGTGGATTGAACTGACCCAGTTTCTTCTTCTCAGACTTGACTTCCATCATTTGAATTGATAAGGATAGTAAATAACACTATCAAAGGGCAAAACACGCGTTGCAAATGACAGGTTTGGCCGTCGAAATGGGTCCTTGAAAAGACAATCGTGTAGTTTCGGTCGATGAAGTGCTTCCTATAGCAACTTGTGAGAGTCTTGGTGACGTTTGAGTGGTATTTGAGTAAGTTCTCTAGTGTTACACACAATCATTTTGTAGAACCTTTTTTTTTTTTTTTCTTTTTGCCTGATCATTTTGGCATAAAATTTTCCATCCGTTACGGGACACAGAACAGTATCCATGTATTTAGTGTGGAAACTATTGAGTCTTAGGCTGATAATTAGTGGGTTTTATGACGGGGAGAGAGGAGGGAAGGGTAGGACTAAGCCTCTGTAGGAGACTCAGAAGTTTCAAGATGAAGGTCTCCAAGGTGACAGAAGGTTTTGTAGATGCTTGTATCATTCTTTTATATAGCCAACATGTGGGCTTCTCTGCGATGCTATTATTGCTTCTCTGGATTTTATGGGAGGCCAGTGACCTCAATGTAATTCTGTCGTGGGGCATCTGCAATTTCGCGAGCTAACAGATACAGGCTTGCCAGGCTCCCAACAAGGAGAAGACTAGCGTCGTTGTAGCACCGTTTGACTAGATGCTTTTTACAGTTATATTGGCGATAATAGAAATTTTAGTCGAGGAACAGGTTGGCTAATTTAGACTAACTTGGTCTGAATATTTGGCGAAGAGCATAGATATCAGTACAGCTGGTAATCTACAATCGCTCAGTTACAAAGTCTCTGTAAGAGGTCAAAATTATACAGATATGATTTCGTATTCAATATATACAACTTTGATTCAAAAGATCTCTGGCTTCCAGCTCAAAAAGTCAGTGTAACTATCACAGTGGGAGCGTGCTCTTCTATCTTGAGCTTCACTCATCCATTTATGCATGTTGGCAATTCTTCTCTCTGTACCTGGATGGGTTGATAGGAACTCAGGGCCCTTTCTCAAACCAACAGCTTTCTTCTCCCAGTTGGCCATACGTTCCCAAAGTTTGTATGACTCTTGTGGATTGAAACATGCCTCTGACATCAACATTAGCCCAATGTAATCAGCTTCTGACTCCATTTCTCTAGAAGCAGGCATCTTAAAGACCGCATTCACAATTAGGGAGTTCAACAAGTCTGCACCGGTTAAAGTATATAGAACAATACCAACCATAGTGTAGAATGGTGTCTTGGATAAGTTTTCAGCTGTGTGTCTAGCCAACTGATGTGCAAACTCATGGGATAAAACTGTGGCTAAACCGTCATCATTCTGACAGATAGGTAAAATTGAACTATACACAAACACTTTACCACCAGGTAGGACGAAGGCGTTTGGAGGGGCATTTGGATCATGGATAATGTGAATTTTCCAATCTAAGTTCTTAGCATCACCAGGACTAACAGCAATGATCTTCCTGAACACATTGGCAACTTTTATAGACAGTGGATCTTGTGGCGAAAGAATCTTACCACGGTTCTCCTGAAGTAATTGGCCATAAGTGTAATTACCAATCTTCCTCTCTAGACCTTGGCCTACCCACAAGAATCTCTTACGCCCAGAGACAGGTGCCTCCTCCAAGTTAGAAACGTAGAAAATACCACTTAGAGCGATGAACCCACCGATCCATTTTCTGGACTTTGGGTCTTGAAACAGGTTTGTGCTTGATACCTGGTTGTTGAAGCGTGTGTATGTGGCATATGTTCTGATTGGTGGCGCTTGAAACCTGGAGAAGTTTAATGAGCTTCGGGAAAAGGAGCTAAATCTTCTCATTGTGGTCTTGATAACGATCTCAAAGTAAGTCTAAGTAATTGTGTGAGGTAGTGCAAGTGTCTCGAAGTTTATGAAAGAGGTTTTGGTGGAATATGAAAGCTTTGGGGGGCCAGTTGATTATTGTTTTATTTGGAAGTAGCTATTGCATTTCGAGATTGTCAGATATGCTGACTAAGCAAACGGCATATCTTAAGCTTAGAAAATCTTTTAGCCTAAATAAAGAAGACAAATACCAATCAGCTTTCCAAAACTATCGCCACACAAATTCCCCTTATCACCTCTTCACAATGGCCAAGGCAGAATTCGGGACACCAAAACATCTCGCGAACCAGATGAAGGCGCGTGGTCTTCAAAAATTAAAATGGTATTGTCAAGTTTGTGAGAAACAATGTAGAGATGATAATGGGTTTAAATCACATATACGATCCGAATCACACATTAAGAATATTAAAACGGTTACTTCTTCGGATATTGAGAACTATTCACAGAGCTTCAAATCATATTTCATCTCCAATTTAAGGAACTTCCATGGTGAAAAGGCCATCAATGCAAATAGGTTTTATAACCAACTGATTCAACAAAAAGATCACATCCATCTGAACTCCACAAAATGGTCATCTTTATCACAGTTCATCAAGCAAATGGCTCAAGAGGGAATCATCAATGCCAAAGTCACTGGTGATGACGAGAGCTTGAACAGTTTGGATATCTCATACATCAACAATTCTGGGGACGAAATCATGAGAAAATCATTACTAGAGAAGCACGAGAGTGCTGAAAAGACTGATGAACAACTAGGGATGAAAATTCTCCAGGAACAAATTAAGCGAGGCCAACAAGAGCCCAAGAAGGATCCCGAAGAAGAACTTGAGGAAGAGACAGAGAAGCCAGAGGGTCCAATAAAGATTCAATTGAGTCGTGTAAAGACACTAGAAGAAACCAAGAAACCTCTAAAGATGAACGCCTTCAAGGTCTCTAAGCCCACATCAAAGCCAAACCCTTTGAAGAAGAACCCACTAAAGTCTACGAAATGATTAATGTTAATGAATATAAATCTAAAATGCAAAATGCTTTAATTAAGCGGGTCGTAACTCGTAACACCATACTCTTTCCAGCTCTGTTTGTCTATCTTGGATTCGATTCTTCCCACGAACTCTCTCTCCATGAACTTAATCGTAGCTGGTGACACGTCGATACCATGTAATAATAACAGTTGAAGAGGTCTCAACTTTACCAGTTCGATCAACTTGTAGCCTGATAACCCGTAATTGAAGGACAAGTCAAGGACTTTCAAGCTATGCATGGTGTCGTGGGATCTGATAGCTTCGATCATTTCGTTCAAAGAATAATCACAGAAATCAGTTGACTGATTCAAATATAAAACTTCTAAGACAGGGCAAAATCTCATCAAATCGTGAAACTCAAAGAACCCACCAGGTGGCAGCTGACGAAACGGGCCTGTTCTAAAGTTGATATTTGAGCAGAAACCAATGGATAACTGTTTCAAATTATGCCCACAGATCTTCAGGATCTTGGATAATCCAAGAAATGAGATGCAAGAACCTGTCAGATCTAGAATTTGAAGCTGGGAGAATATGTTTGTCAAATAAACCTCGTCATAGATCTGTAAACCTTCAACATATTTGATTTCACGCTCTCTCAAGGCGAATTTTCTTAGGTTAGGGAAGTTTAAAGAGTCATGATTCTTTAGGATGGTTCTGAAAGTCAGGGAGTTGTTATTCTCAAAGATCAATGATTGCAGTTTGGGGAACTTCTGAAGGAAGTTGAAGATTCCATTTCTGTTGTTCAATTTCTCAAAATCACAGCCGACAATAGTTAATGCAATCAAATTTGGTAATTGCTCTGAATCAATGAGAAACATGTTATGGAATGGAATGGATAAATATTTTTTCTTTAGGTCGCCAACAATGTATAAACTTTTCAAGTTGATGAACGCTTGGCTTGGTGGTGTATAATTTGGTGGGATGGTCAATCTAGCATGGTCAGGGGATGGGATGATGGTGATGGACTCTAGGCTGGGCAGCAATGTCAATATAACTTCTTCATAGGTTGGTGAATAAAGACATCTCAATTTCAAATGCTTTAGATACTTCAATGTCCTTCTTGACTGAGCGTTGTTCTTAATCAAGTCCACAAGTTGTTGCATAGAGATGTCAACAAAGCTCAAGTCTAGTCTTTCTGAGATCATTAAGTGGGATCTGAAGATGATATGTGTTGCAATGGCTTTTTCATCAGTACGACGCATAGAGCTGATCTGCACTGAATTGACGTATTTTTTTTCAAGATGAGCCTTGGACTTATGAACCAACTGGAAACAATTTTGAACATCCTTAGTTCCAATCATCCGTGTCATTTTGACGTTATCATATAGAGGCATTTGTGAGATGGTTTCATACCATTTCTTGTTGACCCTGAAGCACTTGGTGACTTCCTTTAGTGTCAAGTTTCGCATAACTTTCTCCACTATTTCAATTGGTAGCAAATTGATGAAATCCAGTGACTTCTCTGAGACTCTTGCCTTTTTCAGCACGGGTCCCTCAGCGCTAGGAATTGGTATCAGTTGAGGCTTCTTGGCGTCTTCTTTGGCCCTTTGCTCAGCTTGAATTTTCAATTTCATCTCATCTCTTAGATGTCTTAGGATCTCAATAGTCCTTTCGTTGGGTTTCAGTTTGTATTCTTTAATCCCGTGCTGGATCTTCTTCATTCCATATGTGGCCCATTCTAGTGCCTTCCTTTCATTTTTCATAATCTGGTACAATCTAGTACACCGTATGTAACCTTTGGCATTATATGGCTCTATCTTGACCTCCTCTTTAGCGTCAACTAAAGCCTCTGTAAACTTCCTCTGTTTCTCCAAAGTAGCAGCTCTTGAGTCCAGCAAAGTTGCCAATTTGGGGTGATGCAATGGTTCCTCTGGTTTCAAATATGACGGCCTTTCACTAAGTTTGTAGCTCAGTCTCAACTTCCTCAGATTTCTTTGGTCAAATGATTGTGCATATTCAATGGCACGCGTAAACAGTTTATGACACTCAGTGTACATTTGGCGTTGGAACTGGTTGTTCGCGAGTCTCATCACTTGCAACACCACATCATCGTCCTGAGGTGCTGCCTCTGTTCTCTTCTTGCTCATCACTGTGCCCTGATATGGCACAACCTTGCCATTGATGGAAAAGCTCAAATCTTGTTGTTATATATTAGATCTAAATTGAGTCTTTTCGTGCATGTTTGTCGTGAGTTTTTCGCGTGTTTCTCGCAAATCTAATGAAACTTCTAATTTGGTGATTATTGGCGTTAATCGGCGAAAGAGGGATTTCGCCAAAATTTAGGTTAAAAAACATAGACATTTTTAGTAGAATTTAAAGGTTGATTTCTAGTTGAAATAGACAGAGAAGTCTCTCTTTGTACCCTTGGCCCTTAATAACCTGTTTAAGCAGCTCTGCTTCCAGTGTGGATCAGTTTCCAATTCCTGTTTCAATTGTCTCTATCGTTTTAGCTCAACTCTTCACCTCATATCGGCAAGATCAGATTATTTACCACTTCCCTCTCCATATATCCAGTTACATACCCTTGAAGACTCCACCCACATCTATAACCCACTCTCCCAGTTATGAGTCTTCCAAATATCACAAAGCCAAGCTCGCCCACTAGTCCCACGAGGCAGCAAAACAAGCTTCTAAGCATATTCACCATCATTGGTCTTTCCATTTTATTCATAACATTGACTGTGTCGTCGATACCACTAGGAGGCGCTGATGCTCCAGAATGTCGTCCCATATACATGTATCCTTCATATGCCAAAATCATAGGATTTGACGAAAATCATACGAAATTTGCCTCTAAATATGACTTATACCTTTATCGTGAACAAGGTAAGGACAAAACACCTGGTGAAAATGGTAATTACGATGTCCTTGATGGTATTCCTGTCTTATTCATTCCTGGCAATGCCGGTAGTTACAGACAAGTGAGATCAATTGCCGCTGAAGCCGCCATGATTTTCCATTACCATAGAGAGAATCCTGAATATTCGGGAAAGAACTTTGATTTCTACGCTGGTGACTTCAATGAGGACTTCACTGCCTTTCATGGCAGAACCATGTTAGACCAAGCTGAATACTTGAATGATGCTATCAAGTTTATTCTGTCGCTCTATGGTGATAAGCCAACTCCACCAACATCAGTCATCGTTATTGGCCATTCTATGGGTGGTGTCGTTAGTCGTGTTATGATGACTCTTCCAAACTACGTCGAGGGCTCTATCAATACCATCATCACATTGGCTGCTCCTCATGCTGCAGCTCCAGCTACGTTTGATGGTGATATCATGAAGATATATGCGTCTGCTGATAAATTCTGGAGAGCTGGTTTCTCTGGTAAAGATGAAGCCTCAACTGCAAAGTTCAGATTTAAAGATGTCTCACTTATTTCAATCACTGGTGGTGCGGAAGACAGTATCTTGCCTGCTGACTATACTACACTGACAGGGTTGGTACCCCCAAGTAACGGGTTCACAGTCTACACCACTGGTATTCCAGACATTTGGACTCCTATTGATCATTTGGCCATTGTTTGGTGTGATCAATTACGAAAGGTCGTCGCTTCTCTGCTATACGATATTGCTGATCCAAAAGTTGCCACAAAGACAATTCCATTGAAGGAAAGAATGGTCAAATTCAAAAGAAAACTGTTGACTGGGTTTGAGGACTACGCTGTGCAAGATTTCGCTGCAATCACTACAAAGAAGTCTATTGAAGTTGAAATTAAAGATGCGAACTCCATCAAAGTTGATCATTCCATTATCAATGAAGCTACTGCTAGTAAATATCACATTATCCCACTTTCAGGCGTTGAAGATCCTGTGTTCACCATTTTATCAAGCTCGAAACCTGCATCAGAGTATAGGAACGATTCTGAATTCTTAAGTGTGTTATTATGCTCTGAAAAGACTAGTTCCCATTTTGAATGTCTCGATGCTTCGAGTGACCTCTATAAAGTTCCTAATTCATCAAAAGGTGTGAAGTCCTTAAGTGACTCCTCTATTGGTGGTGAAATGACTCCTTTTTACGCTGGCCAATTTGCATCTTCTGCATTGAACACCTCGACATACATTATTGTGAAGGCACAAAATGATGTCGACCCTGAAGATTTTACACAATTTGGTCTATTCCCATCCTCATCTCAAAAAATTAAAGTCAATGCTGATATCTTTCACTTGTTATTCGGCTCAACGATTACTGTCCCTGCGCATCGTGGGTTGGCTTACGATATTGAGTACCATAATGCCTGGAGTTCTATTGTAAGTTTGAAACTCAATGTCAAGATCGCTGCACAAGATTCACGATTCCTACCATTTGTTAGACAGTGGGTTGAAGATCCCTTTGAGACTAAATGGCATTTAAATCTAGATGAAACAAAACATGTTTCCATTCACGGTATTGCCCCATTTACCCCATTTAAAGTGAAGTCGAACCCGTTGCATATTGAACTATTCTCAGGCAAAGAATCCCAAGATGCAAAGATTTCTCTACGAATTGATATTTTCCAAAGTTTGAGATTATTAGTGTTGCGTTACAGATTAGCTCTGGCCTCATTTCCTATCTTTATAATCACTTTGGTTCTGTTCATTCAATTCAATGTCTACTTTAACTCTGGTGTCTTCCCATCATTTAAAACTGGGTTGTCCTTGTTGGCCGGTAAATCTCCATACATCATGGTTGCTTTATCAATTCTATCTCCACTATCAGCCACTCCATTGTTGCATTCCTTTTTTTACATTCTTGACCCAGTGGCCCACACCGATCCTCAAGAATTGGGTACCACTGTCCATGTAAACCCATACTTTCTGGGCCTTGAAGAGACATATTTATTCCTTCTAGGTCCATTGTTCTACTTGATCGCTCTTTCATTAGTCCATGCATTGAACTTCATCATCAACATGTTCTTACGCGGGATTCCATCAGCCATTAAACTTCATAGGAAACTTTTCAAAGTCTCTGTATCTCATAATGTCGATAAAATCATCACTGTCAAACATAGAAAGAGAACAATCGGCTCTGTGGTGCTACTAGGTCTAATCTTGTTTTACGTTCCCTATCAACTTGGTTTCATTATCTGTGTCATTGTTCAAATCGTTGCGACCATCATGGCACATATTGATCAACTTGAATCTTCGAAGGATAAATTAGACACAAAGAGAAAAAGCATCGCTAATTACAACACATCGTTGCTGATCTTATTCATCTGGATCATTCCCGTGAACATCCCCGTATTGATTGTGTTTTTCCACAACTTGACAGTTAGATGGAAGACTCCATTCACTTCACATCATAATATCTTGGCCATCTTACCAATCTTATTACTTGTCGGGAAGAATTTAGAAGGTGAAATCACAGTCTCCTCCAAAAATCCTTTTCAGAAAAAGTTGACTGCTGCTGTGTTGTTATATTTTGCCTTCTTCTCTTTGATCTATGGTATCAGACATCTTTATTGGTTACATTTCCTATTGAATTTCTTATCATCATGGTTATTTGTCCTCTCGTTTTGGGAATAAGGACTCTACAATACATAAACTCAACGAACATAATAAAAGACTGCATTAAACGACCACTGAATAAACTGTGTAGTAAACAAAAGAAAAAATTGGGTAAGTATCTCATGATGGTGATTAGTGACTGGCTTTTGAGGAAGTACCAGATGTGAATTGGTGTGTTGTCTTGCTATAGAACCCGACATCTTCCTCTTCATCATCACCTTCGTCCCCATGACCGTACCAGTATCTCTTAGCTTCTTCCTCAGCAGCGGTAGATGGGGTAAATAAGCTAGTGTCCCGTGGTGATTCAACTTTCTTTTCAATGTCAAAATCTTGAGTTGATGAATCGTCTTTGATAGTGGTACCATTACCTGAGTAGAAACTTGTGCCTCTATTGGTGGATAGATTGTAAACATGAGAGCTTGAAGAGGTCGGGGTTGGAGCATTATTGGCACAAGCGGCCCACATTGATGATAATGGTAAGGATAAAGCAACTAACAGAGTAGCGATGGAAATAATTGAGACTGAAGTCCAAGCATCAACAGCATAAGACAAGATCATGACTATAGATGGAATGACTAATGATTGAGAAGTCATGATCAATAGTACATGAAACCCATCAAATTGTTTCAATCCTAAGTATCTTCTTGATCTAATGGCAACGATCAATTTTGTCATCAGGACCACGGACATCAAATTTATGGAACTGGCAAATAGGATAGGTTGAGCCTTCAAAGTGCTTGAATTGTAAAAAGCGGTTTTATCTTCATGAATGATAATAGCTGCTTTGATAAAGTTGTACAAATATAGGGCAAAAGTGGCTAACCCAATGATAAAAGCGACACCAGTGACAGCATAACCAATTTTTTGGTTATTTGGACCCTGGAAAATAGTTTTCACTTGGAATACCAGAGAGGCTTCGATAACTGCAATTAAGCAGACATGGAAAAAATTGGTAGCGATATTAATGTTTTGGTCTAGTTGATTGATGAGTTCTGGAGCACCGGTGATTTGGAAAGTTAAAGAGGCATAGTCACTGAACAAGTAGGCCAAATAGAAGGCAGAGTGCATGATCACAAATAATAAGGAGAGTTGGTTAAGGATGAACACAGGGGTAGTTCTCTTCTTTGAAATGATAAATAGTGCAATGAGGGCAAGACCAGCAGCACCTATTCTTGTACCGAAGATGATTGAGTTTCTTTGTTGTAATCTGTAGATATATTCGATATCATTAAAAGTGATTTCCATTGGCCCCCAAGCAGTGGTAACGTTGAATGCTTGATCTCTAGGAGAGAAGTCTCTGACTTCAAAGGACATATCGCTCATGGTGTATATGGATCAAAGACTTTTAAAGCGGTAACTTGATTGCAAAGAGAATTCTTCAAGTGAAAAGAACCTTTATAAGAATGCAAAACTCTCGTCAGTTACCTCAAAAAAATGGTAACAGAAAACTTGAGAGTTTCCTTATTGAGAAGTAACAATGGACCTTGTCAGCTTTTTGAGGCAAGTGATTATTTGACAGAAGAGGTTTGATGATTACGTTGTTATTATTTCCTAATTGGGACAGAACAATAGGAATCTTGCATAAGCGCTGACTCGAATTTTTGACGTTATTTCAGCCTTGAGAGGCGAGATAAAGCATTCAATATAGCATTAAGTATCATCGATTGTTACAGAGCTGTTCGAACTCTCTGCAGTAAATGGTTGTTAGTGGTAGTTGTTGTCTAGTTTACTTAGTTGAAATTGTGGGTCAAATAGTAAACTCCTTTCTCGTAGATTATATAGACAGTAGAAGTCACAACAGCAACCTATTGCAAGAGGGAAGAGATCATTCCCCAATAGTATCCCAGTGATAATGTCAACTTTACCGAACTTTCGGTCAACTTTGAACCTATCAAAACTGTCCATATTGTCAAATCAGCACCGTTGAAGAAAACAGTTGTCGAAAGACATGATTCTCGATTATTAGGCGCTAAAAAATTACGTGGCGCACTAGTAAGTGAAAGGGCTGATCTACAACTGCATAAAATTCGTTAAACGTTGCTAATAGGCGGCCAAAGAAACGGCACGTGGGTATAAAATGAGCTCATAGTCGGTTATAAACTCAAGAGCTCATCATAGTTGGATATCACCATCAACTTTGACAAATCTGTTGGCGATGAAAATCATACCAATGATAGACAAGGATGCGATCCACACGTAATCTACCACTGTGGTGCTTTGGACAATGGCTTCTAGAGGGATGAATACCTCCGGCATGGTGGAGTCTGAGGACAATGCAGTTTTCAGTGCAATCTCTTTAAAGAGTTGATCCAGGGATAATAGAAAGAATAGACTGGCTGATTTGCTGAACAAGTCTAAGATATGGAGCTCAATAAAGGCCCAAGCGTCAATTTCCGTTTCAATTGACCTCGTAGATATTTGTATCACTCTAAAGACGAATAAAGCTAGTGAGCCTGAAGCTAGGATCCTGGTCGCAAGTGGGACGACTAGATGCAATGTGTTGATTGTTTGGGTTTGAAGTTCAGACAAATCCTTTAGGTCAAGTTGTAAATTTACAGCAACGATGGCTAATGATTGGAAAATAATGAACAGTGACAGTAACAAGATTAAAAAGTTGAGTAGTCTTGATTCAATTTGGCGAGCATGGTTTCTGCGAAGTAACTGGTTCATTAACTTTTTCTCTTCCGGGGATTGTAGGGCGTGTTTCTCGAAAAGGACCATGGCTTCAGTATCAGAGGCTATGAAGGCATTGTCACCAGCATTGGCATGGAACATGCTCTCGCAGTAGTCGGACATATTGAAGCGGTGTTTTCCTATGAATGCCTTACAAATTTGAAACCCGTGAAGGCAAATTGGGAGGAATTTATAAGTGATCAAACAAAGGAGAAATCAGAAATGAAGGTCGAGATCATGGCCACGTTCCCTGCAGCCGCATGCACCTCCATGCTGTCCAACTTAATAGACGAGGCCACAGTTCTGGGCATACTAAAGCTGGAGGTAATAATCAGAATGATATATTATTTAAACGTGCAAATGACATATCACTTGCTCCAATTAATAGTGGTAACATATAATTACCAAAACCACCTACTAAACCAGGCATAACTAAAGAGAAAATCATTAATAAAGCATGTCCTACTACTAAAACATTAAAAAATTGATGGATGCAGAGGCAACTACATTATCACTATGACTACGGCGGTTAAACCTGCATCAAAATCGGCATCTTTATTTGATTCTGAGCAAGTTTCTGCATAACATCTTATAAAGTCGGCACTTTCTGAAAGAAACAAGTAATTGAACGTTTTAGAGTTAAGTCTGTTCTTGGCAACAGTAAATTGTGACACTTTAAAACATTAAGAGAATCAATGAAAATTCCTACCATTCCTCGGACGAGGTGGCGTATGGTAGGCTTTAATTAGTATGAAGAAGGGGAATTTTTTTAAATAGTTCTTGTCCATTTCCTGGTCGTTCTTAACGCCAGGATCTCTGCAGGGTACCTTTGTGATGTAATCCTAATAATAGCGACTAACTATAAATAGGCCCCTTTTGTAATCACAAAGTCTAATCAGTTCTACAATAACTGCGCGGGGAGTATTTGCCGTTATTATTAATTGTTGTATCAACTTACCCTACTTGATATACTTCCCACAGTGACATTTCGTCATAATTAGGGTCGCAGCGGACATCATGTAACAATCTTCGAGCGTTTGTTTTTTCCGGAAATGGAGTGTGAGGCATCTCATGCTCTCAGAAGGCTCAACCTCAGCCTGTACCTCGTTGGTCCAGCTGAGCCCTTTCATATTCATTATCATCTTCCTAAACGATTTCACGCGGAAGAGACGCACTGTCGATCGGAGCGTTAAATCTACGTTGAGCTATTTAATTTATTTTTAGACTGGACAGCATGAAAATGGAAATGGTCCCGTTCGCTGCTTGCAGCGTACAAGGATATACCTAGTACTAGTGAGCCTTGAGGCTATAAGTACAATTCTTTGGGTCTGTATCACCAACGTCAAATATCCTACTACGGGAGAAAACCGACCTCTCTTGATAGGATCTAATAATGTTTCGATATCTATTAATGGTTTATCTAGATGAGACTAGAAGCTTGATCCTCCACTGGAATGAGCCATAGCCATTTTGGGACACCTGATACCCAATAGTAGGTGGCATCCTTCTTTGTAAGCTTGTATTACCAAACAAGGTTAAAAACTTCCCCGTTGAGACTAGTCACGCAGGAATCTGTCAGATTGAAAAATATATACTTTCTAATTTTAGGCGCTGCAGGAAATTGCGCATGCGCTTGTTCGCGCATGGTGGCACGTCAAATGATGAAATGAATTCTTCCCAGTATTATACTATATTTAATCAGAACACCAACATCTGCTCTGGCAAATAAATGTTTCCAGATCTGATCAATCTGATAATCCTGGCTCTGAATTATCGGTACTATACTAAGATTCTCTCTTTAGCTGGTCACTATTGAAACAATATATCCAATAGATTGATACATGATATATTCAATAATATTATTTGGCTACGCTAACATCTTACCGGTGCTCGTCTCTCACCGACGGCATTTAGGTCTGAAATTCAAAAATTCGAATTACTAAAAACTGCAACTTGTCTAATAAGTTTCAAACAAAGGTAAAACTTAATTTGCAGTACGTGATCTGAATGTTGAGATTAATATCATGATATATTATATTGATATTATTTGTGTGGCGGTGGCACCGGATTGAATTATATAGTTATAGGACGTACTCTAGATGAACCATATGATCCTTAGTATAAATCATACTAAGCATTTCTTCATAATGAAGTGAGTACTCAAGTACTTGCATGCATGCGCAGGTACTAATTTGTTTAATATTACAGAAGTTGCACTTCTAGTTAGCTGTACCACAACTATACTAACGTCTTCATTCATTGTGAGTAATATATATAACAGGTGCACCTGGCTTGGCCCTAATATACGCCACGAACCAAGAGTATGACTAGCAATATCAACCAGCTAGTTCTGAGCTACAGGATGACGACGATAGATGAACAGTTATAAGACGTTATCGTGATATACAAGGCTACCAGCTTGAGGTAGCTCCAAATCCTTGTTAAGGTTATAGTCAATATTTTGTTACATTGGGGTAAGTTAAAGCTCCACCATGCAAACCCCGCCTTAGATATTGTCACTATAATTTCACTTCTCATAAGGTTTTGAACTTGCATGAATAGCTTTCAAGCAAAAACTTCCCGTATATTACCTGGGTATAGCTTACTACAATTTATATCATATCGTCATGGAAATTTCTCGTGAATATACACGCATAACATAAAAAGGTCAAAGAAAATCATTATCTTGAGGTATCCAAGACATATCTACCAAAGATTTCACCCTTTTCCATCAACTTGAAAACTTCTGGAGCATCACTCAAACCAACAACTTTGATGTTGGAATCAATCAAACCTTCTTTGAAGAATTCTAAAGCCTCTCTGGTATCAGCTCTGTTACCGACACAAGAACCTTTGATGTTGATACAACGTAAGGCATGGTTAACGATTGGACTTTCAATTTGAGCGTTCTTACCACCTGGTAAACCGACAACCAACACAGTACCTCTTGGTCTAACGTAAGTGGTGGCATCGTTGTAAGCTTGGATGGAGTTAGAAACGTTCAAAACAGCATGAGAACCACCTTTAGTCAAATCTAAGATATGTTGAGGGACGTCATCGATTTCATCAAAGGCAACAAACTCAGTGGCACCTTTTTCTAATGCATAATCCCTTTTCTTTGAAGAGTCAAGACCAATGACTTTAAAGCCCATGGCTTTGGCATATTGAACAGCCAATGAACCTAAACCACCACCGGCACCAATGATAGTGATCCAGTCACCAGCACGGATATTAGCTTCCTTTAGGGCCTTGTAAACAGTGACACCAGCACATAACAATGGGGCAGCTCTAGCCAAGTCAACACCATCAGGGATTCTAGCAGCTTGGATAGCATCGGCAATAGCATATTGTTGATAAGTACCTTGAGCGCTGAAACCTGAATTGGTTTGAGATGGACAATTGGCCTCATGACTCTCTTCACAATATTCACATGTCTTACATGTTGAGTTCAACCACTTAATACCAGCGGCATCACCAATTTCGAAATTAGTGACATCTGGACCTTTAGCGACAACGACACCAGCACCTTCATGACCCAAGATCAATGGCATCAAACTATCAAACCCCCAATCACCTTTCCATAAATGTAAATCGGAGTTGCAAACACCAGTGTATTTCACATTGACTAAAATTTCACCAGCTTTTGGCTTTGGCACAGGAATATCTTTGTACTGCAGCTCACCACCGACTTTGTCGATGACAATGGCCTTTTGTGTCTCTGGAACAGTGACAGAAGCCAAAGATCTAACAAAAGAAGCTAGTGGTCTGGTAGTAGTAGTAGGTTTTGATAAGTAGCGTAACATTGTTGAATGATAAAGAATGGACTCAATAAAAGACCTAAAGGGGAGCAGTATTAATGGTTTAAATACCCACTCACAACCGATCACCGAAGATCTAAGGGGACATCTAGTCACTTGAGGCTATTACTAGAATCGACAATTAGCTCCAAACTGCCAAGCGTGATGGGTCTCTAATTCACAGTTTACGGACACCTTAATTTAAAAGATGTGGGTGTTGAAGGTTTACGGATTGGAGAGAGCGAATTTAGTAAGGTATGAAACTGAAAGAGGAGCTAATTGGTCAATTAATGGTGGAGTTCCATGATTCAACTTAGCCCTGCAACGATCGCAATCGATTGTGTTCATTTTAAGGTTTCTGGAGCTCCTCTTTATAAATCGCTCAACAATAGGGCTGAAATATAAGAGATGTAAACCTGATAAAGAACAGCCACATATCGGAAGCAAGAGGACCTAAGTAAGGAGTGGATCGATAGCTCAAGACCCCTATGCTACCCGTAATGTGTGACGTTGACTTCAAGCTCACCCAATTTCGTGGTCATTGCATAATTGCAAGAAGCTGGTCTTCTCCACACGTTTACAGTTACCCCATGATTATCTCCCCGACTAGGTTTCGGATCGGCCGTAGTATCCATTTTTATGGGCTCAACATTAAACAGTTCTTCGATTTCCCCTGAATAAACTCACAAATCACATTCTCAAACTACAAGACTAACATTCAACATCACAATAAATATCACTAAATTAATTCATACAGAAAGATAGCGTTCAACGCTCTTTCCATGTCCCTAAATATATAAAATCAAACCTAAACGCACACAAACACACAAACACACAAACACACAAACACACAAACACACAAACACACAAACACACAAACACACAAACATACACACATACACACATACTCATTAGCCTCATCACTTAGAAATTGTTGGCCTTTTCAATGTCATCAACAGTCTTAACAATGATGTTAACCAATTCCTCAGCTTCTTCTTTAGTCACTGAGAAAGCTGGTGAGAATAAAGCATGTTCACCTAACTTACCATCAATGGTACCGCTACCTGGTAAAGTGAAGGCACCATTTTTGTACAATTGCTTGGTGAATTGTTTAGAATAGCCCACAGATGGATCAAATGGTTCCTTAGTATCTTTATCCTTAACAAATTCAATACCCCAGAAACCACCACGACCTCTGACATCACCAACGGTCTTTGATGAGGCTAGTTTGGTGGCTAATAGCTTACCAAAATAGTTACCAACGTCATACATGTTTTGAATCAAACCATCACGTTTAACTTTCTTTTGAACTTCTAAGGCAACTTGACAGTTGAAAGAATTTGAATGGTAAGTTTGAGCACCAGAAATTTGAGCACTCTTCTTCTTAAAGACGTTCATTATTTTTGGTGAGATCAAGATAGAAGCGATGGTGGTGTAACCGGAACCTAAAGTCTTACCATTGGTTTGAATATCTGGACCTGGGCCTTCTAGGAATTGTTCCCAAGCGTGAAATGTACCCATTCTACCAATACCACACATGACTTCATCTAAGTAAAACAAGGCACCATATTTGTGGCAAATGTCACGAACACCATCCAAGTAACCTGGGATTGGCAGTGAACAACCAAAAGTAGAACCAGTAACAGTTTCAGCAATAAAAGCTGCGATAGTTTCTGGACCTTCAGCGATGAAAGTCTCTTCAACTTCTTTCAATAAACGATCTTTGTATTGTTCTAAAGTTTCCCCCTTTTCCATCAATCTGTATGGGTAGCATTGGGAGACTTTTGGAGTGACAGATGCAGGTAAAATAATATCTTCGTATTCAACCTTTCTAATATTATCAGAGATGGATAGAGCACCTAAAGTGAACCCGTGGTATGATTGCTTTCTAGAGATAAATTTGATTCTTTGTAAATCACCATTTTCAATGTGATACTTTCTAACAATCTTCATAGCATTTTCGTTGGATTCAGACCCAGAACCAGTGAAAGTGGCAGTTTCGAAGGCTCCTGGTGGAGAGTTGTCCACTAGGAACTTGGCTAGCTCTTCAGAAGGTTTGTTACCAGTTAACAATGGGAAGTTATAAGTTAATGTTGTCTTGACAGCTTCAATAATCTTCTCCTTGATCTCATCGTCATCATGACCGATGGCACAAACAGCAGCACCTGAGTTACCATCTAACAGAGTTTTTACTTCCCCAGTGAGAGGGTCCTCGACATCGACGTAGACACCTTTCCCACCGACAACTAGTGGTAGAGGTGCAATAGCGGTTTGGAAAACGGTTGATTCAGCTTTGACGGTCATTATGTATGAGATGGTATTTGTCAATTCACACCCGCTCCTTAACGACTCGTGCTGTCTGCTTGGGAATGAAGGTGTTTATATATTATTTCTCAGATCTGTCGCTAACCTTCTTTTAGTCACTAGATACGGTGGAACAAGCGTTATTTGTGCTAATCTAAGGGCGGGTTTCCTAAACCGTTAAGGTTAAGTGAAATCAACTGCGGATCTCGACATCCGCTCATAGCGCGACTTAGGAAATAGGGAGAAACTACGTGTTTAAGCGCCCTTAAAAAGGTCACTGTTTGCGTGAATTCAGCGCGTTTGGGCTCTCTTACAAGCACTGAGTAGATGAGTCATCTCTTTATTACATTTACAAACAGCATTTGCTGAATATGATTTCTATAACTTTCCTAGCTGCTTGTCCTTATCAGTTCATATCAAAACGAAATGGCGGTTAAATTCCAAGAGCGATTTCGCGGGGGATAAGAAAAAAGAAAAAAAAAACCCCAGTCACATGACACTCCACGTGACTCAATTCCCGCGAAATGATAAAAAAATCAATGGTTACCGCGAAGTTGTTCTATATTTCCAGCACCTTCGATCTATAGATGCATGAAAAGGCTCAAGTTGACGTGTTCAATCGAGAGGACCACACTAATAATCTCACACAGACAAGGAGAAATGAGACCATCCTTTGCTTTGGTGATGCTATCATCGGTGCTCTCTGTACGGGCATTGACACCGCAGGAGTTCAGTGAAGGTATAGCGAAGATCGATGGCGTATTTGCCCAGTCAGGTCCATCTTTAGATCTTTTAAATCAATATGATTCATTATTGAGTGGGTCCAAGGATCTTAAGACAGATTCTGCTGTACTTTCGAAAGCTTATCATAAGAAAGGTATCATTGGGTTATCGCTGGGGAAGGAGACACAGGCGGTTGAAGACTTTGTTACGGCACTAGAGTTAAATCCTCAGAATTTGAGTGTTAAGAAGACTTTGTTCGACTTGTTTGTCAAGTACGGTGATAAGGAGAGGTTTGAAGGTATCGCAAAGTTGTATAAAGCTGACGATTCGGATGTGTTGGCGATAAGTGCTCAATTTGAGGAAGTGGATACATTGATGAAGAAAGATGATTTGGAGAGCATAACCGAGGCCATTAACATCTCTCCGTTCGATTCAAGTTTGAGATCTAAGAGAATTGAAAAGACGATAGAGATCATCAAGAACGCGAAACCAAGTGAGATAACAGCTCAATTTTCAAATTTGGTGGATGACTATTCCAAATTGGTCAAGAGTACAACGTCATTTACATCATTAACATCTAATTATAAGAATCTTTCAGATATTTACCTGTTTGGTCTTACTGAGTTTACTGGCTCTTTGAATGCCAATAAGAAATGTCTACATTATGATCTTGATGACTCCGAGTGCAAAAGGAGTTCTAAAATTCTTAACAAATATAACAAGATCCTGACATCCTTGACCACATTTAACAAGTTATTCGAAAGTTGGGAAAAGACGGATGAGGAAGACATTGAATTTGAAGAAATAGAAATCAAAGACATCGCTAAACATCTCATTGATCCAGATTCGTTCTTGAAGATAAGAAGAGTCAATGATGACGGGAGATATAAGACAAACCAGGATTTCTTGAGGTCATTGGCTGTCAACTTCAACAAGGAATTCAAGTTGCCAATTTCACAGTTAGAATCAACAATAATTAAAACGCTAGTCGTTGATGCATTTTTAAAGAAGGATTCCAAAAGCTTCAAATCATACTCTCAGCAACTCTTGAAGAGTGATCCTTCACAAAAGGAGCAATTCTTACCATTTATCCTAACAAACCTAGACCATGCATTCAATCAAAAGAATTATCAGAAAGTTCAAGAACTACTTCAATCCTGTACCAAAAACCAAAAGAAGACACCATTTTACCAAGAACGCTCTGAGAAGTTTGAACGTTTCCAGAGACAGCAGCAACATCATCAACAGCAACAGCAACAGCAACAGCGCCAGCGCCAGCAATACCAACAACAACAGCAACAACAACAGCATCAACAACGCCAGAAATCTGAGCCAAAAAATGACTACTACAAGATCTTAGAAGTCCCAAAGGACGCTGACCTGTCGCAAATCAAGAAGGCTTATCGTGAAAAGACCAAACAGTTCCATCCAGATAAATACAAAGGTGAACTATCTCAGGAAGAGATCGAAAATAAGATGACCACAATTAATCACGCGTACGAAGTCTTATCAAATGATGATACGAGAAGAGCATACGATCAAAGTGGTGAAGATCCAAATGACCCAGAGTCTCAGAGAGGTGGAGGTCAACCAGGGAATCCATTCGGCGGTGGTCGCCCAGGTGGATTCAACTTCCATGGTAGTCCATTTGGAGGTGCTGGTGGTAACTTCCAGTTCAACGGTGGCTCGTTCAAATTTGGTGGGATGAAGGGGAGAAAGAAGAGAAGAAATTAGATTATATAGAATCGTACATAGGATCAGACTTTTGCATTACCAGACAATTTCTGCTCTGTTTTCATTGTAGTGAGTTAACCCGTTACCTAACCATTGATCGAGCTTCAGAAAATTTACAACGGCAGTCATCGTGCCTGCTTATGGTCCGGATCCGTAGTCAATTTCAAACAGTTGCCCGGTTGAATCCTTTAATGTTTTTCTCGTTCTGTATTAAGCTGTGGGAGGAGGCGCAAGGAACTCGAGCTGCATGATGATCATCCTCTTCCATTGGCACCAATCCACTTTCCCGATTAGGCAGTCTAGGAGGTCTCGGTGCCTGGCAATTTTCTAAATTTATGACACGAAAAGGAAAACAAGTACAAAGACACCAGCCTTATTCAGATCATGTCCTTCAAAGAAACGATGTCAGCCTCCGATTCCAACGGCCGTATCGCTTCGGATCCTTCCGTGGCGAGCTCACTATCGGCCACCCTTGGAAGCGGCGAAAATACTTTGCAAACAGTGCCATCGAATCAATCGTCTGCTGCTCCACAAGCTCAAGAACCTGTCTACCAGAAACCAGAAGAAGTGAAGATCGTTCCTAGTTCATCCCCAGGCTTGCTAATAGAGGAAAAGATCATTAAGATTCTCAATTCTGATAATGCCATTGAACAATTGCTAGTTAGACTAAAGAAGAGTATACATACCTGTGAGGAATTTGGCAAGTATATTAGAAAGAAGGCAGTTCTAGAGCAAGACCATGAAGAACATCAAAAAAAGATTAGCAAGGCGACACAAGACCTTTTGAAAAATGCCACTGCTTTGAAAGGTGATTCTTTCATTCAGAACTTTGATAAAATTGTCAAGATTGATGAAAGACTAGCTCAACATACCTCAACATACTCCAAACAGCTCTTCACCATGCACAATGAATTGAGTGCTCTTGGCACTGCTATTTCTAGAAAGAGAAAAGCTACAAAGGAAAACTTCAAAAGGAAGGAGAAAGAAGTCATTGATTCCATAAATGGTGCCGAAAAAGCAAAGTCCAAATACGACTCCTTATGTCTTGAACTGGAAAGGGTCAGAACCACAGATCCATCAAAGAAGACATTCACTTTAAAAGGTTCCAAAACTGCTACAGAGCAGGAAGAGATCCTTCAAAGAAAGATCGAAGCTGCAGATGCTGAATATAGACAAAGAGTTTCGACATCTACCGGCCTAAGAAACGTTTTCTTGAATACATTTAGACCAAATACTGCTAGAGAATTAAAAGATCTGGTCATTGAAATTGATATAGCTATGAGTGCTCAACTACAGAAATATGCCGTGAAATCAGAAGATATGGTACTGCAAAAAGGTCTGACCATCAATCCTCTGAAGAGTTCAGGTTTACCATCTTTGAAAGTTATTGCGTCCTCAATTGATAACGAACGTGATCTGTACCAATATTTGATCAAGAACGTCACGTTAGCAACAAACAAATCACTAATTCCGGTTGAATATAGGCAACATCCTTCAATTGCACCTTTATCAGGCTCCTCCATTGGGAAACCAATCAACAAAAATATCCAACTCAACAATTCCTTGCCGCCATCACGTAAAGTCTCAGGAGCTGAATCACCATTTGTATCTTCCACATCATCCTCCACACCTAGCGCAGCGGCTTCCCCATTCTCACCATCAAGTAATTCCACAACCTCCAGGTTCGCTGATAGTAATAAGAATGGCTTGTCGAACGCTTCTTACCCAGAATCAACTAGCAGCACCCTCAATGGCCCAAGACCAATGTCTGTGATCAATAACGACAACGTTCCACTCCCACCAGGTACATCGTCAGGATTCAAGACCTTTGGTACCCCAATTGATGAGTTGATCGAATTTGAAGGTGAGATGGTTCCATCTATTGTTCGTCAATGTATCTACGTTGTCGACAAATATGGTTTAGAACTTGAAGGTATATATAGAACCAGCGGTAACCAAGCTACAGTCAACCAATTCAAAGATTTAATTGATAAAGACCCAAGCAATATCAAACTAATCTTGCCCAATCCAAATTCCATTACAGACAGTGACATTTATGCTGTTGCCTCATTGCTCAAGAACTATTTCAGCTCTCTACCAGAAGCTTTGTTGACAAATGAGTCCAGCCGTTTTTTCCTAGAATATGCCAAGATCCCAGAGCCTGATGTTAGACTCAAAAAGATTCATCAAGTTATCTATGAGCTTCCTGATGGTTCATACTGGACCTTGAGAAGTTTGATTTTCCACTTGTCTAAAGTCTCCTCTAAACAAGATATCAATTTAATGAATTCCAGAAACTTAGGTATTATTTGGGGTCCTACTTTATTCCCTAAGGAGAACTTCAATGCTTCAGATATGACTTATCAAGGTAAGGTCATTGAAGAGCTGATCATACACGCCAATGATATTTTTGAAGCCGAGTGATTACATCGATCAATATAATCAGGGTATAAATGAATGACCAATCGCTGATGGTGTTAGATTTTCCAAATAGTGACACTTGCCCTGCTACTTTTTATGTATTACTACATTTAATAATTACGAATTTTTTTATGCTTAAACGTAGTTGTCGTGGCTTCATTTTGTATTCATGGGATATATCTTAATCTCTCTGGACCATCTTTAGCAATGTACTCCGTCCTGATCAAATCTTCAATCTTTCCAAGGACTTCATTCTTCTCTATGATGAATTTCTCTTGTACCCTCTCCACCAGTGCATCATTCTGGATGATCTTAACATCTTTCATGACCCTTACGATGAATGAGGTCAATGCCTCTTCAATTCTTGGTTTCACCGCTTCAGATTCATCATCATCTTCTTCACCATTCTTCAGTTTCATTTGTACCTGTTTAATCTTAATCACTTTACGACGTTCATTGAACTCGTCATTCACTTTATAGTACGTCTCTGAATTCCTTTTGAACTTAACAAGGACCTTGTACTTCCCCTGAGTAAGTGAATGCAAGACACTGGTGAGATTCCTTGTGTCCAATTGTAATGATTTGGATAATTGTTGGAACGTAATTTCGTTATGATCATTAAATTGCAATAGGACTAAACCTTGAAATGTATTCACTTGTAGCTCTCTTTCGCCACATTTTGGAAACGTAGTAGCAACCGACATTGAGCCTAGTGAGGGACACCATTGAAGAGTCTTTTTGTCATTGATTGAGACGTAGTAAGTTTGAAATTCTGTCAATTTCGAGGCAAGGTCAGTTGGGAAATTGATACTAGCACGGGGTTTTGGCCATATTTGAGAGTTCAATACTAGTGCTTTAAACTCGTATGATAGTTTAGTTGTAAGGTAGTGAATAGAGTTGAAATTTTTCAACAGAGTATCATTTTTTAAGATGTCTTCGATCATCATTGGTAGAGATCTCATTTCGTCAGAGTCAACCTCGGTCTCAAGGAGGGACACCAGTTTCTTTTCATTGTTGATGCTTTTCGTTGTCGAGTTGATTAGTCTCTTCGAGAGATCACGCTGGTACGATAATATAAATTCTTCTTTAGATCTTATAGATTTGAAGATCAGGAACATATCGTCGATGGCTTCATCGTCCTCACAGGCCTCACTAGTTCTGAAATATGAATCGATGTATTTCAGCAGTCTGTTGTTGATTATCTTACCACCACGTTGCGATGCATCCATAGCTGATTGAAAGGCATCGATGAGCTTATAATTAACAGCTGAATCCGAGTTAAAGAATTGTGTGACAACTTTATGGAGGTTCTTCTTTGCCTTGATCAGCTTCTCTATTATGTTATCAGATTCGTCATTCGTCAGTGTGGTGATATATTCAACGATGTAATCACCCCAAACAGTTAAAAAAACTCTTGTAATTTCTTCAGTTTTAGCTCCCATGATGAATTTGAACAGGTTGTGTAATTCTTTAAAATTTTTACCAGTGAACAATGGCTTAATGTAAGTTGGACCATCTTGCTCGAAATTGATAAATAGTAAGTTAGAAATTGTAGTAAATTTGACAGTCTTCAAGAATTTCGGGCTTGATTCAATTTTATCCCATAGGGAGAATTCTCGAAGTATGACCGCGTAGTAATGTGGGAATATAAGAGCTTGGTCTTGTGTCCTGATTATGTCTGTGTGTAATTGAATATAAAAGTCCTCAGTGGCTTGAATAACAAATGCTTCAAACTCATCAATGTTTCTATTGGAGATAGACAGTAGCTTGCTGATCAGTGATGATACCAATGGCTTTAATTGAACTTGTGACTTTCTGTAATCATTTAAGGTGGATGTGAAGGCATTCATCAATGCTTCTGCCAATAGGGAGTCCTCGGCTTCGAAGATCTTGACGTAGATACCATCTAGTGAATACATCTCTATTGTCTTCTTCGTTGGATGATTCAGCAAGTACGTTCTATCAAGGTATAAGAAGACCTTTGCGAGTGATTTTGACCTCGTTTCCAAATCTTCAAACACTTTAACAAATTGTTGAAGAAGTTCCAAGTCAGTACCATCCATCATCGCGTCCCTTAGCTTCTCAATCTCAGCTACTTGTAGAGAATCAAGCTTATCATAGATCATTGCTGCCAGTTTGGATTGTTGCCTCTCACGACAAAGGAATTCAACATGTTTGTATAGTTTGGCATAGGTTGATTTGACTGTGTTTGAGGAGAGTAAATGGCTAACCTCCTTCTCCAAATTAGTGCTAATCTCTAGCAAAAAGGGCGACAGAGGTCTTCTCTGGTTCTTAGAAGACTTTGAGATCCTCATTGACATGGCCTTTGGGGATCAGGTGTGATTATGTACTAAGTTGAAGGTTGAAGTTTCTATACCTTTGGCACATCTTTAAAAGTACTTCGCGAATTTTCCTTCTTTAATGTAATATTTAACATTAGATGCAAAATGGAAAAAAAACCCACTGAACACTCTTGATCTGAGAGTTATTACCAACAATCAACCCTTAAAAGCCATGTCTGACCCTAAGAGTCTTAGTATCCTTTACAAGAGAAAGGGTTACTTTGACCAGAAACGTGATGAAAACTTGAAGAATTTCCAGAATTCGGCTGTGCACGAGCAATTACTGGCAAAGATCAAAGAGATTGTGAACAAGATCGTGGAGACACAACCGGAGCTTCTACTGAAAAACAAGGGTCAACTTGCTGCTCTGATCGAAGGTGTTATCAGTAAGACTACTGCCAGCAGTACGCTAATTAGCGACCCAGAGATGGGCCGCTATTTGGACGAACAGAGCGTGCTCGAGTTGTTTGACGAGGAGGTGAAGAAACTGACGATTGGGTCACCAGAGTTGAAAGATTCCATCAGGGCCACGCTGGATAAGTTGTGTACATGAGAATTGAACCAAAGTGCTACAAGAGAGACACACCTCCAGCTTTTTCTTTATTACCTTAAGGCTTCTCCCATATAGTCGGTGACAGGTGACCCTGACCCGTTGCCGCGGCAACGTTATTGACTTATAGTGGCCGCACCGGGAACTGGCAAACTCCGAGTTTCGAATGGCTGGAGATTCCTACTTTTTCGAACCACAATTCTAATCTAATCTTCAAACATTCCACAAACCCAACTAACAATTGCAACCACTTAGAGCAGCCATTGACAACAGCCATGAAGTTCTCCGCTGCTTCCATTTTGGCAGTTACTGCTTACCTCCATGCTGCCTCTGCTTGGGTCATTCCTTCTGTTGAGCTGTTTGAAAGTATTCAAAACCCTATCAAACTGTCTGCTCCTGAAGACGAATTGCCACTAGTAGAAACCGAAGCTTTACAAGAATTGATCACATTGGACCAACTAAACTCATCAGCTATTGAACTATTCGAAATTGCTCAAAAGTCTGCTGGTGAATACGGTCATCCAACTAGAGTCATCGGTTCTCCTGGTCATTGGGCCACTATTGGCTGGATTTTGGACAACTTGCAAAAATGGGACGACTACTACACTTTCTACACCCAAGAATTCAAAGCTCTAGATGGTAAGATCTTTAACTCATCCATCACTGTTAATGATGAAAAATTAGAAGCCAAACCTTTCTCCTTAACTCCTCCTGCTCATGTCTATGGCGCTGGTGTCTTCATTGCCGATAACCTCGGTTGTGAACTTTCAGATTACGCTGGCTTAGGTGAGACTTGGAACTCAGTCGCTCTAGTCAAGAGAGGTATTTGTCCATTTGGTCAAAAGGCTACCGTTGCTGGTAAAGCTGGTGCTAAGGCTGTCCTTATCTATGATGAAGATTCTGATGATATCATTTCAGGTACTTTAGGTGAACCAACCAAAAATGAAGTTGGTACTTTTGGTATTAAACGTTCAGATGCTAAATCCTTGATTGCTAAAGTTGGCAACCACACAGCCGTCTCTATTGATTTATTCATTGACGCTTATATTGGTTACATCACAACTAAGAACGTTATTGCCGAGACTATCGGTGGTGATCACGACAATGTTGTCTCATTAGGTGCCCACTCAGACTCCGTTGAAGCTGGTCCAGGTATCAACGATGACGGTAGTGGTACCATTTCACTTTTAGCTGTTGCTGAACACTTGACTAAGTTCAAAGTAAACAACGCTGTTCGTTTTGCTTGGTGGGCCGCTGAAGAAGAAGGTCTATTAGGTTCGAACTACTATGCCCAAAGCTTAACTCCAGAAGAAAACTCTAAGATTAGATTATTTATGGATTATGATATGATGGCTTCACCGAACTATGAATACCAAATCTACAACGGCTCCGATGCAGTTAATCCAAAAGGTTCCGCCGAAATCAAAGATTTGTACATTGACTACTATGAATCCAAGGGTCTAAACTGGACTTTAATCCCATTTGATGGTCGTTCAGATTACGTAGGTTTCATTGAACATGGTATTCCAGGTGGTGGTATTGCTGCTGGTGCCGAAGGCTTAAACTCACAAAACGGTAAAGTCTTGGATCAATGTTACCATTTGTTGTGTGATGATCTAACTAATATCGCTTGGGATGCCTTCTTGGTCAACACCAAATTGATCGCTCATTCTGTTGCTACCTACGCAAACTCATTGGAAGGTTTCCCAGAAAGAGAATTTAAAGGTGAAGATAACGATGAAGAAAGCGTTGAAGTCGAATCTACCAATGTTTTCAAATACAGAGGTAGCAACTTAATCTTTTAGTCATCGACAGCTGTACTGGTTCAGACTATACCAATATACACAATGATACATTTTTGAAAATCGTTTCGTACAAGTCGAAATATTGCCTTTGAATTTGTCAGTACCGAGAATGCGTCAAATAATTCTTGTACGGTGTAGCTGGTCCTTAGACCAACCACACCAAAAGTCAATATATAGAGCTATCGGCTGTATGAGTTAAGGCATGAACTAGTAGTGAACCCCTCTTGAAGACACTAGCTTGTGAGCTGGTGAATTTTTTAATAGCAGAATTCCCAGCCGAGCCTCCCAAAAGGAAGGGAACTGCATTGATCGAGTTGAACTTAGTAGGCATTGCTGGAAAAGTCTTTCTCTTAACTAAAAAGCATATAGATTCACTGGGTTACTACAAATACATTGTATAAGTGAAATAGTTCACGAAACATTTGATAAAACTAACAAAGTGAATGAATTAATTATGACGACATATGTAAGGTAACACACCAAACCATCAACCTGCCTTCGATTTCTTATCATCTTCAAGGTTGACAGTGTTCCCGTTGTATGTTGTTCTGTCATCGATGGGAATACTGTCAGTTAAAGTTCTGATGTTTGAGTCTGTTCTTGGTAGTGGAGGGACAACACCAGGCGAACCAGGTCTTGAAATTTGGGCACTTGATAATTGGTTTGGTGTTAATGGTCTTGGTGACTCAGCATTCAAGTTCAAGTTCAAGTTCAATGCAGATGGATGAGCAAGATTCAGTGGACCAGTGTTGCTGAAGGTTGGTGACTGAGCAGGTGAACCATACTGAGACGACTGCGTGGATGTAACAAGGGCTTCGAACGGGCCTTCACGGGTATAATAGTTACCAGCTGAAGGACCAGATATCGATGAACTGCTCGAGTCAATACCATCATTAGAAGTTCCAGACCATAACGATGTGACACCGCCCAAGATTCTAGAGAAGAAACCAGTCGATTGATTAGCAGAAGCACCTTTACCACCATAAGCGACTGTGTAGGAAGCAAAAGGTTTCAAGATCAAGGCAGATCTTGGGACAAGTTCCAAGGATTCCAAAGTTTTCTCCTCATCAGTAACTCCAAAAGTGACTCTAGGTATAGTTCTGTGGAAGCAATAAGGCTCATCGCCATCAGTTCTATTCTCATCGATCCACTGTCTAACATCATTCAACGTATCTGTGACTTTAAAAGCGTGTGTCAAGGAATGTCCACTCAATAACCTAATAGATAAGGAGCACATATCACCACTCGAGGAAGGCAGTCTGTTACGGATGTTTTCTCTCAAGGTCGTTTCATGTTCATGAATGATCTCATCAATTCTGTGCTCATCGTCATATTTCTCATGCTCATTCGAAAGCCTTCTTTCCCTTTCTCTCAAGGCTTGCTCACGTTTAATACGACGTTCTTCTTCATCAGCCTTCAACAACCTTCTAATTCTATCTTTTTCTTCTCTTGCTTGTTGTGCCTTTCGTATTTGCTCCTCTTTATATCTCTTAGCGTTCAGTTCAGCAGCTTGTTCTTTCAATGATTTGTAATTTCTCTTGGTGGATGACGATGGAGCAGGGGAAACAGAAGAAGACCTTGTTGTGTTTGGTGTTGGGGTGTTTGTGTCTCTGGTTGTGCTTGGAATTTGAGATTGTGCTACAGTTGGGGAAGGTGTATGTTGGGGAGCTGGCGTGGTTTGTGATTGTGGTTGTAGATTTTGTTGTTGTGGAAGGGATTGACCATGAGTTAGCGGCACATCGGAGGGAGTAGCAGCAGGATTGGAAGGAGCAGTAGAAGCATTCAAGACTTTCTCTAGTCTAGTAGTGAACTCTTCAGATGAGATCTCACCGTGAATGACGTCAAGTACGGACGAAACTCTGACACAGAAAACACTAGGGGCGATAACGTTAGGGAAGATCTGTTCAAACATTTGGCACTCGTTGGAGCCCTTGACCAACTTCAAAGCAACAGATTTACTCTTGATAGAGTGTAGTGTGGTCTCATTCAGCAAATTTTGGAGCCATTCATCTTGTGCATCTTCACTTGTGATATAAACGATCAAAGGCTTGTTTTGGCCCACAGAGTCTCCCACAGCACGCTCAACAGAGTTGATGAAGATAGAGGTGATGTCAACCATGATTCCGGATCTCGAATAGTTGGAAACAAAGCTTTTCTTTGCAGGTCTGAAGTACTTTTTAGGTGATTCGCCCGCGTGCAAGGTTCCATTGTCTCCAAATTTATACCGTGGTTCAATTGCTTGCAACTTTTTGGTGCGCGAAAAATGTAACAGCTGTAAAGAGAGAACTACTAAACTGTAGACTAAAATTTAGTGGTAACATTAGCTTGAAGTACAGATGGGACCTTTGCTGGGCAAAATGCGTCTATTATGCTTTTAGTTATTCTTCGATATACACAGCCTCTCTACTTAGGATGGTGATCCTCTTGAAGAAACGTCTCCACTCTAGTGGATCACCTCTAGTTTTTATAAAATCCACGGTCTTCAGCTTTAAGTTCTTGACACGGAAGATCTTGATTTCACCACGTAGGACCATCTTCTTCCTATCTTTAGTGTGTACTGTGATGTGCACAGGGTGTTTGGACAGACTATGTTCTGTAATGTTTCTCTCGTCGAAGTTGGCCGTGGACACACCGACTCCGTTTAATGCAGCAGTGATGACTGGTATCAGCGATTCAATAGGCAAGACAGAGAAGAAACGAGTCAACCTACCGACAACCTTGAAGTCCAGACCATGGATGACAGTAAGATCTTTATTTTTGGAGAATTGTAGCGCAGCTGGATCTTTCGAGATGATGTCAATGATGGTCTCTCTTTCTGAATCAATTTGTTCATCAAGTAGGTATCTGTTGTGCTCTGTGAACACTTGCTGTGTAGCTGGTATCTGTCTTAGCATATCATCGTCATCATTGATCATAGCAGCAATATCATCTACCGGCTGAGAGGCAGTGAAATGATCTTGAATGGTATCGTATCTTAGCTGTGAGCTTTGATCTTCCTCATACTCCTTATCAGATAGACCAATATGCAACTTCCCAAGCAATCTGGTAGTTAGTTGAACAGTGTCTTTACACAGACCATCCTCTGTCGATAGACTGTTGGATCTATTTAGCCAAACGTGGGTTCTGATCTTACCAATCGATGGTCTTATCTCAGCATCTGTCTTTAACAGGAACCGCAGGAATGCCAACAATTGAAATGGTAGCTTGTTCCAGCCGTCACTTGCAACCTTACCATCATTTTGAAAAAAGTTCTTAAAATCACCATCTTGCAGAGTTGGTTCCTCCCAGGGAATCATACCACACGCAATGACAAACAACACCACACCACAAGACCAAATATCAGCAAGCTCAGGGTCATAACCTTTAGGATTCACGATTTCAGGAGCCACATAAGGTGGGGATCCACACGGGGTTCTGCAAAGTCTCTTTGGGCCGTTTGCTCTTCTGAAAACGGTGGCAAGACCGAAATCTGCAACTTTCAGATTCCCTTTCTCATCCAATAGGATGTTTTCAGGTTTAATATCTCTGTGGGCGACACCTTTGGAGTGGATAAAGTCAACGGCGTTGATCAGTTGCTTGAAGTAGAAATGTGTAAGGTCTTCATCCAGCCCGACATCTGGTTCTATTTTATCGAAAAGATCACCACCTGTGGCAAGTTCCAGAGCGACGTACATCCAAGTGGGATGACTATTAGCAAATATAAAACGAATGATGTTTGGATGGCCTGAACATGCTTTGTGAATAACAACCTCTTTCCCTATGTCATCATCTGATAGCCCATTTCTCCGACAGAAATCACGATTGATGTACTTGACAGCAAACAGCTGTGATGGGTTATTCTCAAGATAGGCAACTTTAACCACGGCAAAGGCACCCTGACCAATTGTTTGTCTGTATTTGAGACCTTTGATCTTAGGCAAAGGATCCAGCTGTGAAAGCCTGAAAGACATTGCTGATTGCACTATCAAATTGGAAGCTAAAATGGAAGTTAGGGCTCCCAAGAGTGAAAGATCATCAAGCTTTTTGTCACATTCAGTCTTTGTTTACCTTTCGTTTCGCGTTTAAGCCCTCGGTGTCACACTCGTTGCCCTGGCGACCTAGAGTCGGTTTTTAGTGAGAACATCCGTACACCACATTCCCCATGTAAATAGATCAACATGTACCTCTTTAACGACCAAAATTAGCACGTAGTTTCCTAAGACTTTCAGGACGTTGGAATCCACAATTGTTTGGCCAGATATAAAGACGACAGATGCTATGAGCGTCAGCAGGTCAAACTCGTACCTTAGAAAACCTCCAAAGGAGCATTATCAGTTTCCTACAAATTTGACACAATCCTCAAGTGAAAATGTCAAAGATTGCATCAAAAATAACGATCAAGATTCCACTTCACCAGTGGTCAAAGAGTTTAGACTATCCAATCCAAATCTCCAACCTTTATCTGATGTGCAAAGAAAAGAGGTCGACCATTGGAGGCGCAAATCGATTGATCAAGTCTACATCCCACCTTCTCCTTCGTCTTCAGGACATAAAGTGCGCCATTCATTAGGGTCCTTCCAGGAAATGAAGAAGACAATGTCAATGAATCGACTTTTGAGTACCTCTAGCCGGTCATCAATCCAGGAACAAAAATTCTGGAAGTATCATATCTTGGAAGTTGGTGAGAAATTCCTATATCTTACAACAAATCCAGATTCTAAGCATCTATACTGTCGAAATGCACCAGGTATTCACGTTGAGATCAGAGGAAACAATTCGAAGTATCATCAAACAAATCGTGGCTTTCAATTGGTATTCAAAGAGCAAACGAACGACAGCGTTTTCATGACAGTGACGAGGAAAGTTACAGATACATCCGATGAGATATACATTGAATCTTTGGGGGTCTTCCACACCGAGAAAGGTGACATCATTGAAACACCTGAGCCTAAAGGACAAACGAACATTGCCAAATCCATTGCAATAAAAGAACTTCAAAGCATGCATTATGAACAAACCACAGCAAAGCCTATCCGTTATGAGATCATGAAAGAAGGTACGTACCATGTTGGTTCAATCCCACAGTACAGGCCAGGAACAAACAGACTGAAGAACAAAAGGTTTGTATTTTGCACAAGTCCGACCAATAGAATGATGGCTGTATTTAGACCACACGAGTCAAGGGCTAAGAAGAAAATACTGAAGAAAATGAACAGATCTACAAGACCAACGAGTATGTACTCTTTCTTGGAGAGAAGTGAGACGAAAATGAACGATGTTGAGCAGTTCTATACAGCTGGTGATGGCATAAGACCTGAGAATCCTACCGATGATTCACCAAATGACCAGAAACTAGGGTGGCTAACTATTTATGATGATCCGGTCCTGCAAAAACCAGGAATGTGGGAATTATTCGTGGGGAGCAGTTTGGCTGTTGGATATGCCTCGATTATTGACGAAAAGTTGCGTATAGAAGCAAATGTATAGTTCATCATTTGAGAGGGGGATGGAAAAGGAAAACGGTTGATAAGAACAATTCGAAATTAGTTTGCGATAGCTTCATTCTCGTCTTCTTTAGAGTTAGACTCTTCAATGTTATCTGGAGCAATCCCCAATTTACCCAACTTATCAGCAAGATCATCAGTCGATGAGCCTTGTTTCACGGCCTTGCCCTGTTCTTCTTTCAAAATGGCTTCAAATTCATCGTCAATCTCTGATTCGTCGATTGCATCACCGTTAGCGCGGAATAATTCGTCATTGATTTCATCTGCTTTGGTCTTTTCCTCTTCAAGTTCATCCATGATATGTTCAACTCTATCAACACCACCAATTTGGGAGTTTAGACCCTTTAAGACAGAAGTACCCTTCTCCAAGGCAGCAACCAATTGAATGTTCGTTGATGATTGATCAATTTTGAAAATCACAGATTCGAGCTGAGTCAATGATGCAAGTTGTTTGTTTAATGAATGTTCTGCTATCTTCTTGGACCTTAGTAAGTTCTTAGATAGTTCCTTGTTTCCACTCTTTAAAGAGGCCTTTAATTTGGTCTGCACAGAATCAATCTTCTCCGCTAGTTCTTCATTCTTCTTTGTTATCGTATCAACAGTAGATTTCAATTGGCAAATGGCAATGTCCTCTTCAGTGACCACCTCAGAACCAAATTTGATGACATTATCTTTTCTTTTGATTTTACCAGCATCTCTCTCTAAGAATTTCAGCAACACATCGAAATCAAGCTCTGAAAGTCTAACATCATACCCATCTATTGAGACATTCTCTTGCCTTAGAAAGGTCTTCAACTGCTCAATGGTGAAAACCAATTTCGAAACACCATCGCTATCAGCTCCTAGCTTTTGTGTCAACTGTGTAGTGAATGCTTCTAGCTTCTTCTTTGAGATCAACTTGTCAGACTTTAGTAGTGTCTTTCTATCGTGTAGCTTATAGCTAGTATCCCACAAGTACTTGTTCACTGTCCAACTAAACAGCGGCCTCACCCACTTGGTGGTGTATATACTATCTGGTCTATCAATAAACTGGCTGTATGGTATCAGATCACCACGTTTGACTTGTTGCTCGAGCACAAACGACAATGCTTGAGGTTTACCTTGACCAGGAAGAACTAAGGCATCTAACAACCCTTCAGTGTCAAGAACAAATGAGTCTTTCAACAGCTCTTTTTTGAACAGATCATCAATAAGAGAGTTCCAAGCAACTAGATTTGCCTCAAAACCATCTGGATTGACTTCTCTCAAAGGAGTGAAGTCTGAATAAAGCGACACTAGTCTTGAGGTCGTGAAGAGCGGGTGATTTACCACAAAGTCCCGTAGATTTGCCATAGTTTTTGGTTGATGTTCAAAAGGCGATGGGGTATGTTTTCATGTAAAACTTTACTTTTTTTATTTTTTTATTTTCTTTATCAGCCGCCACTTCAACACTTTCTTTATTGAAATCAGAAGAACTATCAAAAGAAAAACACAACCAGCAATGAGCCAATTTGAAGACGTTCTGATACATTTAAAAGAGGTAAACGCCGGTGCCGATGTCAACACTACACAGCTGAGAAAAATCGCAGACAAAATCTCCATCGATAAGGCTCTTGTTGCTGAAAATGGTCAGGAAATCGCATTGATCCTGAAAGAGATAGTGGCGATTCTTTATAGTGACACGGTACAAATTGAATCTTACGAGGGTATTTTGCTGCTACTGGAAGCTATCTTGAGCTCATTGGATTTCGATGTGATCACCCATATTCTTCCATTTGACCTTCTTATTCAAGCCTTGAACTCGGAGAATGAGAACTTACAAATTCTATCACTAAAAGTGTGCATCAGGGCGCAACCACTCGATATTATTGCCAATACCGAGATCATTCCAAGACTTGTTGAACTTCTAAGTGACAAGTATACCAATATCAACGTTGTCAGTGAAATTGAGAAATCGATGGATACCTTCTTGAGAAATCAATTAATTAGAAGAAGGGTTCAAAGTGATTATGTGACTTCTGTGCTCACTAAGATGAGCCTCTCCAAAGATACACTAATCAAGACCAGACTCTTAAATTTTGTGGTACAGGTTCTACCTTTTGTGCAAGAGCATGAGGTACCTGAATCGTTGTACTTATTCAATGATTTCATCAGTGATGACCCTCTATATACTCTGAACTTGGTTAAGTTTCATGAAGATTTGATTACAGTCATTGATGGTAATCTCCAGAAAGAATGGTTATTCGAAAAGATCAAACCAAACTTGGAAATCCTTGCTGAATTGTATTCCAAGAGAAGCCAATACACTGACATTGAATTTTTTGCTTTGAGTTCAATTTATCAACTCTTTGCAAGAATTTCGAACTGTTCATCTGAGTTCTTCTATGAACTAGATACCAAGTACATTATGATCACCAAAAAGGACTTTGAACTCTTGGCTACAGTAAATCCATCATACCTTTCACAACACCACAAGCAAACGATTCAGGAAATTGCTTTGAATGCAGAAAACGTGCCACTAATCAGAAATTTGACACGCGATCAAGAATCATTTCAACTGGCTATCGCTTCCAGAATCACTTCTACGCATTTGACAAGGCTACCATATCTGGAATTTATCGCCATTTTGATAGAATTTAGTCGCCATGACTATAGTGCCCATTTCTTATTACATGAGTTACCACAAGTGATGAATAAACTATTGAAAGGTGAAGGGGTGATTGAGACAGAGAGTTATACACTGAGAAGAGACACGCTGGCCAATTTGAATGACTTAACTGATGATGAACTCAACATTTGGGGTCCTGCAGTAAGAACCGAGTACTTTAGAATCATCAATGGGGATTCCTCTATACCTAACGTCCGGATCTTCGATGGTGCAGCCTAAACAATTTCAATTATGGCAAAAGTATCAAGTTTTTACAACTGTCTAATCGTCTCCAGTTTCTACTTCTCCCAGTCCGCTTAAAAAATGAAAAAGGGAAGAATAAACTGTTTGTGTTTGTGAGGAACTGTAGTTGAACCGAAATCCTTGTCCTTACTCATCTAGAAAGGCTGGGACTTAACTTGAAATGGACCAGAGCTGGTTATTGTCATAGAAACTAAAACTTTCGCGGTTACAAGCGAGAGGATCGGAAAATTGAACAGGTTGGCATAATTAGCCCGAAACCACCATCGATATTCTTATACAAAACGTTTTCTAAGAACACAAGGCACGTCAATGTCACTCACCTTGAAACAACGTAAAGAGGCCTTTGTGTCCAACCTATCGGGTGGTGAAATCGATGAGATCAACATTGTCACTTCCCTGGCTATTGTTGGTTATTTGTCGTGGAACTTAATTAATTCCAATACGTCTTTGTTTAAGAAGAACCACAAATGGCAATGGTCTAGTTTGATCTTAGACTTCATCTTAAACTGGCTGGTACTTCTGCTTTCTATCACACTATATGCTGATAAGAGCTATATACTGATAGGAGCCATTGTCATCCCTGTGCTTTCTATCGTTCTATTATACCGTGAGAAGACACCAAAGAGAGACATTAAGAAAGAAACCAAGAAAAAAGTAGAAGAACTGACTGAGAAAACATACCTACCAAAGAAACCATTCATCACAGCCTATAGAGGTGGTATGCTAATCATCACTGCACTAGCGATCTTGGCTGTTGACTTCAATGTATTCCCTAGAAGATTTGCTAAAGTTGAAACCTGGGGTACTTCACTAATGGATCTAGGTGTTGGTTCATTTGTGTTCTCAATGGGTGTTGTATCAATTAGAAGCTCAATCATTGACAAATTTAGCAATAAGAAGACCAATTACTTTGTCAGATTATGGAAGAGTGCCACTGGCTCTTTGACCCCATTAGCGCTAGGTCTATTGAGAGTGTTTTTCGTTAAAAGTTTGGATTATCAAGAACATGTTAGTGAATATGGTGTTCATTGGAACTTCTTTGTAACATTGGTGCTTGTTGGTCCCTTATCTATCTTATTAGAACCATTGTTTTACATATTACCGAGATTTCTAGTCTCAATCGCCATTTCTTTGTGTTATGAATATAATATTGTTGATAGAGAAGGTTTTTTAAGATATTTACTCCTTGCTCCAAGAGAAGATTTCATCAGTGCTAACAGAGAAGGTATCTTCTCGCTGATAGGTTACTTAGCGATCTTTTTAGCTGGTCAATCTACCGGATATTATTTATTACCTTCCATCCCAACGAAGAAAAACATGTTCAGCCTTTCTACTAAGGAACAAATCATTAAACAAAGAACCGAAAAATGGTCCATTCTAGACAACTTATTCACTTTAACCCCAATCCAAGGTCTTTTCATTTGGTTTGTGACATACTACCTTTTTTTCTTATTAGTTGACATTGAACATGACTACACTTGTTCCAGAAGATTTGCCAACTTCCCATACGTCTTATGGGTCTGTGCTTACAATACCGGTGCCTTACTACTTTATGCAATTATGGAAAAAGTCTTTGGTGCTCCAGATTCAGAGCCATATGAAGACAGAATCGCAATTAGTTTAGATGCTATTAACTCCAATGGTATGATCCTTTTCCTGATTGCCAATATTTCTACAGGGTTGGTGAACATGACAATCAATACACTGGATGCTAATACCGCGACTTCAATGGCTGTTCTTATCAGCTATTCTGCCTGGATCGCCACTGTTGGCGCTGTGCTTTATCATAGAAAGATCTTTATCAAGATCTGAGCCCCGAGTCAGTATATATCGGAGTCAAAATGGATAGCTTTTGTTTTTGACTCTTTCCCCACCATGTAAAACTTAAGTGTGCCGCCTACAGAAACCGAGTCTCACTACCGTTTTTTTTTTTTTTTTTGGTGCGTGATGACCAGGAAGAACACTGTAATAAAATAAAAGACACAAAAGGAGGATACTTTCCTGATTCTTTGATTTGATCCCGCGTCTTAACTAGGTACCAACGCCATGCTACGCTCTCAATTTCGCTCAATTGTCGCTGCTAGAGCAGTCTCTAGATCCTTTACTGTGAGTTATAGAAAACTTCTTGATTGCGAATGAGTTAAGAGTAATACTAATATGTCTTTCAATAGAGAACTTATGCTATCTCCACTAAAGCTCAAGAACTGCTTTCCAAATCTGTTTCTGAAATCGATCCAGAGATGGCTGATATCCTAAACAAAGAACGTAACAGACAAAAATCTTCTATCACTTTGATTCCATCTGAAAACTTCACTTCTAAAGCCGTCATGGATCTATTAGGTTCAGAAATGCAAAATAAGTACTCAGAAGGTTACCCTGGTGAACGTTACTATGGTGGTAATGAATTTATTGATCAAGCTGAATCCTTATGTCAAAAGAGAGCCCTAGAGGCTTTTGGACTTGATGCTGAAAAATGGGGTGTAAATGTCCAATCATTATCAGGTGCTCCAGCTAACTTATACGCTTATTCTGCCATCATGAACACCCATGATAGACTAATGGGGTTGGATCTACCACATGGTGGTCACTTGTCACACGGTTATCAAACCCCATCAACAAAGATCTCCTTCATCTCCAAATATTTTGAAACTTTACCATATAGATTAAACGAAGAAACTGGTTTGATCGATTACGATGCCTTGGAAAAAAATGCTGAGTTATACAGACCAAAGATCATTGTTGCTGGTGCTTCTGCTTACTCTAGAGTCATTGACTATGCTAGAATCAGAAAGATTGCCGACAAGATTAACGCTTACGTCCTTTCCGATATGGCTCATATCTCAGGTTTGGTCTCTGCTGGTGTCACTCAATCTCCTTTCCCATACTCAGACATTGTCACCACCACTACTCACAAATCTTTAAGAGGTCCAAGAGGTGCCATGATCTTCTTTAGAAAAGGTCTAAGAAGAACTACAAAGAAAGGTAAGGAAATCTACTATGATTTAGAAAAAAAAATCAATTTCTCTGTTTTCCCAGCTCATCAAGGTGGTCCACATAATCATACCATTTCTGCTCTTGCTGTTGCTTTAAAACAAGCTCAAACTCCAGAATATAAAGAATATCAACAAAAAGTTGTTGATAACGCTGCTTATTTCGCTAAGGCCCTTCAATCTAAAGGTTATAAATTAGTTTCAGATGGTACCGATACTCATTTAATCTTGATTGATTTACGTTCAAAGGAAATCGATGGTGCTAGACTTGAAGCTGTCTTAGAGAGAATTAACATTGCCGCTAATAAAAACACTATTCCGGGTGACAAATCTGCCCTGTTCCCATCAGGTTTAAGAGTTGGTACTCCAGCCATGACTACTCGTGGCTTTGAAGAAAAAGAATTCGATCAAGTTGTTGAATACATTGAAAGAGCAGTTAAAATCGCCACTGAATTAAAAGCTAAGGCTCAAGGTGCTGATGCTAGAGCTCTATTAGTTGATTTCAAGAAATTGGCTAACGAATCCACCGATGTCAAGGAATTAGGTGATGAAGTTTCACAATGGGCTAGTCAATACCCAGTTCCAGGTGACTTCAAATAGAGTTACACCGAGATTAATATTTACGCACATGAATTATTATCTTTCCAAAAAGTTTTCAATCACTACGTAGGAAGTCCATTATTATCTTTTTTTTTATTCTATTAATATTGGTTCGTTAGGAACTATTGATGGCTGTTATGTGGAATGATTGTTCAAGTGCTGAAATTTACAATCTTTTTCTGTACATGAACCATTCAATAGTTCAATCGGACATAAGGTCTCATCATCGATAGCAGTTGTAGTTTTCTGCTTCTTGAAACCAAATGACTGGTAAGGTGTGAAAGTTGATTTTTGAGTCTATATCGATGTGTTAGTATCAATCCATATCTGTCAAGGATAAGAATAATAAAAGAAAAAAAAAGTGTTCAAATTATAATTACCTTTGGTATCTTATGTATTGTATCCGAGGATACAAAATCATCATTTTCATCATCATGGTCTTCAGTATTCTGTTCTTGTACTTCGGCATCAGGGACCCCTTGCCTCTTTTGTTTCTTGTTCTTCATTTGGCTCAGAAGTTTCTCTCTCAAGAGCTTCTTCTTGGACTCCATCTCAAAAAAAGACACCTCTTGTTTCTCGACGCCTTCAAGTTCTATAAGTAGTTCCGCCAGTGAATCTTTCAACTTGTGGTGCTTAACACGTTGGGCTTTCAAATCATTAATGACTTGTAGGCCATTTTCCTTCGCTTCACTCAATTCTTCAACTTGTTCTAACAAACGTTTCAACTTTTGTTCAGTGACTTTGATATTCTGTTCTCTTCTTTCAATCTCCCTATTAATGGTTTTCGACAATTTATCCGATTCTGTTAATTCTTTACTCAAGGAATCTATTTTTTCTTTTAAATGTTGTTTTCTTGATCTAACCTCCTCCAATGAGGGAGTTTCAAGTTTCCTCTTGTTACAAGGGTTTCCAACTTCGGCCTCGGGACTTGGATCACTGATATTGGTCGCCGCAAATGATGAGTCATTGTCTGAATTCTTCTCCTCAACTTCTTTAACTTCCACATCACTTTCTTCTTCAGACTCATCGTCAGACTCTTCTTCATCCGAGCTTTCCAAATCAATCACCAAGTTCTTCAGCCAAATCGGACTCTCAATCTCTCTTCTGTATACTTTATGCTGAAATGTTGGTCTTGCCTTATAATTTTGAGGTGGAGGTGCACTTACTGCCTTCTTGGGTGGTAGGGGTGGAGTTGGATTCTTGTAAACCTTCATTGCAACAGGGGCAGGGACAGGTGCAGGGGCAGGCGGTACAGCAAAGTCCCACTTGCGGAAACAGCCCAAAAGAAACTCACGTTTAACACCTGACTGACTCACTATTTGTTCAAATGTGTAACCAAGACTTCTAAGATCCAAAATGGCCTCATGTAGATCATCATTGGTGGGAGCCATGGAGGAATATGGTGCATCAACCGTGGAATGCGCCACCTGCGGTGACTGTGAACGTGAGCGGCTCTTCTTCAAAGATTCAAGTACTGCCTTTCGCTTCAACTCCAACTCTGTGAGACCCATGGTGGTAGTCGAGCTCATATTTCTTCAAAAGTCAAAACAATAACCAGTTATAAATGCCACAAAGGGAGAAATGAAATGCAAAGAAAAACAATTGGTGAAAAATGTAAGAGGGGTATCAAAGTCTGCAAAGCGCAGAGAGTAAACAAACTATATACGAGAAGATACCAAACGGCCGTTAACTTGGTTAACTGCCGTTATAAACTTGTGAGTTAAAAGATTAAAGAAGAGTTCAACTTTTTAAGGTCTCTCATTTTTTTTTTCTTTTCTTCCCACACTATTATTAAGAATTCGCGAAAGTGAATAAACTCCCGAATTCAAAACATATCTCGAGGGTCCAGATCTAACATTAATCAAAGCTTTCAAGACAGAAAGACTTTGCAATTGGAATCATTTCTATTGATCTGTCCTTGAACGACATCAATCCACATTAAAATGTCATCCTTGAACGTCAATGAGAGACGTGACAGCTCCCAGTCTACAACCCGGACCATTCCAGGCATTTCCATGTCACCATCCAAGAGGAATAAAAAAGATAGAAATTCAGCATATGAAAGACCTGTTGTCATTGTACCATCAGCTAAAGAATCTGTGTTCGGGAGTGTCATCGGTGCTAGAACTGCTGCTCTACCTTCATTCAAGGAAATTGGTCCTCCAGATCTAGTTCATATATCAAAATACAATAAACAATCACAGAAAGAAGAAGGTGAATATCACTTTATCACTGGTGTTGATGTTTCATCTGAAGTTGCTCCAGTGGGCTATATCACTACATTGAATCTAAATCAATCTTCTGCAACATTAAAACATCCAACGATCTTCACATATTGCTCATACAATGTCATATCAAGGTGTGATGTTAGAATCAGATTGGAGTTTCCTAGTGAGAGTAATAATGCCCTTCAATTTCAATTGATCCCAAGTGATAGAAAGAGTAAGATGCTGAATGAGGTTACACCGAAAATTTGGGATGAAGTGTTCGTTAGTGCCATTGTTAGATCTGTAATTATCAACCAAGATCGTGAGAGAAAAGTTCCAGGTTTGACCGAAAAGACGCTGTTCCATACCAAGACTCAAGCTAAGCTTATCATCTCTAAACTTGTTGGCTACCTGGATAGAGGTGCCCTATTTGGTGCCGATGCACTTGTGCAAAGACCAAGCAACAGAGAAAATTATCTTCTTGATGCCCTATATAAGGTTGTCGATTTAAGTGGACTGTATGATTACACAATTAGTTTGATCAAACAAAAGAATGACAATAACGATCTTGTACTTGGAAAACTATTATTGAGACAAGATAGAGAAATTGATGCTATAAGATTGTTGTACAACGCTGTGAAAGCCAACCCAAGAGACTCGTTATTATTGACGGAACAAGTAAAATTCCTTTTATCCAGAGACAAAGGTAGATTAGCATACCACACTGCATTAAAAGCTGTTGAATCTAATCCTATAAGTTTTCAAAATTGGTATTACCTTGTCAAATCTCAAATTTTAAATGATGATATTAGTGGGGCCCTTGTTTCATTAAATTCTGTCCCAATGTACAATGGGAGACCAAAAGATTATTTTAGTATTAACACTAAAGATGCAATTGATAGACCTTTACCTAGTGAAGGTAAAGTAAAATTTTTGTGGGATAATGAGCTTACCGAAGTTGTGGGATTTGAGTCTCAAAATATGATTAATTTTGTTCCACGTTTTGAAGTTCAGGCAGTTGATCCAGCTTTGCTTAGAGTGAATAGACAACTCTTGAGAGGTACACATAAAAAAGCATATGATTTGCTAATCTTAATAATCAATCGTATTGGTTGGGACGGGTTATTGAAGTATAGATCCGATGTCTTTATAATGGATGAAGAGTATAAAAACTCATCAACCTTAACTTTGAACTCTCAACCACAAACTTTAGACTTTAGAAAAAAAAGAATGTGCGAGAAATGGTTAGATGATTTGTTCTTAATTTTATACGAAGATTTAAGAGTTGTTCTAATCGTTGAGAATGAACTTCACGGTGAACAACAATTGAAACACAGTGCACTTGAGTGGGAACTAATCGGTTTAACTGCATACAGAAGTGGTCACTATAGAAACGCTGTTGCATCATTGAGAACTACACTAAGTGCAAAATTTGATATTGTGGCTGCCGTTACACTGTTGAATCTATGGAGTGATAGATTTTTTGATAAGGAGTTTCAAGTGTTCAACAGATTCAACAAAAATGGTGATTTTGATATCACTCTGGATCAGCTGCTACAAATTGCTGGTCAAGTTATCAGTTATAATATCAGGTTCTACAATGAGTACCAATTAGAAGTGCTAATGTTCCTAAAGAAACTGCTATCCAGATTTGACACTGACTATATTAAGAATAAAATTCAGGTACTCTTTGAAAATGATAACAATGACTTCAAGAACTCGGGGGTGATCCCACCGTTCGACAAACTTGTACTGTTGGTCGAGACATTTAAATGAAGTACACAAGCATATATTTATATATACCCCATTGTAGCATTGACCTTGTGAAAGGTTCCAGTCTAGCTAATCTCGCCTAAACTTAAGATTTATTGTAACTTTGCACACTTCATCAAAGACATCGCGAATTCTCCCCATCTCAGGGAATTTGTTATTTATAACACTTGAACTCGTAGTGAAAGTTAGTGGGAAACACTGTCAGTTTGTTATCTTCTCTCTTGTATAAAATGGTTTACAACAAGATTTATAGACTTTCTTTACTCTCATTGCTCTATTCTTACATTTGAACAAGTATTGTGTTATTAAGTTTTCTTAGCCGTGGCCGTACCAGGGATGCGCCACCCAGCAAAATTTTCTCTTTTGTCGCTTGACGAAATTTAAAAAAAAAAATGGATGAGGAACAAGGCCTGAAATATACCATAAAATCAGCTCAACTTCTGTCGATTGAATCGCGTTATTACTGCTGTTTGTTTATCACAGCTCCCTATTTTTCCATACACTGCATAACTGTGGAATTTCAAAGAGAATTGGCTCATTTGAATTGTGGTTTTTGTTAGTACTTTCCCTTTAACCTGATTAAAAAAACTGCATTGTCCCTTTAATTACAGTCGATTTTGCCTTTGCTATTAGTCTCATTTTAAAAACTGAGCTCTGTTTTTGGTACTGATCATTGAAAGTCCCTCTGATTGCAGTATACTACGCGTCATATTATAAAGGAGATCACTACATCACACACTTGTCTATCTTTTCTTATAAAGATTTCATTCTTTGTTTACTACACAATTTCAGAATCTAATTGATTTCAACAAGTTTCTCACAAGTGTTATTTTTTTTCTGATTTCTTGCATTTGCATCAATACATTCCTTTTATTCACATTTGCATTCCAATTTTATCCATTTAATTGGATGATTAAGCATTTTTGCTCTTTTCAGAACTCTAATTTATAAACAAACATGTCTGGATCCTTTTGGAGATTTGGAAATGGCTACAATGATGTGTCAAGTATAAATACACTACTTGAAGATGGGTTTCTAGAGAAGAACAAGAAATCCGATCAACAGAGGCAAGGCTCAGTCTCGTCATCGGATTCGGATGATTCACAATACAAGATCAATGATGATACAATTGACGAAGAAGATGAAGATGCAAATGTCAGCCCTAATATCGAAATCCTGGGTAAATTGCTGGATGAACAGGACTTATTAGATGAATTAGCCAGCTCGAATATTAAATTAATACAATATTTAAGACACCGTGAAGTGTTGGATAAGTTGATTGAGTACATCATCACAGCTGAAGAAGAGATTGATGACAATGAAGGTAAAAAGACTATACCAAGTAATGACGTTAATGAGAATGAAGATGAAAAAGAACAGAAGACTAATGAAGATGAAACTCCATCGAATAATGAAAGTGATAGTTCTGATTCTGACTCTGATGACATGCAACAATTTGAAGATCAGAAGGAAACTCCACAAGAAGCACATGCTAGAAGAGCCCAAGTTGCTGCTGAAATTTTAAGCGTTGATGCATGGTCTTTGACAGACTCATTCATGGATAATCAAGATCTGTTGAGTAAACTATGGAGTATCTTGGATAAAGAAAGTCCGTTATCAATGGTTCTTTCCACTTATTTCATGAAGATTAATGAACATTTGTTAGATATGAAGATTGATGAGATGCTAAGCTTTTTGCTTACTCAGTCAAACATTGTCGATAGGTTTTTGAAACATATTGATAACCCACCGTTGATGGATTTTCTATTAAAAGTGATAAGTACAGATAAACCAGATAGTCCTTCAGGTATCATTGATTTATTAAAAGAACAAGACTTGATCTCCAAGCTGGTTTCATTCTTGGATCCAAAGATCTCACCTGGTACACAGAGTGCAGCTGCGGATTTTATAAAGGCCTTTGTTGCCATAAGTGCAAACTCAAACACAGATAATTCTACTATTGGTCCAAATGAAATGACAAGAGAACTGGTCTCTGAACCGATCATGGAAAAACTTTCTGATTTTATGTTACACGGTGGTACTTCATTATCTAACGGTGTTGCTATCATCATTGAAATTATCAGAAAAAACAATTCCGATTACGATTTCATTCAAGTATTGTTCATTACCATTGAATCTCATCCACCTACATCAAGAGATCCTATCTATTTGGGTCACCTAATTAAAGTTTTTTCCAATAAAATTGACAGATTTGCTAAAATGTTGAGAGATTCCAAACTACCTGAATTACAAACACCATTTGGTACTATTGAACCTTTGGGATTTGAAAGATTTAAAATTTGTGAATTAATTGCTGAATTACTACATTGTTCCAACATGGGTTTACTAAATGACGCTTCCGGTGAAGAAATTGTTCGTGAACGTGATTTGGAAAGAATTAGAGTGATTTCATTAGAGAAACAGACCAATGCTAATAACACTGAGTTTGAAGATGACATCGATAATGAAGCTTCAAGGGATATTCAAAACTTGCGTGTTTCCTCTCCATCTGTTAAATCTGATGATGCTGTCGAGACTGATGTGAATGATGACAAAGAGAACTTCAGTACTGAAAATGTGTTGGAAAGTGAAGCTGAAACTGAAATCACTAGTAAGAAGAAAGAAGATAAAGAGACATCAGTTGAGATCGAAGAGAAGCGTATCCTAGAATCAGAACCAGATTCAGATGACATTGATGCTGCTTCTGACTTACAATATGATGAAAATGAACTACAAATGAGAAAAGAACGTGTGGTTGGTGATCAATTGAAGATTGCCCTAGCTGACAATTCAGTTATTTTAACCATTCTAAAGATGTTTTTCCATTTCCCATGGAACAATTTCTTACATAATGTTGTCTTTGACATCGTTCAGCAAATCTTGAATGGTTCCATGGAAGTTGGGTATAATAAGTACCTGGCTATTGATATCTTTGGTCGTGGTGACATCACTAAGTTGATCATTGATGGTCAAAAGAAATGTGAAGATTATGAAGTGGAAACTGGTTTGAGACTGGGCTACATGGGTCATTTAACTTTGATAGCTGAAGAAGTTGTCAAATTCACTGCACTATATCCACCAAGTTCTATTCACAAGATCGTTCTAGATGCTGTTTCAACACAAGAATGGACCATCTACGTCACCGAGACTTTGGTTGAAACTAGAGAGAAGTACAATGCCTTGTTAGGTGGTGGTGTTGAAGGTGAAGGCGACAGTCAATTTGAAGGTCAAGGCGAAGGCGATGACAATGAAGAAGGTCAAAAATTAATCCTGGACCCAAACGTCGATCATGACATTACCGGGTCTGGTTTTGAAGACAAAAAGGAAGGTGAAGATACCGGTGATGATCAATTTTCAAGATACATGTCTCAACAACTGACCAATGACCTCCCTGATAAGTTTGGTTCCTCAGATGAAGACGATGATGAAGATGATTTGGTTGGTTGGACCCAAGGTAACTACGGTAATCAAATACATCAACCTCCCCACCAAAATCAGTATCATATCATGAATGACGATGAAGACGATTACGTTGATCCGAATGATGATGGCCAATCATATACAAAGAAAGATCATCCATTATATAGCAATATGATGTCGCCAGTGGAAGACAGATCCGAATTTGTTGAAGATGACGATGAAGATGATGAAGAGTATTCCGATGGTGAAGATGAGAATGCTGACGGTACAAGTTTGACACGAAGCAAGAGCAACACGGAATTGAACTGGGATGAAGAAGAACAACAAAGAATCATGAATATGAGCAACTACATAAAGAATCATTCCCATGATAATGAATAATGATGGTCCACCCGCAACTACGAACACATGCGCACACAGCTAATGTTGTTTTGATACGAATTATGAAGGAAGAACAGTTTTATTTGTCTTTACATTTTACCCTTTTTTACATATACGTCATTTTATTACTCTTTTAATAGTCACGATAGAGCTATTCTATGCATTAATACATATTCATTTTGTTACACTAATTAGCCACGGAGTAGTATATAAACGCGTTTTCCGAAAAGTGGAAAAAAGATGGAAATTTAACACTTGAACCCAACATTTTATCACCCATCAGCAAACACAATGGCTACCAAGAGAGAACCTCCTCCTGCCAATGAATGGGCGCGCTACCTGATCTCCTATAACCAGTTCTCCGGAATGCTGTGGGGGCTGGTACTATTAAACACCTTGCTACAGGCTACTACTAAGGGTCAACCTGAAATGTTCATCAACACTAACTTGATCGTGACTGGGGTGCAAACGTTGGCCATTGTGGAAATCTACAACTCCTTAGCCGGTATTGTCAAGTCTCCTGTGCTAACTACTGTCTCCCAGGTCGCTTCAAGATTGTTAATTGTGTACGGTATCTTTCAAGTTCTTCCAAACTCACCAGCTAACAAGCACTGGGCCTATATCACAGTGTGTCTAGCCTGGTCCATCACCGAAGTTGTTCGTTACTTCTACTACGCTCAAAATATCATCACCGAGGGTAAGCCATCTCGTGGTTTGACCTGGTTGAGATACAACTTGTTCTTTGTGCTTTACCCAGCTGGTGTCGGTTCTGAATTGACTTTAGTTTACTTGTCTCTTGATGAAGCTGAAAAAGTTGTTGGTACTTGGTACAAATGGTTGTTCATCGTTGTTTTTGGTATTTACGCCCCAGGGTTCTACACTTTGTTTACCCATATGATTAAACAAAGATCTAAGGCTATGAAGTCTTTGAAAACTGAATAAATGAACAGATATAGTCATGGTGACTTGAACTAAATTAACTTTCCTCCTTTTGTATTAACCCCATCTCGGCACGGTTTCGAGCCCGGGCAAGATTTTCAAGATTTTTTTTTTTTTTCGAACCGAAAAATATGAGTAGCATCGAGAAACATCAACGTTGTTAAGGGTCAAGAAACACACGCAGCTGCCCCCTAATAACGCGATGAACTTCATTAGACTAGCATCACAGTCACTAAGGGCTGTTAGCACACCAATAACATCCCAAATTCTACGCCAAAAGACCCTGATAAGACCTTCATTAGCCTCCACTATTCGTCCTTTCAGCGTCTCCACCATCAAATACCAAAAACAAATAGAGACCGAATCAGCTCCATCCACATCATCACAAGTCCCAGATTTGAGTCCTCTGAAAATGGAAGGTGACTTATACGCAGTCATCAAAGTTCACAACAATCCATTCCTAGTGACAGAAGGAGACAAAGTGATCTTACCATATAAATTGAAGCAAGCCCAAGTTGGTGATGTCTTGAACTTCCACAACGTTACCACCATTGGTAGTCGTAACTACACATACACCGACGAGCTGATTGACCCATCGCTGTATGAGATCAAGGCTGTTGTGTTGGAAAAGACCAAGCTGCCAATGAGAGTTAGAGAAATCACAAAGAGAAGACAAAGAAAAGTTCGTCATGCCATCTCCAAACCTGATAGAACCATCCTAAGAATCACCAAGATCGAGCTGAAATGAGCGCCTATGTATATAGCTTGTTAATATCATGTATTAAAGGATTATGTCTCTGTAGCTAGCTGATGGTTAGATGTTTTGACCTCAAGCCATTAGGGATCGTAAAACAGTACCAGGGAGAGGATGTAGCTATCCAACTTCCACATCTATCATAATAGCGGAATCATTCACGAGTACCTTAAGTACCTCGCTCTCCCAGCTCAAAGTTGCGCTGACGTTTTCCATCAATTCATTCTTTGAGAAGTGTCAAAGCGAACGAAAAAAAAAGTATAAACTTACACTACAACAAACAGGCAACAACGCTCAAAGACTCCGACCAGCTGCCAATGTCTAGGTCCCACGACTATCACATGCTCAGTGAAGGCGATGACGAGCTACCGGAGTTTCTGAGTGGGCAGGTCCCATTCTACGGCCAGACCGCCCACCTTAATGCCAGCAGAGATGGGCCTGAGAGCCCTTACACACCAGCCCAGCAGCTGCGCCAGGCCAACACAAGTGGTCGCTCAGATGACACGCACAATAGTTCACGCACAAAGTTCAGTGTCAGTCATAAGGCCAATACATCCGTGGATAGTAACTCGTCCCGCTTCAGTTTTGAACCTGAGGAGAATCACGTTGATGACGACCCACAACCAAGATACACACAACCTACAGCTACACTAGACACACTCACCTCACAGAACCTCTCCCTCTCCGTGTCGATGTCTGAGCATAACAACGCCAGTATAGATAACTTCTCCTTCCACACTGCCAATTCGGAAAGTTTCAACTCTCATGGCAGTCGCACGCCGTCTAAGCTCTCCACTAACAACCCATCACCAAAGATCCCACTGACATTGGAAACGTCCACGCCCATAAAGACTAATGACGAGCTCGATGATTCACCGGGAAGTTCCAGTAAGAAACATAGTTTTAGCTTCTTGAACTCCAGTGGCTTCCATACCGAAGCTGCGTCCGTGTCAACTAAACATCCTATTGAGAAGATACAGCGAAGTTCACCGCACAGTCGAAACTCATCGATATCATGGCAGGTCCAGATTCCTGAAGAGTGGACTATTGAAAGAGTGTTATTTTGGCTGGATTTGTATCAATTCAACGATACCTGGATCCATACCTTCAAGAAACACGACTTGACTGGTGAAAGATTCTTGAACCTGACTAACTATCAAAACTTGAAGCACTACAAGAGAGAACTCTCCACAGCTAACGATTCCACGCAATCACGTTTTATCCACCTATTGAGAAAGACTTTGGGTCGCTCTTCTTCGATCACCACCATTAGTGTCACTTCTCCAGGTGAGAGTGCTTCTTCATTTGACAGTGCTGATTCTAGCCCAAATTTCTCTGGTGACATCAAAACAAGAACTAGGTCCACATCAGAAAGTGGTCCAACTACAGAGAAACTGACTACTACACTCTCTGCACCAGCTCTAGCTAAACTTGATGATACTCCAACCAGTGCCCGTCTAACCACTCAAATCAGAAGAAGAACCTCTAAAAGAAGACCAATGTCCAGTATTGAAACTACTAAAGGATCATGGAATGTTCCACCTCCATCGCCATCAGTTAGCCAGGGTTTCTTAAGAAGACAGCACAATGCATCAACCTCATCCGAATCATCTTTCATCACCTCGCTTTTCACATCCAGCTCATCCCATTTACCACAATCTCAAGAAGAGAAAAGACAATCTACACATGAATCCAAGGGGATCCTTTCCAAGTTTCGAAAGAGAAATGACAAATTCAAGAATCAGAGTAGGGATGTCTCATCCCCAATTAGTCCGGTGTCAGCTACTTCCAGTCGCTCACTCCATCCATCTGAAAAGTCGGAACTAAAGAAGTCAATGGACACTTATAGGGGTTCAATTTCATCACCAATAACTCATGAACTACCATTGTTAATTGACCGAAAGTTCCAACCCGTTCCGCAGAACAAGAATAGCGATAAGTACATCCTGGTCACCACTGACAACATCTACTTCAGACCTGTGAACATTGGTCAATGCAATAGTGTTGAATCGTTTAAGAAATCATTGATGAATCAATTCTTCCCAAACTTGACCAATCTGAACATTCATTTGACGGACTTTGGTGCAAGTGTTGGGGAAGTGTTAGATGATCCAACTTTGGAACAAATTGTTAGTCACAAGTTCAATGGTATCAATGCCAAGTTCTTGATCAATTCTCCAGATGCACCAGTTTCAACTATGAGCTCATCCTTGGCTTCAACATCTGATTTACAATCAATGGGTAGTAAAGAAGACAAATTTTATCCAAATACACCACAACACTACTATGAATCGACAATTGTGAAATCACCGCAAATTGATTACCTGAACTTCAAGCAGTATAGTCAGCAGGAAGTCCCAGTGGCAGTTGCTAAGGATTTCAATAGCGATTCTCAGTCTGCTGGCTCAAGCCATACACACTCCACTGCTCCGACTTCTGCTACATCTGCCTCGTCTGCTCTACCTACTTTGCTGACAAGACCATCACTATCATCATTAACAAGGAAGAAACCTTCAGAAACAAGTACTTTCAGAGTCATTAGACCAACAGAAAAAGGCGAGATCAATTTCGACAAGAGAAGAGAGTCTCCATATTCAAACAAACCAAATTTTGTCGCTAAGAGGTCTGCTCCACCTCCGCCTAAGAAATTTGAGGGTCAAAGACCTCCAAACATCAGGATTGATTCAAGATTGGCCTCAATTCCAACTTTGGAACCTGTTAAGGAATCTGTGAGCAACGCAGGGACGTATATCTCACCATATACCCCTGGATCTAGCAACACTCTGATTCCTGAACCTTACAAAGGTGGAGGATCCGTGTCACCTGCCTCTAGAAAAAGTTTCGAGTCTATAATCGAAGATGAAAATGCCCAAAGATCGCAGTCGGTTTCAAGAACTTATTCAACTACCTCCGTTAAGCGAGGCGACACTTTCAAAGAGAACCTCATCTCATTCGATGGTGCTCCTTCGCTGGATGATGAATCTGAAGATGATGATTCCGATGATGGGTTCTGGGCCAAGGCTCCAGTTGATACAAAGAGCAGTGGGTCTTCCACGATGTCAGAGATGGTGGTCAGACCTGCGCCTGAAGTGTTGTATGAGAACTTGGAGAAGTTTTTCCCAGATGCAGACTTGGATCGTCCAGTCATTGATTTCAGCACACCACCTTCATCGCCGCAGAATGACAAAACCAGCCAACAGCAGCAGCAGCAGCAACAACAGCAGAGGAACCACCAAATTCCGGAACCCCCAAGAGTAAGAAGAGTCGTCAGTAGCTCTAGTGAAGCCATGGAGAAGTTGAATAAGCCACAAAGAATGAAGACCATCCGTGCTGTGGCGAAAGAGGCAGGTGAAGCTAGAAAGAGAGACTCCATCAAACGTACCTCTAACGCTGGTACATCATTAGTGAGAAGACAGAGCACAAAAATGTGGGGGCGTAAAGTAGTTGAAGTAAAGCCTGGACATAAGCAGTATATCAGCAAGCTGAGAAAAGACAAGAATGATGATATCAAGGAATTTTCATGGATTAAGGGTGAATTGATCGGGAAAGGTACTTTTGGTAATGTCCACATAGCATTGAATGTCACCACCGGTGAAATGATTGCTGTAAAACAGGTCTCTATACCATCTATGAGAGGTCGTGAGAATCCAAGGGTTTTTGATGTGATTGATGCCCTACGTTCAGAGGTTGACACTTTGAAAGATCTGGATCATTTGAACATTGTACAATACTTGGGGTTTGAAAAGACCGAGAGAGAATACAACCTGTTCCTAGAGTATGTTGCTGGTGGATCAGTTGCCTCTTGTCTGAGACTATACGGTCGTTTTGAAGAGCCTTTGATCAAATCGCTGACTTCACAGGTGATCTCTGGCTTATCATACTTACATTCAAGAGGGATCCTACATCGTGATATGAAAGCAGATAACTTACTACTGGACTTAGATGGTGTTTGCAAGATTTCAGATTTTGGTATCTCCAAGAAGTCAAATGATATTTATGAGAATGATGCAGGTATGTCCATGCAAGGTACCATTTTCTGGATGGCACCAGAAGTCGTTGACAGTCGTGGCGCAGGTTACTCTGCCAAAGTTGATATTTGGTCTGTTGGTTGTGTAGTGTTAGAGATGTTTGCCGGTAGAAGACCTTGGTCCAATTTGGAGGCAATCCCTGCAATGCTAAAAATTGGGAAGTCCAAGGCAGCTCCACCAATCCCTGAAGACACGCTCCCATTCGTGTCCAATGAAGGTCGTCATTTTCTTGATGAGTGCTTCATCACGAATCCAAAGCAAAGACCAACAGCCCAAATGCTGTGTGGTGATTCCTTCTGTCGTGTTGATCCGTGGTTTGATTTTTCAAAGACTAAACTAAGTCAGTCTATTAGAGCCAACATGAAAAAGATGCAAATGTGATACGAAATAGACGTTTATGATATCCCTTTAGATGAATGCAGACTTGAAGCTATATAAATGAATATACCGTCGACTCCGCTATTCGGCCTCATTACCCTTCTTAAGAGTGCTGTCATCGCTATAATGATCTTTAGATGCGGAAGCAATTGGCATATTTGCATTCTCGCCTTCTTCTAGCCTCTCTATTTCCTCTGTGACCAACGACTCCATTTTACTGAATAGTAAAAATAACAGATAGTTAGGCTCGTTAATTGGATACCTCAAGGGTGATTCATCACTTAACCAGAACAAATCATTGTTCATCCCGAGAGCATCAGCTTCATCATCTTCAAGTTCTAGTAGTTGCACGACTGAGTTCCACTGTTTAAAACCATATTTCTTTAATGGTAGGTCCCTGGATTCCACAATCAACTTCTTCATACCGTTCAGCACTTCCTTTCTAGTATACACAATCTTCTGTCTTCTTGAAACCATGGACATAATTTCATCAACGGATCTGCCTTCATCCATATCTAAGTCCTCCTCACTTCGGTCTTGGATGTACGCCTCGACGTCAGAAGCTGGGACAGACGCGCTTCTGTTGAATATCTTCGTCATGATCTTCAAGGATGCTCCAGACATTGCAATGTTGTAGACAGTGTCACCAACGCTCGATATCAGGGCAGTCATTAATGGAACGGCACCAAGGGCCCAGATTATGAAGATTGGCCTAGCTACATTTGACTTTGGAGCAAAATCGCCATAGCCAATGGTCAACAAACACAAAAAGCAGAAATAAACAGCATCAAAGTAGGTCCAGTCATCCTCTGTCAAGTGGAATATTAGAGCACCAATCAGCCAGAAACATATGAACACTGCAATAGTCATTAATGAGTGGTATCTATTCTGGCTCACTCTTGCTTGTCTTCTGATCGATCTCATTAGATCAAAAGAGTCCTCTTGAGAGACTTTCAGTCCTTTCTCCTGAATCTTCTTCAGCACTTCCTTCCTATGGAGCTCAACTTGATTCCAGAACAGCACTGGACGCGCTTTGGAAGATAACATGGACCTTATCATAGCAATAATCAGTGCTAGGATGATAACGCCAGTCAAAGAATAGATCAAGGAAAGAGCCCTTGCAGTGTTTGTTCTTGGGATAATGTCTCCCAAGCCAATAGTCAACAATGACACAATACAATAGTATAGTGCATTCCCATATGAATGGTTCAGCAGCTTTGAAAAGACAGCGGCACCCCAAACAAACCAAACAGCAAGTAAGAAGGCATATATGATAAGCCCTCTTTCAGCTTTCGCAAGATTGAAATCAGGTGGGTATTTCCCAAGCAAGTACCCTGAGAAGTTGATAATACATAGACCACAACATCCAGAATATAGCAAAATAGTAATCACGGCAAACCAAAATCCCTCTGTCTTTCCATAATTCTCGGAAACATAATATTGATGGTTTGCCAGTAGGACCGCTATTAACAGGAAAACGCTGGCACTGAAGAAGCCCAGAATCGACACCACCTGGCAAATCTTGTAGCTGACTCTTCTACCGAAGTTCAGGATGATACTGACATTCCCCATGGCACCCATTGCCAGTGACAAACTGTTCAGAACAAGGATACCAGTGGCATCTTTAACAAATTTGCCAGTGTGTGGGTCACTTCGCCAATTGGTGATAAGACCAGCAATAGAGACCATATTAGCCATCGGGCACAGGCAGGCAGTTAGAATGGGCAGATATGTGGATGCCACGAACCAGAAAGCGAACAGCGAGGAGCCCTCTTCAACCTGGAGATTTGTGATCTTAGATTTGTCCACGTTCAAGGTCAGTTGCGGGATGTCCGCATAGTGCTGTGTAAGCTTCATTCTGCTAAGTGCTTCTCCGCCTTTGCTTGGATGTCGCAGCCTGGGCTGGTTATCAGAGTCCTTGGATGTGCTTCGACTGCGCATTTTAGTGGTTTAGGTGTCGTTTGATGGAGTTTGTTGTGTTTGTTGTGTTCAACTGTTATTACGGCCCTAAATTTTTTAGCTTGACACATAAAATAATTCCCGCGTTCTAAACTTAAAATTTATGCAAGTGAACAATCAACACCAGTGGCTTTAGTTCGAAACATAGTGAGATCGTTCTACGCAGCTTATCGAAAAACGAGACGCCAACGTATGAAGCGGAAAATTCTACTAGTAGCCTGTCTCGGAAATGAGACGCTCTATGGTACAAGTCGGCTTATAGTACATGCAAATATATGTAATTGAACCACATAAACAGATTGTTCAAACTCGTCTTCGTCTCATACCCAGAGTCTTCCTTCTCTTTGGGGCCTCTCCGTTACCTGGAGTAGTGCCATTCTGGCCAGTACTACCATCTGTCGCCATTCTCTTCCCAGTTGGTTGGGGATGAAGGTTTGAGATCGTCATGTTTTCTATCACAGTCAATGGATTACCCAACTTTTTCCTTTGGACTTTCTTGAGAGGTGTATACGATGGTGCCTTGGCGAACCGTTGGTTGGAATAGTGGATACCATGTGTAGGTATAGCTGGCATATTACCTCCAGTGGCGAATGCCTTGCCACGAATTTTTGTCACGAATTTCTCTCCATTACCTTTGTCATATCCTCTACCCTTTGGCTCTTGCTTCTCGGTTTGGTAACGTTGATACTCCTGACAGTGATTCTCTAGGACCTTTCTATCTGGAGTAGGAACATCAGCAATCCTATACAGCTTTGCCAATTCATCACAATTTCTCAGGGCCCTTTGTTCCTGTACTAGGGCATTTCTAGTTCTTCCAGTTAAAAATCTTGACTCAATCTGATCACTGTTCATCCTTGGTCCGGATGAAAGGTATAGTAGATGCTTAGCCCTAGTGGTGGAGACATAGAACACTCTTCTCTCTTCTTCCAGTTCATCATAATCTTTTTTCTCTTCTTCACTAGAAGTAGCGTGTAACGAAGGTAACGTGCCATCTAGTAAACCCGGAACGAACACAACGGGCCATTCAAGACCCTTGGCGGCATGAATTGTGGAGATGGAGACTTTGCCCTGGGTATCGTCTTGTTCTTCTTTGTCTTGTGTTAGAAATAGGTCCACTGATATGATGAACTTCTGTAAATGGGAATCCTCAGGTTGAACTTCCAGGACATCTTCAACGTCATTGTCCTTTACAAATAACTCTTGTTCATCTTCAGGATTGAAATCTTCGAGCTGTAACCTGACTTCTGCAACATTCTCTTTCCTCTCGTCATTATCTTTTAATAATTCAACAAAAACAGGCAATTCCTTGATCATGTCAAATACCTCCAAGATGACGGATTTCTCTTCGGGATTCACATCATAAGTCTGGCACGGTAAAGCCAGAATCTTCAAGAACTCGCTCACTTTATCTCTGGACACTCTTGGAGCGGGTACAGTCCCATTAGCAACACCTGCTAAGGTTTGCAAAGGATGAACCCCATTTCTTAATTCTCGTTCAAGTACCACTGTTAGAGTTTGGATACCCTTAGCACCAATACCTGCTGTAGATTCACTTAAAGCTCTCATCAGAGCAGTGACATCATTTCTATCAGCAACAACCCGGAGAAAATCAATCATCAGCGACACCTCTTTTCTGTCCCAAAAGGCACGACCTTTGACCACTGTGTATGGTATCCTGTTCTTCACAAGGGCGGATTCGATGACCCTTGAAAGGTGGGCCGCTCTGACTAAGATGGCAAAGTCTGAGTACTTGTAGAGATCAGAAATAGCCTTTAACTGGGAAATCTCATTAGCAATATGATCAGCCTCATCAAAATTAGAATGGCAACTAGTATAAACCGGTGGGAAAGTTTCCTTGTGTTGTGATCTCAAGTTTTTCAATTGTCTACCTTCCTGTTGACGCATGAATAACTCACTAAAATCAAGGACATCTTTCGTGGATCTGTAATTCTCATTTAGCATGATAATATCACAATATCTGTAAACTTCTCTCATTGTTTGAAAGTTCTGTGATACAGCATCACGGAAGGCATAGATACTCTGATCTGGATCACCGACAACGGTGATATTGTCTGGATTACGGGCATTTTGACGCCCAAAGGAGCGCATCAGGTCAAGCTGAAGGGTGTTAGTATCTTGGAACTCATCAATCAGGACATATTGGATAGATCTGAGCACCTTGTGCTCTTTCAGGAGTGTGTTTGTGGTCAGCAATAGATCGTCAAAGTCAAGCATGTTCAACAGTTCCAATTTCTCTTGATAACGTTCATAGAGGAGCAGCATAGATTTCGAGTGGTTTGGATCAGCTCTGTACTCATGTGGTCTCAAGCTCTTAGATTTCAGACTGGAAATCTTAGCCCTAACGTACTTTGGCTCAATGATCTTGTTCTTCTTACCACCAAGAAAATCGGGTTTCTTAGCAGCAGCTTCTGCGGCTTCTTTTATCTCCTTCAATTCAGCTTCCAGTGAATCTATAACCCCTTTCAGTACCCCCATTGAGTCCCTTTCAGCAGCAATTTTAAACGGCTTGAGGTCAATCAAGTAGCCATACCTTCTTAAGATCCTCACACAGATGGAATGGAAAGTTCCCATTAACAATCTCTCAATTTTGATCCCGGACCCCTCCAGCATCCCCTGCAGTCTCTCCTTCATCTCATTGGCAGCCTTCTTTGTGAATGTCGTGACGATGATATCCTCAGGCATGATTCTGTGGTTTAACAGAAGATACGCCACTCTTGATGTTAGGACTTTGGTCTTCCCTGTACCTGGACCGGCAATAACCTGTAACTGGCCCGTGGGAGGACTTGTAACGGCCGCTCTCTGCGCGTTATTCAAGCCGGTTAGAAGTCTCTCCAAGAGTGCGTCGTTCATTGTGTGACCTTAGTCGCCTTCTGAAAGAACTTTTGATGGGTTTGTAGGTGAGAAGGTACGCGATTTGTTTCGCGTCTTGTTTACCTTTTGGTAGGCCCAGCAGGCGATGAGATAATATTAGTTGGGCTACACGTACCAACCACAGAAGGGGGTATTTAGAGATTATCGGGTGTTTATAACATTCTAATCATAACTTCATTAATTAGTGAGTATCTAGAGAAGGATGTTGAACCTTTTCTCGGATATGCGGAGTGTACGAGCGTGAACTTTTTCAGCACAATTTATATGATGAGGGATCTTCTCAGATATCTCCTCCATTAGGTCTTCCATCTTGATTCTTTTCTTTGGATCTAGCGTTAGGATCTCATCAATATTATTTTGAATCAGATCTGGATATTCCTGCTTCAGATCAATTCCACGATTCAAAAACAACTTGAAATCTGGGTCTGTCTCTTTAGCTGCCTTCCAAGGGAACCTCGAATGGAACATACTGAATAGCAGTATACCGAGGGACCAAACATCATTGGCTTCACTGTCGTATTTTAGACTCTTGAAAGTCTCTGGAGACACCAAACTTTCAGTACCAACAATACCCATTGCTTGTTCCCTTTCAGGACCGAATTCAAATGCAGTACCAAAGTCTATGATCTTCACTGTCCCAGTTTCATCCATCACCAGGTTCTCCATTTTTAAATCACGATGTGCTATGTAGTTTAAATGTAGAAAGTTCACGCCTTCACAGACCTGTCTGAAGAAACACAGCACTTCCTGCTCTTGGGGTTTACATATCTGAACAACTTTCAATAAAGAATACCGAGCAAATTCCATGACGATCTGATGATTCTGAAAGCCAGATGTGAAGCTGTATGCGCGTAGTATGTGCTCGTTATGCAATCCTTGGATGATATCATACTCTTTATAGCACTTTTTTTTAAACTCATCTTTCGATTCATATGATTCCTTGCTATGGAACGTCTTTATCGCAAAGTACTCATTGGTGGACTTCTTATAGTACAGCTCGACCTTCCCTGCTATACCTGAGCCTAAGAATCCGACTTTCTTTCCATACTTTGACCCTCCAACTGACCGAAGCGATGAAAGTGATGAAACAGAAGCGGTAGAGTGTGTGGAGTGGACACTCGAGTCCGTTCCTCTCCTTTTGATTAGGGACTCGGGCTCGATATCAGCTGTAGGTCTTCCCCTGTCCGTTTTGAACTTATTCAACAGGCCCCTGAGACCATTACTTGGTTGTCGGACGTCACCTGAACTCATATCTGATACTGATAAGCATATAACGGCTTCTTCGACTTGACCACTAAAGCAAGAGTATTGAGTTCAAAGAATCCACTCTGAAGTTGAAGCAATAGTTGAGTCTGGTTTTGTGTGCGGAGCCTTCTCAAGGATCAATCTGATTAATGGACAATGTTAACCTCTACAAAAAAATGTGTAAAGGCTACAAGACTTCATTGTCTCCACAGGTTAGAGTTCTCCGTTGATGTGCGTTCGCGAACAATCCCCGATTCGTCAATTACGACCTTGATTGACCGGAATTCACATTTCAAGAGAAAAGGACTTCTGCCAAAAACAAACGGTCAAACAGCTGTCTTTTTATTCCGCGAATATTCCCCGATGCAGTAGACGATCTACCCAGATCGGGTCAAACGTAAACAAAGAACAGGACTGGTGCTCAATCACACCAACGATGGCCATTCCGTGTGCTAAAACGACTCAAAAAAAACGCGTAAGAAATTGCATCAAGTGCTTCCAATCAACAGCCTAGTTGTTCAATCATCGAGACCCTGAAAATCACCTCGTCTTTCCGGTTTGAGAGATTGTTCCTGCGTTGTACTGTCTCCAGAGTTTTCGATTGTTGTTTACTTCAGATTGAATAGACCAATTCCACTCTGCCGCCGCGCACTCCATCAAGAAACAAGCAGATACGAAAGACAAAAAAAAATTCAAGCACCAAAACAAACATCGCATAGTAACCTACCACTTTCCTCACCAAAATAGCGTTTGCCATATAATGGGTCACAACAGACTCACGGGCATCAAGTCCAATTGGATCCTCATACCCACCGTACTCGTCTGTCTTGCCACAGGTGCTCTGGGTGTTGTGGTTTACATCAGAGAAGACAGCCATTTGAGACATGGAGCTCTGCTAGCAACCGTCTCTGCTGAGCTGCTCACCTTGCTACTGCTACCCTTCTGTGTCTTTGACGAGAGCCCTGCTGTCAACATCGTTACCTCTATCATTGTCATCATATCTTCACTAGCATCATTGGGAGCCGGACTTTCTTACTTCACTGCATTCATGGACCAGATTCCATCAGGCATCACCTTTGTGAGTCCAAAGATCTTCAAATCATTCATTTGCCTATTCTTAACTTCACTTTTGGCATTAGGCATCCAACTGGGCCAGTGTTTACAACCGGACGTTTACGAGGATGCCATTCCTGATCAAGATTCAATGATGGACTTAGAAGTCATGGAAGACTACAAAAAGTCAACACAGGGCAAACTGAAAGATAAATTTGTCAGTCTCAAAGCTTCGGCTCAAACATTAGTCGAAAAGAGAAGTCAAAGATTAGACGATCCAGTACTCACGTACCAAAGTCAAGTCTCCACCATGAACTCAAAAAATACTTCCAATACAGTCATAAATAGACCTCAGAATGATGCCCATCCATACCAGAACTACAACATCAAGAAATTGTCAATGATCGGCCAATCAACATCTTCCATGAGTCTTTCAAAGAGAGCTTCAATGCCAGAGAACTTGAATGGTACTCCAATGCTAATAAGGAATGCTCAACCAAATAAGAATGTCATGTTAGAAAGAGACGCTATCAAAAGAATACCCAGCGTACTACTACCACCTCATCTACGGGTCTTTGACGAACCAGACCTTCCTGATGGGTTTGATTCTGATAGCGATGCTGAACAACAACCCCAGATCAAGCTGAAAGCTCCTTTCCAGTTCCGTTCATCATCAGCCACAACACATGACATGATTTTTAAATCAAGATCACAAGGAAACTTGAACTCTGAAACGATTCAAGAGGAATTTATCCAGCAGATCCCAAGATCCACTACTTTGCAAGACATGTGGCCCGTCATGCACGAGAGACCACAAGGTATGAGAACCATCTCCCTGGAAGAATGGGAACAAAATCAACTAAGGTTCAAAAATCATCAAGTTAGGGGCACCAGTGATACATACAGACCATTCCAACAAACACAACCACCTATCTTTGAAAACTTCAGAGAGCCACCCTCACCTCCACATCTACCGCAGCAACCACTGGAACAACATTCTCTTCAGCATCCTATCACAGATGATGAGTCCTTAATTTCAATGATCACAACTGATAGACAATCCACACCAGTGCCAGAGTCACCAGAACAACAAGATAATGCAGAAGACTCCACTGAACAAGCCCTGAAGATTGTTGAAGGTGCCCAGGAGCAATCTATGAGAAATGATGACTTATTGAAATCTGCAATTGATCTAACACAATCCACACTAAATTTGGAAGATCTTGAGATCACCCAACTGAGTATGCAAAAGACTAAGTCACGCTCTCCGCATAAGTCAATCTTCAAAGGCCATAGCAATAAGTCATCGATCAGCTCATTCAATTTCAAGGCTCAATCTGTACCAACATCACCAAGAAAGAAATCAGCTCGTCTTTCCCCAAAGAAACGTGGTTTCAAAAATTTGTCACTTTCGAGCATAGTCTTCAAAGATGAAGACGACGAGATACCCAATTTTAGCTTTGTCCACGAACTTCAAACCTCACCATCCAAGAAACGTGCCAGCGTGGACAATATGCATCATTACTCCAACAGTGACGTCCAACAGACTTCGACACCTACAAAGACGAACACCGCATTAGACTTCTTAAAGCCTGAAGAGACTCAAAGGACTCCGGACTCAAATTGGTCTAGTGGATCAAAGAATAGTGTGTTCCCATCTGAGGTGATTGGCGAGTACGATAAAGAGAAATGGAAAACTATGGAAAGACTGAATATGGTTGAGCATGTTTAATGAATATAATGCCCCTTTATAACAACTACGACTACTAAAGAAAACTGAGCTTGTAGGCCCTAATCAATTCTCTCTCCCTCTCTCTTCTTCAGTCTCTCACCTCTCGCCTATCACTCAATTCTTCTTCATTGACGATGAGAGTTCGTTAAATCTCCTCTAGTTCCCTCAGCAAAAACATCTTCAGCACGTGTCATCACATATATATACAACTCGAAGGGATAGGTAGGGGTAGACTAGGGGGATGAAGGTATACGTTTGTAGAATGATAAAAGAGAAAGAGCTGCCATGTCTTTTTGTAATCGCGATTGGCATGACATACGTGATAGAGCAGAAGGTTATCTTGATACCCGCTATACCCTCTAAGCTCCACCGGGCAGCAGATTGCTTACTTCATATAGACATTGCCGTATAACGAACTTGACCGAATTCGCCACTCATAGAATCATATCTGCTGAAGCCTTTGACACAAAAAACTGTTCGCGGCGAGAGGCTCCTGGCCGTACCAAATGTGGCCTTAACAACTTTCTGGAAAGTCCACGCGGTGAAAAAAGCGGCCAACGAAGGCGAATACTTATCATCATAACTCTACAAGAAACAGCCACAAAACACGCTGATATGGTCCGAGAACTCGTCCAGAATAGCGCCGTGAAGTCGTCGCAGCTCCTGAAGCCGCGTCTGCTGACCCAGCGTCCTTACGTGTTCCCATTTCTTGCACTGTACCCTACATTCTTTCAGATCTACTTCACTCAGTATGAGACCTATATCAAAGGCTCTGAGTGGACATTTGTCTACTTGGGCTCCATCATCTCCCTCCAGGCCTTGCTTCTGTTGATGCCAAACTGGAATGTCAACATTGATGCATTGTTCAACTACGTCAAGACCGATAGCCTAAGTGAAGCCTCTCACATCTTGATTCAGACTACCCCAAATAACGGCGCTGATGCTATCGTTGAAATTAACCGTGACCAGTATGTTGATGAGAACCAAACTTCATTCTTGTTCCAAAAGAGACGTTTCATCTTCCACGATGACACTCAATTGTTTTCACCACCTCAGTTTGTCATTGATGAACAACCAAAACTATCCGTCTTTCAAAAATCAAAGGGTATCACAGGTGATTTATCAAAACTACAACGTTTATACGGTAAGAACTTCTTTGACATCCCGGTTCCAACCTTCTGGGAATTGTTTAAGGAACACGCAACTGCTCCATTCTTTGTCTTCCAAATCTTTTGTGTTGGTTTGTGGTTGATGGATGAATTTTGGTACTACTCTTTGTTCACTTTATTCATGTTGGTTACCTTTGAGTGTACCACTGTCTTCCAACGTCGTTCCACCATGAATGAGTTCAGAACTATGGGCGTCAAACCATTCCAGATCTATGTCCACAGAGATGACACCTGGTCTCTAGTTGAAACCACTGAGTTGTTACCTGGTGATTTGGTCTCAATTACCCGTACCGATGAAGATTCTGCTGTTCCTTGTGATTTGTTATTGGTTGAGGGTTCAGCTATCGTCAATGAAGCTATGCTTTCTGGTGAATCCACCCCACTGTTGAAAGAATCTATCAAATTACGCCCAGGCCATGAAAACTTGGACATTGATGGCTTAGATAAGAACTCTGTCCTACACGGTGGTACTAAGGCCCTTCAAGTCACCGCTCCAACTGAACCAATTGTTGCTCCAGCTCCAGACAACGGTGCCTTGGCTATTGTTTCCAAAACTGGTTTCGAGACCTCTCAAGGTTCTTTAGTCCGTGTTATGATCTTCTCTGCTGAACGTATTTCTGTTGGTAACTACGAATCATTCTTTTTTATCTTGTTCTTATTGGTTTTCGCTATTGCTGCCTCATGGTACGTTTGGGTTGAAGGTACCAAGATGGGTCGTATTCAAAACAAATTGATCCTAGATTGTATCTTGATTATTACCTCTGTTGTCCCACCTGAATTACCAATGGAACTGACCATGGCTGTCAACACTTCTTTGGCTTCATTGGGTAAGTTCTACATCTACTGTACTGAGCCATTCAGAATCCCATTAGCCGGTAGAATTGATGTTTGCTGTTTTGACAAGACTGGTACTTTAACCGGTGAAGATTTAGTCTTTGAAGGCTTAGCCGGATTTGGTGCTAATATCCGTCATCTGTCGAAACCAAGTGAAGCTCCTGCTATCACCTCTCATGTTTTAGGCTCCGCTCATGCTTTGGTTAGATTGGACGATGGCGAGGTTGTCGGTGATCCAATGGAAAAGGCTACTTTAGATGCTGCCGGTTGGACCGTTGGTGACCAAGACTCAGTTCAAAGAGAAGTCGATGGTAAAAAAGAAAAGATTAGAATCTTGCGTCGTTTCCAATTCTCATCTGCTTTAAAAAGATCCTCTTCTATTTCCTCTCTTGGTGCTAAGACCTTGGTCTCTGTTAAAGGTGCTCCTGAAACTATCCGTCACAGATTAAGTGAAATTCCAGAGAACTACGAAGAAATCTATAAATCATTCACCCGTTCTGGTTCCCGTGTCTTGGGTCTAGCTTACAAGACCTTAGAAGACAACATCTCCCCTGCTAAAGTTAATAAATTAGAACGTGAAGATGTCGAGAAGGACTTGACCTTTGCTGGTTTTATCGTTTTCCATTGTCCATTGAAAGAAGATGCTATTGAAACTATTGAAATGTTGAATGAATCTTCCCATCGTTCCGTTATGATCACTGGTGATAACCCACTGACTGCTGTCCATGTTGCCAAAGAAGTTAAAATTGTTGAACGTGAAGTCTTGATTTTAGATGCTCCAGAAGAACATCATGGTGACCATGAATTGATCTGGAGAAACGTTGAGGAAACCAAAATTATCCCATTCAGCTCAGCTGATAAGATCGATGAAGGTCTATTCAAGGTTAATGATATCGCTATTACTGGTTACGCCTTGGCTAAACTTGTCGAGCATCCACAGTTGCATGCCCTAATCAGACACACTTGGGTCTATGCTCGTGTCTCTCCATCGCAGAAGGAATTCATCTTGACCACCTTAAAAAATATGGGTTACAACACTTTAATGTGTGGTGATGGTACTAATGATGTTGGTGCTTTAAAACAAGCGCATGTTGGTGTGGCCTTATTGAACGGTACCGAAGAAGGTATGAAAAAGATTCAAGAACAAAGAAAAATTGAAGCTCAACAAAAGATCTACGACAAGCAATGTGAACTCTTCGAGAGATGGGGCAAACCTCATCCTCCAGTCCCATTACCAATTGCTCATTTGTACCCACCAGGTAAATCTAATCCAAACTACATCAAAGCTTTGGAAAAGCAAGGTATCGAAGTCACTGACGAAATTAGAGCTTTAGCAAAACAAACCGAAGAAATCCCAGTTGTCAATGCTCAAGGTCAGGCTGCTAATAGTGCTCAATCTGAGTTATCTGATAAGTTATTAGGTGCTATGAACCAAATGGAAGAAGAAAACGAAGCTCCAACCTTGAAGTTGGGTGATGCTTCCGTTGCTGCGCCATTCACCTCCAAGTTGTCCAATGTCTCCACTGTTACCAATATCATTCGTCAAGGTCGTTGTGCTTTGGTCTCCACTATTCAAATGTATAAGATCCTTGCTTTGAACTGTTTGATTTCTGCTTACTCCTTATCTGTTATCTACTTGGCTGGTGTCAAGTTTGGTGATGGTCAAGCTACTGTTTCTGGTTTGTTAATCTCCGTTTGTTTCCTAAGTATTTCCAAGGGTACTCCGGTTCAAAAGCTGTCTAAGGAAAGACCACAACCAGGTATTTTCAACGTCTACATCATGGGCTCTATATTGGGTCAATTTGCCGTCCATATTGCCACTTTAGTGTACATCACTGTCGAAATTTACAAACTGGAACCAAGAGAACCAAAACCGGACTTAGAAAAGGAATTTGCTCCATCTTTGTTAAACACTGGTATCTTCTTGATCCAGTTAGCTCAACAAGTCTCCACTTTTGCGGTTAACTACCAAGGTAAACCTTTCAAAGAAAGCATCTCAGAAAACAAGGGTATGTACTATGGTTTATTAGCCGTTGCTGCTCTAGCCTTATCCGGTTCAACTGAATTCCTGCCAGAATTAAACGAAGCTATGAAGTTTGTTCCAATGGACTCTGTCTTCAAGACTAAGTTGACTGTTACCATCATCCTAGATTTGGCTGTTTCTTGGGCCATTGAATTAGTCTTGAAATACTTCTTCATGGATTTCAAGGCTGCTGACATTGCCCTACGTGATTAGCGTTGACGTTATTGGCACACCATGGGAAAGCTGCGAAAGTTTTTCAGCTCATTTACTATAGAGAGAAGGTATAAATAAGTACAAGTATATATACTTCCTGATTTATTAGGCGTAGTACTATTCATTAGTTCAATTGAGCTTTCAGCTCATTAACGTCAAAGTCCTTCCATCTCAAGACGGATATGTTTTGGCCCTTGACTAGCTTGAATACAGTTGGGAATTTGGTGGATAAGTGGATGACTAAATCCCTTGCTTCTTTCTCGGCTAATGACCCGGTTAAACTGTTGGTTACCTGCTCCGTTAGAGCAGTGACTGAATGGGGTTTATCAGGTCTCAACGATGAGACTATATCAAGTACTTGGCCCACCTTGTTATCCAAGTATAATCTGTACTTCTGTTCTGGGCTGATGGTGTTCTTCAGCTTCTCGGCTTCTCTCTTTTTGATTCTCTGCAGTAATGACAATCCATTCTCTTCTGGTCTCACTCTTTTAGCTTTGTGCTTCTGTATGATCTCAGTACTGCTTCTCTTATAACCAGTGATGACATTCGAGGGTAATGATTTTTTTGATAGTTGAGGGATGTCTGATGTGTCCCCCTTGTTCTCAATATGCCATTTCTCTAACAGATCATCAAACTTGGCATCGTCAGTGGTGATACTTTTCAGTGATAGTGACAGTTTCTTTTTCTCAACGTCAATGGCAAAATCATCATCACCATCAAGTTTTAAGCCGACGAATTCGGGCCAAATGTATGCTATCTGCAGCACTTCTTTCAACTCGACGTTCAGCCCGGCTGAACTTCTGATTTGGGGAAGCAGTTTAAACAGCTTGATATCAGCAGTATGGTTTCTCAAGTTCAGGGTCAAGACCGTTCCAATTGCCCTGAAAACCTTTCTCAGTCTAGCGTATTTCTTCATTGTTTCTGATTGTTCTGGCTTCTTGATACTTTCAGACTCTTGTTTGATCTTGGCCTCGGCATCAATCTGTTTCAAGATCTCAGGGTACCATCTCTCTGCGACATCACGGTGTGCTTTCACTCTGTTGTAAAAGATTGTCTTTGCGATCGGCTCACCGGCTTGTGGGTTGAACTGGAAGCCTACTTCTTGGGTTCTCAATTTATCCCTTGCATCTCTTTCGTCCAACAGTATTTTTGGTAAAGTGAACGGTTTCAAAATGGAGTTCAACTTGACGTTTTGGAAGTATGGTATTGAGATTCTGGTGCCATTCTTTGGTGCAATAACCTGATGTATACTAGAGATACAAACACCACTGGTCAAATATTCTAAAGTTCTACCAACATTGACGACGATGGTGTTCGGTCTTGGTGGTACTTCTAACCACTTACCGTAGATGTCTTGGACTTGTAATGAGTTTTCAGTTAGTGTAGGCTGGAACAAGAAGGTTAAGAAGCCTGAATCCTTGTGTGCGCCACAACCTTGATCCGTGGCATTGTCCTTTGTTTTCAGTGACTCTCTGGATGGGTAGTGGACCACTTTCATCTTGGCAAACTGGTCTTGTGTATTTTCGAAGTCAATATAATTGTCGGCTTCGTCGTGTCTGATCTCCAGGGCTTCAAATAGAAGTTTTGTTATCAGTATTGAGAAGTCATTCATGTAGTGAAAGAAGTCATTGACCGATTTCTTGAAATATGGAAGCTTCTTCTCTGAAGGATACTGATTAGGACCAATCATGTTATCAAAGATGGACGTTACCCTTTTAGGTAGGGCATCAGTGGAGCATAGATCTATCTGTTCTCTCCAATCGACTTTACCTGAAGTATTCTCTTTCTCTAATCCATTGTAACCTAAGAAGTGTTTAGACTTTACCATTTCAATTTCATTTTTCTCCTCTTCAGGAAGATCAAAGAAGCCCTCGACCTGTTGCGTTAACGCCGTGACCACATTCTGATCTAGGTATTGTTCATAGTTCTTGATGTAGAAGAAGCCATATTCGATGACAGCATGCTTCAGGTCGCTCATCACTCTTTCTCTATCGGCATCTAACAGGCTCAAATCAAGTTCTGGGATGGTTTTCACAGTCATTTTGTAAGCTCTTCACTACTGTGGTATTCTTTGACGCCCGACCAACAAGTGAAAGAACAAATTGAAACAGAAACGTAGCTCGTAGCTCTTCTCTGCACCAAAATTGTGGCATAAAATTTCCAAGGCTTGAACTTTTTCGCGTCAACTGCCTGATCAGGAAGTTTACGCAATTCGGTATAGAGCCTCGGATCTTACCCCACACACACGTGATGAACTCTCCCCCGGAATGAAGTGTTACCCGCCGCTCAAAAGTGTCGGAGTAAAAAACGGTGTCGTCGATTTTTCTCGAAACTTTTGGAGAAGAAAACTTTTCAGTACTTAAGCAGTCAAGTTCCAGCTTAAATTTCTTCTCTAGGATTAAATCAAGTGAGATCAAAAATGTTATCTAACAACCTACGTACTTCATTGCGTACCGTATGTGCTTTTTCACGGTGAAATTGGAGCTTTTAGAGCGGAGTTGGGATGGAAATGTGGCAAACCATGGACATGACCAATTTGATGGGGGCGAAAGTTGATGGAGTCATTCTGGGGTTAAGCGATGGATTTTCGCCATCGAAAGTTCTCAGAATATCAATTACACTGTTACCATTTCACCCATAGCCTTTGCTACTGAACGATTAGGAGTTCATCCACCTTTCCCGAGAACACGTCATTCCATCATGGCTCATGCACAACCCACTCTAAACTCAATGGCCACCGGAACTTGTCCGAAACCTGGACAACATCAATAGAAGGAAATTACTAACATCACACGCAGTCCCGTCGCTTACCTACTCTAAGCCGTTTCAACTCAAATGGTAAAGTCCAAGGTCAAGTTATCGGTATCGATTTAGGTACTACTAACTCTGCCGTTGCTGTCATGGAAGGTAAGGTCCCAAAGATTATTGAAAACGCCGAAGGTGCCAGAACCACCCCATCCGTTGTTGCTTTCACCAAGGAAGGTGAACGTCTAGTCGGTATTCCAGCCAAACGTCAAGCTGTTGTCAACCCTGAAAACACTTTGTTTGCTACTAAGCGTTTGATCGGTCGTCGTTTCGAAGACCAAGAAGTCCAAAGAGATATCAAACAAGTTCCATACAAAATTGTTAAGCACTCTAACGGTGATGCTTGGTTAGAAGCCAGAGGTGAAACCTACTCCCCAGCTCAAATTGGTGGTTTCGTCTTGAACAAGATGAAGGAAACTGCTGAAGCTTACTTGGGTAAATCCGCCAAGAACGCTGTTGTTACTGTCCCAGCTTACTTTAACGATTCCCAACGTCAAGCCACCAAAGATGCCGGTCAAATTGTTGGTCTAAACGTCTTGCGTGTTGTTAACGAACCAACTGCCGCTGCTCTAGCTTACGGTCTAGAAAAAGCTGACGCTAAAGTTGTCGCTGTCTTCGATTTAGGTGGTGGTACTTTTGATATTTCCATCTTAGACATTGACAACGGTGTCTTTGAAGTCAAATCCACTAATGGTGACACTCACTTGGGTGGTGAAGATTTCGATATCGTTTTAGTTAGACACATTGTTGAAGAATTCAAGAAAGAAAACGGTTTGGATCTATCCAACGACCGTATGGCCGTCCAAAGAATCAGAGAAGCCTCTGAAAAGGCCAAGATTGAATTATCATCAACCGTCTCCACTGAAATCAACTTACCTTTCATCACTGCTGATGCCTCAGGTCCAAAACATATCAACTTGAAAATTTCAAGATCTCAATTTGAATCCTTAGTTGATGGTTTAATCAAGAAGACCGTTGACCCAGTTAAGAAGGCCTTGAAGGATGCTTCTTTATCCACTTCTGATGTTGGTGAAGTCATCTTAGTCGGTGGTATGACCCGTATGCCAAAGGTTGTTGAAACTGTTAAGTCATTATTTGGTAAGGAACCATCTAAGGCTGTCAACCCAGATGAAGCCGTTGCCATCGGTGCTGCTATCCAAGGTGCTGTCTTGGCCGGTGAAGTCACTGATGTCTTGTTATTAGATGTTACTCCATTATCCCTAGGTATTGAAACCTTAGGTGGTGTTTTCACTAGATTGATTCCAAGAAACACTACCATCCCAACCAAGAAATCACAAATCTTCTCCACTGCTGCTGAAGGTCAAACCTCCGTTGAAATTAGAGTCTTCCAAGGTGAACGTGAATTGGTCCGTGACAACAAGTTGATTGGTAACTTCACTTTATCTGGTATCCCACCAGCTCCAAAGGGTGTTCCACAAATTGAAGTTTCCTTCGACATTGATGCTGATGGTATCATCAACGTCTCTGCCAGAGACAAGGCCTCCAACAAGGACGCCTCCATCACTGTTGCCGGTTCTTCAGGTCTATCTGACGCTGAAATCGAAAAGATGGTCAACGATGCTGAAAAATACGCTGACCAAGATAAGGCCAGAAGAGAAGCTGTTGAAAACGCCAACAAGGCTGACCAAACCATCAACGACACTGAAAAGTCCTTGAAGGAATTCGAAGAAAAGATCGACAAGACCAAGGCTGAAGAAGTCACCAAACAAATCACTGAATTAAGAGAACTAGTCGCCAGAGCTCAAGCCGGTGAAGAAGTTGACGGTGCTGAATTGAAGACCAAGACTGAAGAATTAAGAACCGCCTCTTTGAAATTATTCGAAGACTTGTACAAGAACCAATCCAACGACTCAAACTCAGAAGGTGAAAAGAAAGATTAAACCTAGATAAAGTTTAATGCGTTTAATGTCTGTTTTTGGTTTTTTATAATATGAAGCTTTAACCACTTTGGTTTTGCTCGCTTTTCATGAGGTGGTCCATGATATATATAATGATTGTAAATAGTGTGGACTGTTATGTTCCTCGTGGTCGGCTGAGCTGCCGGTGGTAGCATTGTGTATATAGTTAATAAAGCACTTAGTAAGGACTGGTTGTAGCTCCGAATCAATTATACCTTCTTTTCGATTCTCTTTGTCCTCACTCTTGATGTTTGGTTTTTTCATGTGGTACATGCTCTCTATACATGTGTGTCCGTACCGGGGGCTCGAAGTTGATTTCCTTTTCAGCCTATAACCAAAGAACAGTTATCTGCATACTTAAGGCAACATACAACCCAATTTCCGACTCTAACATGCCTCAAGCCACTCCTTTGACCAAGATCATCTTCCTTTCGGGCTTTCTGGCTGCTGGGTTCCTCTTGATCATCCTTTCATGTGCTCTTTGGGCCAACTGGTACCCCTTATACGTGGGTGAGTACAACTCGCTAGCCATTGATTTTACCCTCAGAATGTATTACTAACAATCTCCTAGTGGGGATTTTCCTAATAGCACCACTACCGAACCTGTTGTCCTCTGCCAATGAGTTCGAAGACTTCATGAGTGACAGCACCAAGTAAGTTTATGGCGTTATTCTACAAGAAAAAAGCTTTCACTAACAATCTCCAACAGTTCAAGCCACGATTTCGCAAAGTTCATTACAGGTACACTGGTCATCAGTGGGGTTGCCCTTCCACTGGTTTTACACCACTCTGCTCTGATCAATCTGTCTGCTACTGTCATGAGTACGGCTGGTGGTCTGTTGATTTACGCCTCCATTATTGTCTTCACTCTTTTCTTCAAGGAACACGAGGAGGAGTACTAGAGATAGAATAGAAAACCACAAAAGAAATGAAGTAATTGCGATGTTGCTGCAGAGCTCATAGTGTATTTTAAAAGATGGTACATGCTTTCAATGAAGAGAATATGTAGATAGTGTAACCACATGGTGCTTGAAGTCAGAAAAGCGGTAGTTGGCGACGAAGAAAGCCAGGTTGAAGAACTATTTCACGTTACACTGTGTCGTGCTATGTGGATGTACTCTAATAGTCCTCCCAGCAAACATTTATTCAACGACTGTTGCCCTTCTTGCCCTCTCCCCTCTCTCTCTCTCTCTCTCTCTCTCTCTCTCTCTCTCGCTATGACGCCTGATTACGTAATTGGAGATCGAGAAATAAAAAGTTCTGCTATGACTGAAGACAAAAATTTGGAACAAACTTAGAAGCAATTCTTCCACCAAATACCAATCCCCATCATAATGGCTGAGACTATCGCTAAGAGCGCACGTGCCGCCTCCACCATCCTGAAGACCCTTTCAAACGAAGAGAGATCTTCCGCTTTGCAAGCCATCCACAATGCCATCGAAGAAGCGAAGGAAACCATCCTAGAGGCAAATGTCAAAGATATGGAAGCTGCTGCTGCCAACAACTTGTCCAGTTCTTTGATCAAGCGTCTAGACCTAAGTAAAGGCGATAAATTTGACAGTATGCTTCAAGGTGTCCTTGATGTTGCTGCCCTAGATGATCCAGTGGGTAAGATCACCTTAGCTACCAAACTTGATGAAGGTTTAGACCTATACAGACTATCAGCCCCAGTCGGTGTGCTGTTAGTCATCTTCGAGGCAAGACCAGAAGTCATTGCCAACATCACTGCCTTGGCCATCAAATCTGGTAACGCTGCCATCTTGAAAGGTGGTAAGGAATCATTCCATTCTTTCTCAGCTCTGGCCAAAGTCGTCAATGAAGCCTTGAAAAAGACCAAAGTCCCATTTGACGCTATCCAATTGATCGAATCAAGAGAAGATGTCGCCTCCCTACTAGACCAAGATAGATATATTGACCTTGTTATTCCAAGAGGTTCAAACGAACTAGTTAGAAACATCAAGTCCAACACTAAGATCCCAGTTCTAGGCCATGCTGATGGTATCTGCTCCATCTTCGTTGACAAGGATGCAGACTTAGAGATGGCAGCTAAGATAGTGTTCGACTCTAAGACCAACTATCCAGCTGGTTGTAACGCTGCTGAAACACTGTTGATACATAGAGACTTAAAAGATAAGACTCAAGAAATCGTTAAACTACTTATCGACGCTGGTGTCACTCTACATGCCACCGCTGAGGTTAGAGCCGCCTTACCAAGTGATTCTAAGCTAGTTGTTCCAGCTGTTGAAGGGGACTTCGACAGAGAGTTCTTATCATTTGACATCGCCGTTGACTTCACCGATTCAGTTGATACAGCTATCCAACATGTCAACTCTCATTCTTCAGGTCATACCGAATCCATCATCACTGAAAACAAAGAAACCGCAGAAAAGTACTTAAAATCCATTGACTCTGCCGGTGTCTACTGGAACGCCTCCACTAGATTCGCTGATGGCTTCAGATATGGTTTCGGTACCGAAGTTGGTATCTCCACCAACAAGATCCACGCTAGAGGTCCAGTTGGTCTAGAGGGTCTAGTCATCTATCAATATCAAATGAGAGGTCATGGCCAAGTTGTTGGTGATTACCTAGGTGGTGGTGGTACAAGACCATTCATCCATCAAAACATCGATATCAAGGATGTTAGAATCTAAATAAAGACTACGCTATCTGTATATGAGCCAAAAGAAAATCATATAACACGTATCTTTGCTCAATTAAATAACCTGTAATGCACTCATTCATCAGCTTCCCTCATCTCACCATATTGACCTCTTGATTTGGTGGTATCGTACATTCTAATCAATTTCTCTTGACCTTCTTCAACTTGAGAGAAGGCGAAACCTCTCTGTTTTCTCATTCTTGAAACCTGTCTGACTTTTCTGATGGCCTTTTGAAACTGTTCAACTCTAGGTCTGTATGTGGAGACGTTATACTTCTGGATCTCTTGAACATAATGATAACTTTCTGGGTAGTACATTCTCTTGTAGTACTTCCAGATAAAATCTCTAATCAGACAGAGAACAGGCAGCACCAAGACCATAGCCCAAAAGGTTAAGGAAGTGTATAAATGTGACAAGACACCTCTGTACTCAGTTGAAACATTAACAGCTGGCGCAACCAACGAATAGATAGGAAAGAAGGCCAACCATAACAAAAATGAACCAGGGATGGCAATCAGTGTGAATTTGGTCCAATTATTACTGATCAGGGCAGCTTTACCCAACACTGTCAAAACAGCAGATGAATAAATGGCAGTACCCCATGTCCAATGATCAGCAATACCGCCATGACTTAGTGCAAACCCATACTTGTAAAACAAGACACTACCACCAAAAATGATCAATGAGTGGTAGAATCCGTTGAATACCCAGCCCCAAAAAATGGTAACATTGAAGAAAACACCCTTTTGACCTAGTTGGTACAGTTGTGGGTATTGATCCAGGAATCTAGCAGAGACAAATTGATCAAAGACACCGATGACAAATGGAGGTAATACAGTGAAGAACACATTGTAGAAAGTCAAAGTCCAAGACTCCATGATCGATTGACCAGAGTAACAATTGAAGAACACGAACCAAAATTGTGTCATGTAAAGAGCCAAGTTTTTGTAGAATGAATATAAGATGGCTTGTGAGATTCTTTGATAACTCCAAGAACCATGAACGATCAACAACTTCTTCAAGAACTTGAACTGGCCAATAGCGAAATCAGCACTTCTGGCAGCTTGCATACCCTCCATACCACTGATACCGACACCAATGTGTGCAGCCTGGATCATACTGACGTCATTGGCACCGTCACCAATAGCCAAAAGCAAGGACTGAGTTTTCTTCTTGACTAGTTTCACAACTAGGGCTTTTTGTAAAGGTGACACTCTACAACAAATAACAGCTTTACACATACGACCCAATTCCAATAACAGATCATCAGCAGTATCCAAAGCATAACCCAAGGACTTACCGTCAATGACTAAGGCCAATGTATCAATTTCGTGTTGTGAAATCTTGTATTGACTGATGGCTTCCAATTTGGACTGCAAATTAGCCCTGGTTGCTTCAGCAGTTTCTTCATTTACAATCAACAAGTTCATGTCTTCACTCAACAACTTACAACTCATACCAATGTTTATAGCAGTTTCCTGTCTGTCACCAGTCAAGACCCAGATTTTAATACCAGCGTCTTGCAAAGTGTGGATAGTCTCTGGGACACCGTCTTGTAGTTTATCCTCAATGGCAGTGGCACCAATCAAGAACAGCTCTTTTTCAATTAGTTCAGCAGCATCATCCAATTTTTGAGCTCTATCGTCCATTGAAGTAGCAGCAGCTTCATGAGCACGTAACCATTCTTGATATTCCTCTTCTGGAATCACTCTGGAGGCAAGACATAGAGTTCGTAAACCTTCAACGGCATAGTCTTCCAAATGACGAGTCGTGGCAGTGATGTAAGGATTATCTTCAGCCAATCTTTCCAGAATAACAGTGTCAGCACCTTTACAGAACAGTCTGATGGAGCCGTCAGGGCATCTTAAGATGGCAGACATTCTCTTTCTTGTGGAGTTGAACTCACAAACGTTCAATAGCTCATATTCCTTTTGTTCCCCATTAACTTCAATAGTGATATATCTTGGCTTACGAGTGGTAAATTTGTAACCTAGATCAGCACCACCTTGAACCAGGGCACCTTCATCAGGGGAAGCAGCTTGATACTTGATAGAACCATCAGCTTGTATTTCTGGGATAACTGTATGACAAGTGGCCAATAGAGTTAAGAATTCATCAATGAGTTCAGATTCGGAACCACCAGCCAGATCTTCATGTAGTTTTTTAAAAGTATGGAACCCAACTTCAATACCATCAACAATTTGGGCATATTTGTCTTCGGGTATTTCACCAATGTAACAACGACCTGCGATGGAGCATGATTTGAACTCCATGATGTTTCTGGTCAAGGTACCTGTCTTATCACTGAAAATATATTGAATTTGACCTAGTTCCTCCACTAATGAGGAAGTACGAACAACGGTTGGTGTGTCTGATTCTTCATGGTATAAGTCTAGATCTGAGGAGATCATGTAGGCTTGGTAATACTTAATCAGCTCAACAGTCACGAATAAAGAAATAGGCACAAGATTGGAGAATAAAATCCAGTAAGTTAGTAAATCTTTGAAGAATAGACCAATCTTGTTTTTGTGACCAATGTAGAGATATGTCAAATGTCTGGAGTCAGAGGAGATCTTAATGACGTTACCGATGGATGAGATCAAAGCTAACAAGATCAAGATACCGAATAGGGCAATGATTTGTAAGTTGATGATTCTTTCAACGGCAGTTCTCTTGATAGGAGTGGCAGTAGCATTACGCATGAGTTTGGTTTCATGTCCAGTGAATACCACAGCACCGTGGATCCACCCAGTATTTCTCAGTGTAGCACCTCTCAAAATCATTTGATCTGGGTTCAATGGATACTCTTTGTTGTACAGGTTCAAGTTACCTTCATAGGTGTACAAACTGGAGTTTGGCTGTTCAGAGAGGATTTTACCTCTCATAGCGATCAAATCTGTAGGGGATACTAGATGACTGGTTTCAGGAATGGATTGTTTGATCTTCAAGTTGGTTTCACCGTCCAAGTTGGCAGTTTCAATATAGCATAGACCTTCTGGTTCAGAAGAACTTAGGATGACTAAATCAGCTGGGATGGCCTCCTCAGACTTGACACTAACAATATCACCGACAGCGATATTGATCCATCTCTTTGTGACGAATTCACCGTGTTCCGGAGAGAGAACCTCGACTTTTGAATTGTTTAGTTCTTTATCAGAGTTGGCTCTCTTCAAATCTTCCATGATTTCTTTAGCAGCAGAAACCAACAAAACAACAAACAATGTACCAATGGTCGTGTATCTATTAGTTGGTGAGACATTCGGAACCTGTTGGATAATTGATGTGAATAGAAAGAATAAGTTGGCATATTTAGAGAATTCTTGGAATAGAAACTTAGGAAGGAATGTGGCGAAGTTGTACTTTGTGGTTGAGATATGATTATCACCATAGCCAAATGCATGGTTCGACACTCTGTCGTTCAGATGAATGATTCTCGGACCTTTGTTCAAGTCTAGTGCTTTGTTCTTACCCCGGATCTTGTCCCAAATACGTCCGATGTGGAAGTTGGAGTCCTGTTGAACGATATTGTCAGTTTTTGGTGGAGCTGCTCTTGCATCTGTTCTTGATGGAGCATCTGGGTCTCTGAATGGGTCATCGTGGCTCGGGTAGTCCTGTAGAGGAATGCCCATGTCTTGGTATTGGTTATTGAAGCCCAGTTTCTGTTTAACATTGGAGAAAAGGCCGTTGGGGTTCCTTTGGGAACCAAAGGCAGAGTGGCTCTGATGCAGACTCTCATCATTCTCAATCAGCTGGTCGTCAAATGGGTCGTCCAAATCCACTGTCTGCTGCGGAATGACCCCGTTTCTGAGGTTCTGAAACTGTTCATCTTGCATGTTGGAGTAGCTGCTTGGAATATTGAGGTCATCACCTAGCAAATCACGCTCCTGTGTCTGTCTATTATTGTTGGTCGTTCTGGTGCTTGGAGGTGAGTTCGACAGTAAATCGAGATCGAAAAGCGTGTCATCGTGCACAATGTTCTGTCTCGACTGTGGGTCACCAAAGGGATTGCTCGAGCGGCGATTGGACATGGCCTGGGACTCGTTTTATGTGCGCTTTGACTATGTTTTGGTCAACTTCTTGCCAAATCATCAAAAAATCTATTCCTACTTTTCAGTGATGTTTGGCGATGCGGGCCCTACCGAAACTCCAATCAGGCTATACACTAAAATAGGTGTACCACAGCCCTGGAAACTACACTGGAAGCTAACTATAATGACTTTATTAAATAACTATATATTGTACCGGAATGACGGGGCTTTTGGGTCTTGAGACCTTGAAGCCTGAAACGAATAAAACAAGTGAAACGTAACAATAAAAACAGGTATGGTCTAGTGTACAGATGCTCTATGATATGAGGTGGAGAAGTATGTTTGTTAATGATATGCAAATTCTGGGGAGAAGGTAGCATTTTAAGCGTGGGTGGACACGGTGTTGGCTTGAGCTGGTTCTTCCTCGTATTCGACTTCGACTCTAGCACGTCTCTTTTTAGCTCTATCTTCCTTTGCTTGCTTTCTACGTTTGCTGGAAGATTCATCATCACTGGAGTCGTCACTGTCGCTTGAAGCGTTGTTGTCATCTTCGAATGAATCACTGTCACTACCATCTAACCATCTTTCTAAGTCTTCAACATCGACTAAGTCATCTTCACCTTCATCTTCAACGTATTCAATTTCACCAACGTCACTGTCATCTTCTTCTTCCATTTCACTGTCATAGTCCTCTTCATCTTCCATTTCCTCCTCATTTTCATCTTCAACATGTCCCAAAACTTTCTTCCATATCTTTTCATCAACATTCAATGGTTTATCACCATAGGCCCCACTCTTTAATCTATCCAATAGTTCCTTTTCAATGGCCTTCTCGATCTTGGCAGCAGCAAGGGCTTTTCTTTCTCTGTTTTCTTCTCTTCTCTTCACCTTATGTTTGACACCAACATAATGTCTTCTATCTTCTCTGAGGGCCAAACGACGTTCAGTAATGGCAACTTGAGTCAGTCTTGTTAATCTCTGTTTACATTTATGGATCAAGAATTTGTTCCAGTATAGCAAATGGTTATCGATTTGCTCCAGAGCCTTGGTATAATTCTTTGATAGTTTGATTCTTTCCCATAATTTAGCAGGAGTATGAGCCCTTTCAGCAGTTTTCATATATAGGTATAGTTTACCATCAATGTTCTTCACAGTGGCATATTTGGCATTAGCTAACGGACAGGACTGTCTGGAGCACAGACCACTAACATTGAACTCATTTCTACAGAAATTCTGCTCTTTTGTGGTTTTCAACTTGAAAGCACAAAAGTGTTGATTGATAACTTGCCAGATGATCTAGGATTTATGGTTAGTACAATGCCCAAGACTGAGGAAATTTCCAGGGATTTCAAACATACTTCGTCAGACATTGTGTGATATGACAGGTCTCAGTAATCTTACAACGGTTGAGGGGTTCAGATCTAGCTGGGTACAGACAATTGTTACGTATTGTATATGCCCTCTCAATTTTTCCTATTAAAATTTTTTTTATTTTTACTTTTTCCGTATTTGCCCGTTACAAAATGACAGGAGCTCATCGGGTGTTACCCGCATTTTTATATCCTTCTCGCGAACGCGTTTTACAAATTCCTCGCCAGCAATTGGCTCTATGCGAAAATTGCTCTTTTGGGGAAACACCTGGACACCACGGTAGGATGATTTCGCTACTTAGATACTTAAACGTTGACACCTTTTTTCACCATTAGCGCCCGATCTCTAGTGATATAAGTTGTCAATATTAGAATGTCCTTCCCAATCGTTGCATTCCAAGTCTTTAACTTAAACGACTACGGTGTCAAGTTGTTCACCAACTTGGAAGAAAATCAATTGTACCTGGCCAAATTCAACGTCTTGGAAAAGTACCCAGATCCATCCGATGCTGATGAAGGTAGTTCCCAAAGAAGTGACAAGATCTTGTTAAATACGGACGGGAAGCATGACACACTAAAGCATTTCCCATTCACTGCCCTGTTCAAGAGTGAATTGTCCTTAGTTAAAGTCAAAGATACCTCATTATCAAATTACATCGCATTATACAATGAAGAATACAATTATCTATTGATTTTCTACCCAGACTCTAGGGAAACCACTCAAAATTTAGAAGCCTACTTTCTCAAACTGAATATTGAAACCATTGAATCCCAATCATTCCAAAAGTTTATTGACCAGAAATACGATGACCTGGATGCTAAGTTATACAAGGAAAGCTTAGGTCAACAAAGACTGCAAAAGAAAGTCAACCCCAAGGTTACCAAAGAAGTGTTGATCTTGGACCAACATGTTAAGATCATTGAAGATGATGAGAAGTATGCTCAGCTTTATGGTAAGTTGATCACTGAATTCGATTTGGAGTTCTTGCACTCAGAAACTAATAAATTCGAATTCGACTCCTCAACTACACAGAAGCATATCTAAAACTGCATTACACGATTGATGACACCTTCGATTGTAGTCAACTAATTATCAGCTTCGATAGAGCGAACAACTTGCTTTAGAGTAGCGGTTTCCGAAGATACTAGAATAACACAATGCTAATCCCAAGGATAATCAGTTTCAGTCGCTTTCGTTGGCTACGATTCCCTTTGGAATTAAAGGCTACTACATTCATAATAACTCTGGAGATGTGCAAGTAATAATTAAAACGGTTGATATATAAACAACGAAGGGGTAAAATGATGCTATTAGTCCAGCTAACCGTCGAATGCAATGCGTCTCTAATGATGATGATGTAAAATGATGATGAATAATGAAAAAGAAGGCGAGCAAAGAAACGGTACTCGAGTGACTCCTTGAGAATGAATGATGCTATTATGAATCGGCTTAGATGAAAGCCAAACCTAAAGCGAAGGCGAATGGAACGACGTTTTGGGCGCTGATGAAGTTACCAGCACCATTATAAACGGAAATAGCTGGTTGTGTAGGAATGGCTTGAGAGGCGACATTGACGGTTTGAATATCTGGAGTGGATGAAGCTGACGAAGATTGTTGGGTGACTGTGTTAATTTTGGTTTTAGTTTCAGTGGAGTCTTCTTCTGCGGATGAAGCTGGTGCTGCAGAAGTGACTGGTGCTGCAATTTCAGTTGAAGATGGGTGACAAGGACCTTCAGAGCAAGAAGTGATTGTCAGTAGCTTGGTGGAACCATTTTCCACAGTGGCAGTCTGAATAGATAATGCAGCATAGGTAGCAGTACCTTTGATTTCGCTCAATGAATCACTAGTGGTGACCTCAGCGGCGACCGTCTTAGTGGAAGCACCAGTGCCAGCGACTGGAGTGTAAGAGGCCAAGTTACCAGCGAATGGGACCAAACTGGCGCCAGTTGAAACAACGGCACCTTCAGTTTTAGTTGAAGCATCAACACCGGTCTTAGCAGAGTTGGCTGTAGATTCACCACCAACTGGGATCAAGTTAGTACCAGTGGAGACGACAGCCCCTTGGGTCTTAGTTGAAGCATCAACACCGGTCTTAGCAGAGCTGGCTGTAGATTCACCACCAACTGGGATCAAGTTAGTACCAGTGGAGATAACAGCCCCTTGGGTCTTCGTGGAAGCGTCAACACCAGTGGACTCACCACCAACTGGGATTAAGCTTAAGCCTGTAGAGACTTCAGCACCTTGTGTACTAGTGAAGGCATCTTGACCAATTGCGGCTGAACCTGATGGGTAGATTATAGCTGAGTTGACAAAGGCAGATGAAGAAGGTAATGGGGTTGACCCAGAAGCATCATCAATAGATTCGGCACCAGCAGTGGCATTAGAAGCAGTGGCATTAGAAGCAGTGGCATTAGAAGCAGTGGCGTTTGAAGCAGCGACGTTGGATGCTGTAGCGTTGGAGGAGGCGGTACTGTTAACACCTGGGGCAGTAGCATTGATACCAGCAGCTGGATCAGTAGAGTTCCATTGTGGAGAGATGTCAGTAGAACCTGAGGCATCGATACTTTCACTACCAGCAGATGGGGCAGTAGCGTTGGTGGAGTTGTAACCTAATTGTGGAGTGGTTGAGTTGTAGCCTTGCTCCGGTAGAGTTGTTGAGTTGTTTGAAGGCAGTGGAGCTGGTGTGGAACCATTGGTGGAATTGCTCAATGGGTAAGAGGTTGGTAAAGTGGTCAAACTTGAATCAGCAGAAGTTGAAATGCTTTCAGAGCCAGCTGTAGCATTTGAGGCGTTGTAACCTGGATTTAACTGTGGAGTGGATGAAGTGGAGTTTGATGATGGGCTAGTGCTGTTCGATGGAGCGACTGGAGAAGCATCTGGCGAAGTGGCGTTTGTGGAGTTGCTGGAGTCTTCGACACTGGCAGCGGCAGCAGGTTCACTACTGTTGGTGTAACGAGCAACGTGAGAAAGACCGTTTAATCTTAAAACTTCTGGAGAAGCTTGAACACCAAAGGCTAGGACTGAGGCAATTGAGAATAGTTGGACTGATGATAATTGCATTTCTGTGGAGGTAGCCTCTATAGATCGTCTTGATGAAGTGATGAAACGACTGTAAAAGGTTGATGAAAGATTTGGGTAAAGCATTCTTTATATATGCGATCCATGGAAGCAAGAAATGGATGATGGAAGATTCGATGATCTGAACTTATTCCCAAAACGGTTAAAGCCATGACACATAATTAATTAAATGCAAGCAGCCTGCAGATTCGATGAGCTTGAGATCGGATCTTTCTATATCCCTGCTACTTGATGTCCGCGAAAATTTCTCTATCTGGTAAATAACCTACATAATTCGCGGAATTTCGCTGGTTTCCCGGGAAATGATATGCATGTCGAGCCAGCCGCTTTGTCCAAATCCCTGGAAAAAAGCTGGCTTGTTAGAAAGATCTGCAGAGAAAGGTGCCAAATCTACGGCAACCAGCATCATATTTCGGCCCGTCACTTAAGCGACGAGATCTCGGATAATTCGCTATGGCACGCACTTAGGTGCCACCTGACAGGGATTGAAGTTTATCCCTGGCACTCTGATACTGGCTGACAGTACAAATTGATTATGGAGAACACGGTTCCTGGCACTATCGCAGATCGTCAATTGAATATACCATCTACCCCTGCGTACAAACTCAGGAACTGGATCAATGATTTCTAAAATTAGCACCATCGCATCAAATTGCGGACTGTGTCGTTTGAAACTGCGGAGAGCGATGAGATACATAGTAGATCTATAAGAATATTATGTAATTATTAAAAGTTCTTTGTACTATTATTCGTTAACGTTCTAGGTCATTAGGTATTTCATCATTGAAATGACACCATCTCTTGCGCCTCTTTGAGCCTTTTCCATTTCATTTCAAGGCTTCTAGGCATTGTAGCATCTCGTCTTCAGTAAGAGATTTGATGTATAGACACTTGCTCAAAACTTCATCGTTCACTTTAATCTTGTAAAGAGCGGACCATTGAATGCATTGGATCAATGATCTCACAATTTTGGAGTCATGTTTGAATTTACCAAAGTTGATCTTGTTGTCCATACAGGTCTTCTTCTCCTTATTGAACAGTAAATCTGACAGGTATAACCCCAAGAATGGAACACACCCTAACGATGGTTTCAATTGGTTCAATTGGGTTCTCAAAGTAAAGAAGTTCTTCAATGGAGAAGCAATGGACTCCAAACTTTTGTAAGTCAAGATATCTCCCGGTTCAACACATCTCCAGGTTTCTTTTAACTTCAGCACTTTATCGGAACCTAAAGCCAATAAGATTTGCATCAATGTAGAGTAATTCTGAATATCCTTACAATGCTGAGCAACATGGATGAATCTTTGAATGGTCAATTTTCTCAAAGTGACATCCTTGGTCAATAGGATCTCTGAAATAATCCAGTTCACAGTCAAGTTGAATCTTGAAATACATAGATCAACACCATGGATGTCTTCATTTTGGATCAGCAACTCTAACCAACTGTTTATCGGAACTAGATTCGTAGAATCCCACTTCAACTGAACCAATTCTTTCCAGTCAATTTCCATTAAAGCATCTCTTTCAATCAATGTGAATTGTTCAGCAATGGTCTTGGAGTCGAAGCTTAAGATGAATGAAACGTGCTGCTCAGTGTTGGAGACCTTCAGAACGTCATTATCTAGCTTTCTACTTAACAACAGCTCTAATAACAGTTTCGAGCTTGATAAATCCTGTGTAACATCTTTTTGCTTTACCGGAGTCAGTGAAAACATCCTAGTCTTTCTTCTTTGGTCCAAAAAATATGAGTTTCTCTTTTGTTGTTTCTTTGATCTTGAAACCGGTGTTTGAATTATCAAAGAGTTCACTTGTCTGCTCAATTCTTTAGAATCAAATGAACTACCTGACTTGTCTTCAGTTTCTTTGGCCTTGCTTGACTTGTAATGGCCTTCAAGTTTCAACAGAGCAGCAGTGATTGGATCGTCTTGAATAGAGCCATCTGTTATACCAGCTAACTCGGCAATGACTTCACTGTTAACACCAGGGTATGGAATGTCATACTCATTGGAGTCAATCGAATTAACAAGACTTATTGAATGGCTGCTCGACGGATTCAATGATTGCTTAGATGCATCAGCAGAAACTTCGTTATCTTTGGCAGCTTTATCAATAGTCTCCGAGTTGACAGCAATATTGACAATCATGGTGTTCTTGTCGAGCCCACTGAAAATCGATGAGTTTATGGAGTTTTCAGAACCTCTCTTTGATCTTTGGGATAGGTAAGATAATTGGCGATCAAGGTTTGGTGGTTTCACTTGCGAGCTTCTTGTAACCACAGACCCATTGGAGATTCTGTTGAAAGATGGGACCTTGTTCAAGTCTAGCTGTTCTTCAATAGATTGGTGCAAACTCTGTGATTGAGATTCTTGGTGTTCAAGTGATGGTTTGTGGAAAACGTGTTCTTCCGTGATAGGCTTGATTGGTGAAACGTGATCTCCACTTGAGATAAGACCATCATTGATAGCAGTAGCTGGAGGTGTGCTTGGTTCATTGAATATTGAACTAGCTTGGTTGTGGGACAAGCCTTGACTCGGGTCGTCTAGTTCTTCATATGAGGAAACAAACGATCCAATTTCATCGTATTCTTCATCAGCTAGTGAAGACTTAGACTTTCTTTGTTCTAAGTATTCAAGGGAATCATAGAATTCAGTTTCTGTAGTTATAACTGATGCCTTTCTTTCTTGGTCGAAAACCGTTGGCTTCTCAATTTCACGTGGAGCGACCTCTTCAGCAACACCTTTGAGAGCTGGAATGCCAATCGGATCAGGTCCTTTGCCTTCTGGGGCTGGAATTGGGAGTATGTTAACATTAGTGGCTTCTGTTGCCCCCTTGGTGACACTGATGTCATTTTCAGTCTCTTTGATAGAAGCATGAGATGACTCGAGTAGCACCGTTTCTTGAGAGTCCTGAGCTGGTGATCTAATTGTAGGAGTATCAGGTTTGAAACCGTTTTCATCATCGCTTTCCAAGACTATCTGATTTGGTGTACTTTCAGACAATATGGAGCTTGGAAAGCTGGTCAGACTCAACCTATCATTCGAATTAGAAGTCTTCTCACCTTCTTCGAAGTTAAACTCTCTCAAATTCGAAATCCTAGTTTTCTTTTTCAAACCAGCATCATCAGCAAGTTTCAAATCATTCAAATTGCTCAATGACTTGTTTTGTCTTGAGTATAATGAGTCATAAGAGATGTAAGACTTGCGACTGCCAGCCTGTTCATTCAGTTGTTGTAGTGAGACAACACTCTTGGAGATGTTGGAAATTGTTTCACAAATGTTCATGTTGTCTATGTTGGAAGCGCCCTTGGTGAATGGAGCCTCGTTCAAAATGTTTTCATAGGGTTCATCGATAGTGAAACTGAAAGAATCATTCACGGGACTTTGGCCAATCTTGGTACCATACTTGTTCAGCAATTCATTGTGAAATCTCACCAAATACTCCAATTCATCGATTGTACGAGCACTCAATATATCAAATTTACCCTCAGCTAACGAGTCTAACCTTGTGCTATCAACTTTGGCAACCGATACTACTGTCTTCAGCAAGTTCTCTGGATGTTTGGTATCCTTAACAGAAACATTATGTCTATGGAATGTCTTCAACCAGGACTCTATCAGTGGTCTTAGGCCTCTTTGTGGTTGTTCGGACTTCGTGACTGGGGGCAGGGGAACATTGATATCCATTTTCTTGACAGGGGTTGGAGGAATGATTTTCGACAATGTTGGAGTCTTTGGGAACTCTGTGCTATCTCTGATCGTATTTCTTGATCTCGGGTCAACAGATGGATTTAGTGGAACGTAAAGTGGATTCTTTTTCTGTAAATTATCAGATGCAGTCCTTATCTGATTCGACACCACCTGGCTTAATCTATAACTTGAGTTCTTAGGATTCAGCGTCACTTTAGGCTGACGTTTAGTGACCTTGATGGATGTAGTCGGTTGGTTGATGGGTATTGGTAGCTTGTGGATAGTGTTCTTGTCAAATGTGGATAGCACAGCTGAATTTCTTGTGAATGGGTCGTTCTGCTGATTGATAGCAAACGCTGACAGTCTCTTGTGTTTGTTGCCTTGTGGACCGATCTTAATGTCAAATGAATAGTAGTCTTCAGGTTTGATATTTTCATCCCAGGACTTGTTACAACATTGCGTCCATACTTGTTTCAAATTTGCGATGATTCTCTGGACAAATATCTCATGATGCTCAAGCTCATTAATGGAGGTGATGAATAGTCGTCTCAGTTCAGTGAACGGAATAAAATCTTCACTGAAGTAGTTCAGTAACCAGTGCCTTATCATAACAAAGGTTCTAACGAGTGTCAATTTCCCAATGTTTTGTTTTGACTCATGGGCCAAGTCGCTGATGGAATTAAAGCACCATCTGATTCGTAACAGCAGAACCTTGAGCAGTGACTGTTGTGAGATGAAGGATCTGTATGTGAAGAAGAAATCAGTGATTATCTGGTAGTTAATCTCGTTGGATTGTGTAAGGAGACTGATCAGAGATACTAAGTCATAATAGTTCTCTTCCTTCGCGTCAGCACTTGGGAAGTGAATGGAATGTTCAAAAACTGAAGGCTCCAAGCTGTCCACTTGGTAGTCTATGATGTCAGTCATTGCTGTAAAGTGTCTCCGGTGCAATACGTGTTGACTTCTTGGGTTCAGATCTATTTCTGCTTGATTCTATTAGGAAACTAATTTTATCTGTTTGTCGATGCAAGCGCAAATGTGAAGCTTAAAGTTGGGTAATGTCAGCGAAATGGAGACTTCTCTGCGTCAGTGAGGTGCGAGGGATGCGCTAGTGGCCGGTCGTTTGGAATGTAGAGCTAAAGAAACCAGATTTCCGATTTATTTCCTGTGCAAAGAATAAGTTTGAAGGAAGTTAGCAGGGATCAGACGTATTGAATTTGAGATCTTGAAAAAAATAACGAATACTCGAATTGGAGACCAAATGCAAAAATTGAATGTCTACCTTCAGCTGGAAAGGACTCAGTGGTTTGGACGAGAGCTGTAGCAGAGTGATGTGGTCTCTATCTGAGTCTTCTTCAAGTTTGTTGTGAAAAGTTGCCTTTTTCTCTGCATTTCATTCAACTTTTTTTCTTCCCTTTGTTTACTTTATAAACGCGCTTAGAAATTTTGTGTGCCTGTGGAAAGGCACTGACGCGTAACCGTAACAACAACAATGTTCAAGTGTTTACTACAAATTAGGGCTGCAGATAAGCAGTAGAATGGGTATGAGGATGCTCATTGACGGCATTTAGACAGTCTCTAGGCATTCAGTCAACTAAACCCGTTTCCCAATCTCTCAAATCTCATATATATCACCTTTAAAGCCTTCAATATTCACTCATGGGACCTAATGACCTAATAGCTTCTAATCTAGTCTTTGGGCAGCTCTCAGAAATCATAAAAAGGCGCCAGTGGTTTAGCGGTAAAATTCAAAGTTGCCATCTTTGAGCCCCCGGTTCGACTCCGGGCTGGCGCAGTTTTCTTTTTTTAGCTCTCAGGAGCTATCGCTTACCCGGCCGGAGGTGTCTGAATGTCCCACCAATATCCTGGAAAACATACAAATCAGAAGTGCTTTCCCCCATAATAAGTATCTTTGTGCGATTTTTTAAAGCCATTGTGTCATTCGTTTCTTTCTTCTGTAATAAAGATGTCAACCACTTCCGGTATACCTGCTTCGCAGGAACTTTTGGATAGCTTTAAGGCCTTCGCTGAGACTGATGCAAGTATCTTGATTTCCACTATCTCCAATGAGAAGGTCCAGCTAGTGGAAATCATTCAAGATAGTTCATTGCCATCTGCTATCAAGACTTTGCGCTCAAAACTCTCAGATTCAGAGCCAAATTATGTCATCATTAGAAACAAAGGTTCCCAGAACTCATTTACATTCATATCATTCGTGCCCGACTATTCTGCTGTCAAAGATAAGATGATCTATGCGTCCTCGAAGAACAATTTCATCAGATCTCTTGGTTCTGAATTGTTCCCAAATGTTCTGTTCTGGAATGATCTTAGTGAATTCACATTAGACAATCTGGAATCCTCCATAGATCATTCAAATTCAGGAAAGAACTTGTCAAAAGAGGAGCAAGATTTAAACAAAATCAAGGATCTCGAACTAGACACATTGATTCACTCCAGCGCTCAAAGACACAAATTGGTTGCTCATTCAAACTCCAATGAACTGACTTTTAAACTCCATGAAAACGTTGAAGGCATCACTCTATCAGATAATGAATTACACTCTTTCAATATCGAGCTACCAACTGAAGTGATCTTTTTATCAAACTCCAACTCTTCAGTATCAGAACCGAAGCACATCATTGACTCGATCTCCGCTGACTATCCACAATATAACGTTTTGAAATTCAATGGGAATACATTCTTCATCTATTCATGTCCATCAGGATCCAAAGTGAAAGAAAGAATGATCTATGCCTCAAACAAGCAAGGTGTCCTAAACCAATTCAAGAAGATTTTCGACATCGTTGATATCAAATCTGTTGAGATTGGCGATCCAGATGAATTGGAGCTCTCCATATTTGAACCAGAGAAGGAAAAAAGCACTCAGACATCCAACGACTTGAAGTTTAGTAGACCAACTAGGCCAGGTCGTAGAAGATGAGTTGCGCTACAATTTACATTATAAGTCCTCATGAATACATAACATTAATTTCATAACTCCATTATCTCTAGCGATACATGATGATGAGCAATTGCTTCAAAATCTGGATTAGACCCTTCATTACTGACAAAATGGTCGTAAAGAATGTGGCTAACCTTCTTGTTGATACTGGTATACTGGTCAAAATTGATTTCACCATTCTTGTAAAGTGGCCTTAGTTTGGTTCTCACGATCTCTTGTAGTATGGACTTCTGGTCTAGTGATAATTCAGCATTGGAAGATACAGATTCCATCTTCCATGCCGATTTGTTGCTTCTCGAAGCGTCGGAGTCTGTGGGTGACACTGGTGATAATGATGGTGATAATACTCGCGAATCAGCTGGTGATAATGAAGGAGATACAGACAAAGGAAGTGATAGTGTCGATGGTCTTGATAGCGGTGAGCCACTTGTGCTTGTTCCAGATCGTATCTTGACAGTGGCTGTTTCTTTGGTTCTGCTCTGTTTGAATTGATCAAGAATGGAGTTGACTAACGATGGGGCAAGTGGTTGGGGTGTTATCATTTCAGTTTCTTCTGTATTTACTTGTCTGGTTCTTCTGCCTCTTCTTGAAGGCTTTTTAAGTTTCTTGGGCGGTTCAGCTATCGTTGATTGGTCAATGGTATCAACATCCATCCTATCCTCATTCGCTTCCTGTTCCTTCTTTGCAACTTCCAAAGCATCCCAGGAGTTCTGCTCCTCTGGTGTGATGGTTTCCCTTTCAACAACGTGCTCAGTCATAGTAGCCTCTGCATTGTTCAAGACCATATGTCTATGAGAATTGTATACTCTATTCGTTATAGCACTATTTCTTGATCTTCTGAAGTGGCTTGGTCTTTCCGTAACAATCTGCTCAACATCGCACATAGGGCATACCCAGTATGAGGCACTGCCTATCCCTAAGCATCTATGATGGAAGGTAGAAGCACAAGTAGAACAGGAGGTGACATGCCCATTGTGTGAATCACAAAGGACACAAGAATTGGAACTAGCGATAAGCATATTGATCCTTCTTTGGATTCGGTCCTCCTCTTCCAACTGTGTCTCTAGATCAACATTCTCAACAAAGAACTCCTCGTGGTTTACTGGGAGCTCTACCATCTTTGTAGCGACGATGCTAGACTTCACCAACCCGTTAATATCAACCATCTCAATGATGTCATAGTCATTACGGCACGTAGGGCAAGTATTAGACCGTTCTTTCCAAGCATCGATGCATTCTGTGTGGTAGTAATGTGCACATGGCTGCAGCTTTGTGATCGTTGAGAGGTTCGAATAGAACAAGTGATCGAGACAGATCGTGCATGTCTCTTTATCAGCCATCTTTACCTTGTGATGTGGACAAGGTAGGTTGTGTGTGATCTGAAATGGTAATAATCGTTTAAAGGGGAAAGCTTGCTCGTGATGCCGAAAACTGTATTAGGCTTGAGAGTGTACAGGGTGCACCCTCTGTAAACAGCCACTAATGAACAATGTGAGGGAGAACTGTGGTGTATTTTCTACAAATCGCACTCCTATGAAACTCTTGACGTATAAAAAGCGGTTTCGGTAAAGGACACACTATATTTGCCTCCGCGAAAATCCACAAGTAAAAACCCGCGAATTTGTTTGATGATTTGATATACCACTACAACTTTGATGAACCATCTTCGATCACCAATTTGACGTTGTTTGAAGCCATCCACTCACCATGTCACGCCATCAACTGGATTTAGTCATGTGTCTGAAGCAGCCGGGCACCCATATCGCCAAACTTTGCGACAAATGCGACGGTCGTTGTCCGATTTGCGATTCATTCGTTAGACCAACTACAAAAGTTAGAATCTGTGAAGAGTGCTCTTTTGGTAAGAATGGTGATAAGTGTATCATATGCAGTGGTAATGGTGTATCAGATGCATACTACTGTCAGGAGTGCGTTACACTGGAGAAAGACCGGGATGGTTGCCCAAAGATTGTGAATATTGGTTCAAGTAGGTTGGATGTGTTCTATGAGAAGAAGAAACAGAAACAAATATCAGGCTAGTAAGGTACAAAAATGGTACTACAAATAGCGATCTAATAATTCAAACTATCGTTAATTCATCTAAAAAGGTCATATGAATCGAAGAATGTCAAATTCTTACTCGATGATGAGATAACTGATGTCATTTCTTCATGGTTGAGACTCCGACGCAGAAGAGTATTCATCATCTTCGCTATCTGAACCAATCTGATCAGGGTGCTCCCCATCTTGAGCCCTTGAATCATCTGAACTGTTGCTGTCATCACTTTGTGTTTCATGATTAAAGAACGAATCTTCTAATAATGACTCATTGTCCTCTTTTTTTGTAGATACCATATCCATGTTGTCTCTACTCTTCAACTCTTTTTGTAAGATGTCAACGTAGACTTGGTTTCTTTCCAATTCATACCATAACCAATCTAAACGGACTTCTAGGCTGTGGTAATGAGAGAAGATCGCCTCTTTGGTTTTCTGTTGGAATGGGGTCAAGATCTTTAAGTGATGCTGTAATCTAATCAAATCGTCTATCTTCATGGCTGATGAAATGGCATTTTTGGACAACCTAATGATCTTGTCCTCAACTGAAACGTTTCTAATGGAGAAGATTTCACTGTTGTGATAACTTTGGAAATCAACGTAACATGAATCTAGAGCAGCAATGTAATTGATGGCGATGATCCAAGAGGACATTTCTGAAAACGTACTTGTGGAAAACAATTCCTTCTTGTTGGTACTGAAGATATTAAAAGTGGAAATTTCTGGATGCTCAGATTCGGCTTCACATGCAAATAACCCATTAATGGACAGCTTTGAGCAGTTTCTCAAAACCTGGTCAGATAGGATATCGACAACAAACGGTTCATTCTCATCGTAATCATTGGATAGTAACTTCTCACGCTGAGAAATGGCTAAGAAGTTCAAATTGTCAAAGATGAATAGCCCACAGTTTGTCAAAACACCATAACATTTGTGCCAAACGGCATGTGTAGCATTGCTAATTGGGAAGAACTTAGCATTCTTGACGTGTTCTTCTTTATGCAACTCTGCGATCTTGATCACTTTGATCAAACAGCGGGTATCAAATTTGACGGCTTCTTCGCCTTCTTTAAACCTGATTTCAGTTTTGCTTGTCAACCAGTTACACTCTTTATTGAATCTAAAATAGACGCCACCACGGTTAGCCTGTTGCGATCTCAAGTTGTCAAAGTATGAGTCTGGAAATGCATTTCTCAGTCTATTGGAGAATGGATTCTTAGTTTTCACTGGGTTTAAGCTTAATTTAAGCGTATTAACCTGGTCGGTCATGATTAGAGCATATGGGTCAATTTGCGGAGTATGGAAGAACTGAGATGTGGATGAAGAGACGGAGTAGGACCTTGCGTTTGAAAAATTTCTGCCTTGTGTGTTGTGTGCTGGCTGTTGTGTATGAGTATTCAGTGCTTCCAAGTTTGTGGAAGATACAGAAGAGAGTAATCTCTTGGATAATGAATAAATAGGTTGCACGGGCTTGCTCTTTTGGATAAACTTTGTATAGGTTATGTTGTCGTAGAAACACTCGAGAACCTCTTTAGATAAGATTCTATTGTTGGTGATCAACTCTTTGTCATCGATCTTGGTGTTCTTGACAAACTCTGCCTTAGTCATTTTCTTCTTGTTGTTAGGGTTGAAGTGGTCTGTCTGTAACATCACTAATGAAAAGCTCAAGAAGTAGACTTGGTCCGAGTTGTCCCATAGGTCTGGGTTGCATTCATAGTATCTGCTGCTGAAACTGGATAGGGCTCTGTCGATTTGTTGTGCTTCCTTTGGTAGCTCACAGACCAGCAAAAACCTTCTCAACGAAACGTCCAATGGCTCTTCAGTGAAATCGAACTTTTCTTTCAAGAATAAGGTGAAGCAATCAGCCATGAGTTTCGAGTCTTTGGTTGTCAAGATAGACGAGATCTCAGACTCAAATCCCTCTTCTCTTAGTTTCCTCAAATATGATTCTGGAGTATCATCTTCATTGACTTCAGGCAGTGGGCCCAGGTCTGAGCCCGTATCAGAGTTCTCACTCGAAGGAATGCTTTCCGCTGTGTTTTGTCTTGGTTTTAGCATTACCATACTACCAATTGTTCTCACTAGGGAACCATTTCTCTTTTGGTATAGATCATTCTCAACTGAGCCAAGAGTTCTTGATCTTCTTCTCAGTAACTCATGGCTTTGTGATTTTGATTGATCGATGTAGGATTCATCACTAGCATTTTCAAGAGAGAAATGTCTCGAATCTGAGTGAGCCTTATTCAGTTTCGGCCGTTCAGGTGTCTTCGGTAGTTCATTATTAGATGAGTCCTGCTCGAAAAATAATGATTTTGTCTTCATCTTCAACCTCCTGAACCTTGATATACTTTCTGTTTCGTTGAATTGTGAAGAAGGTGCTGTTGATGGCTCAAATGTGATACCGATTCTAGGATCACTGGACAAGGAGATCTCACGCTTCCCTGGCGAAATTGGTAGGTCATCTGAATCAGAGGGTGCATACTCTGAGTCCGTGGATAGGACTGACTTGGTAGGAGAGTGAAAATCCGGGACAGTGAGTATATCTGGAGCAGCGTTGATGTCTTGCTGTGAAAGTTGGCTGTCATTTCGTCTGACAGGTGATATGCTCCGATTCTTGGAGATGTTGATGACCTCATCCAGTGAGCTTTGTCTTCTGTGGCCGCGAGATGGCCTGTTGAAAAGCTGTGAGGGCTTTCGCAGGTGGTGGATGTCCATGTTGGCGGGTCTGATGAGGCCCCTTTCTAGGTGTGACTTCAGCTTGTTCAACTTGGAATGACGAGGGTCATCGTGGGGCTGCTGCTCGGCCCTGGCCATTGTGAAAGCTTCTGTTTCTGCAGATGAGTACAAGGAGATCAGCGCCATGTGAGGGTCATAGGCTCGTGATAGCTCTGGGCCTTTTAATTGGCAATGAGGCTTCTGAAATGGGATCGAGTGTGTATCAGTAGCCTAGAACGTGTCTGTGAAGAAAGCCACACGGAATTGCTGATTTGGGGGCGTAGACTCTGCCAGTTTTGGGTGGGGCGCTTAGATTGGACCTATGACTATGTCTGTGGCAATATACTGGCTTTCTAGAGCTTTCTGGATGCGTTTGACCAGTGCAAAGGTCGTGTTTTGTGCCCGAAGTGGACCTTTATTCCCAAATCAAGCGCGCTAAAAAATTCGCGAGAACAGCGAGACATTCTAGAACAATGCCAGAATAACAAAGACTGCATGAAAGAGCATTCTGGTAAAGAAAAGGTTGTTCCAGGTACGAGGAGCACCAATTCTTAGGACTTTGGTGCTTGTTTTCGAGAGTATAGTAAGAGTCTACTGTAATTACCATTGTAGAATTGGTCTTTACTGGGTTTTGATGCCGGTGCTAGCGAAAATGAGAGAAATCTTCAAATAGGAGCCCCATAGTGCGACGATGTAACTTTGGTCCGCTGCTAGAGAGCAGTTTTGGCTCTTATTCGCTTCTCTGATGAGCAATATGGCTTACATGTGAATCACCCCAGCGCTGGACCCATGTCGGTTTCTCGAAATTCACCTTTGTGTCACCGCCTCAGATAGACCCCATGGAACCACAATTTTTCAGATTCATCATCAACAACCAAGAGCAACACCAAACCAGTCACTGAGAGATGAAGTTACCCAACTTTTACAGTGGCTTTGGACTCACCTTCCTCTTTTTCAATGCCTTCCAATATGCTGATGCTTTGCCTAAGGAATTAAAAAGAACCTACAGCATGGCACCAAGGTACAAACGTTTACAGTCGGATTTGGTTCAGATCATTGAGAAGAATGATCTATTGGTTAATTATTTGTACCATTTCAAGCCCGTTGGCTCATTGAATATCAAGTTTCAGCCTTCTGGTACCACTGATGAGTACAAAGTTGAGCTAGGTAACTACATCTCACCATTAGACTCCCAGGATGTTCCAAATGTTACATTTCAGTCATTCTTCCCATTTGACAGGGCTTTCACCAGAGATCAATATACCATTGTGTTGAATGACTTGGATCCAGAATACCAGAAGTGTCATGCCATCTGGACCAACATTAAGTTGAAAGAGGAGAACTTTGACTTCGACAAGGACAACATCGGTAGTCACTTGAGATACAATGACCCCGATGAGAATCCTATTAATCGGAACGCTGAACTTGGAAAGGGGTTCCAGTATCACTTTGACTTGAAAGACAAAACTCCATTGGTCCCTTATGCTGGTCCGGCTCCAAAACGTGACACCGGTGTCCATAGATATGTCCTCCTAATGTTCAGACAGCCATTCGGGAAACTTCCATACGAACAGTTAAGGTACAGAGAAAGATGGGGCTCTATCGATGAATCCAATGGTGTTCAGGATTGGGCTGAATATTATGGCCTTCAACCGTTGGCTTACAACTTCTTTAGATCTTCTAATGAAGATGATTTGTTTTAATTTTTTGGGCCTATTCTGGTGGATCAATACTGTACCCACCTTCGCAACCTTTTCTTCATACTTATAACTTATTACCTGATTGAACCCCTCATTCAAGATCATGGGTTATAGAGCCAGCACTTACACGCGCCACCTAAAATAGCTGTAGCTTCATTTCCTCGGATTTTAGGAGCTATGCGAACTACGTCCATTTGTCTCGATAGTAATATGACTCTCTGCGATAGCTTCCTCGGCAACAGTACAACCTCGGCATTTACACAGATTTCTTTACAACTAGCTTAATTTGAAAATATTAATACTTATAACTACTAGCCACTTCTTAGGTCATCAGCAAACATATCTTTAATTAGTGTATTATAATTGATAAATAAATACATATGATATGAGGCCGTACTAACTAATTATTGATTGGATTATAGACGTCTCTTTTAATGGGTACAAAATAGATCATTACATCATATAGTCAAATTTACAATACGTTCAAGCTGGTAAACTATTGTACGCTACAATAAAATATAACATTATACACACGTCAACTTATAATGCAGTATGGCCGTGGCAATATTATTATTGGTAATATAGTCGATACTGACAACTAGATAGCCACGTCCCTGCAGATCACCTAGCATCAGCGACATGCATTGATGCAGCTTATATAACTGACAGTAATAATTGGCTATAAACTGCAATGTAAAGCCGATGGTCACTTTAGAGTAGTGTGTCGCTTGTAGCTATACCTTAGTGAGGATAGAGAGTTTTCGATTATATCAGTGCTGAAGCTGACCATTTCAAAGGCAAGGTTTCACCATAGGATGGCAATGGCCTGTATAAGGGGTCTCGATAGGTTGCAAGAAACTGTCCATTCCAAACTCTCAAAGCTGTGATAGTTTGTATGTCAATTATCAGGTTCCGAGTGGAGTGTGCGATAGCATCAGCATTCCTGTTTTCTGTTGAAGGGCAAAAGTGATTTTTGTTCATCGTTACGAAGTATCACTTCTCCGCCTCATCTTTAACCTGTCATAAATAGCTAGCTATAAGGCAACTATTCAAACCCAGAAACTTACAGACGAGAAGGGAACTGGATATTAAACAGCGACCAACAGATCTTACGAACCAAAGAAGTAAATATTAAAACACCATTGAACAAAACAATATAAAAAAGTTAAAAACGAGGATTTTTGATTGAAGAAACCGACAAAGTGAAGGAATTTCAAAGAGGCAAAAGTCAAACAAAGAAATAAAGAATCAAATCAATAACAAAGGCTGTATCTGAGGTATAGTATTAGGCTTTTTCTTCTTTTTTTATCATGAATGCAAAAGGTCATAACGATATGGAAAAAATGTTAAAAGCTTTGAATTAATGCAAGTTTCAGAATCTGAATCACTCCTGGCCAAAACCAACAGTTTCTTCAACTGCCAAACTTAATTTCTGTTTCAACGAATCAATGTCAACGTATGGTGGTAAATCAACTCTGTTGAAACATGTGTGTGATTTTGGCAACTGGTTTGCTTCACCAGCTTTTTCAATTGTAAATCTTCTTGGACCGTCTGAACCCTGTAAATCTTTGAAACCATTGACGGGAATTCTGGAGGTACCAGTAGTGAATTGTAATAATCTAGCCTTTTGTTCGTTATCCCATTCTGAGATACACTTCCAAAACCATTGGATAACTTCATCGGATTCCTGGTAACCTCTGTAATCGGTATGTTTCTTCCAATCTTCAACATCAATCTCAGCAATACCACCAATCAACAATTCTAGTTCTCTTTCATCGAAGACATTAACCAAGTCTTCAGGTATTAGCTCATTGAACCCATCCATGAATGCCTTGAATTGTTCTTCGACACATCTGTAAATCTTCCATTCTGTTATTAATTCAACATATTCTTTCTTGTTCTCATTTGTAACTTCAATATCTCTACCACCTGGTTTCAAGTCAACAGTAACCAATTCACCAAACCTCTCTTCTTCAGCACTGAAGGTCAAATCCAAAATGCCTTCGATATCATTCTCTAAGGTCCAATTCAAGGATCTGAAGAATTCAGCATCAACACCTTCCATATCTTGTAGGATAACCTTCTTGTGTAACATCATCTTGTATAAAGCACCGACAAAGAATGCGTCTAAGAATCTTCTATGGAAAACACCCAGACCAACAACTCTACCAATGAACTTGAAGTAGTTCAAGTGTTCAGGGTTGATACCAGAGTTTGGATTGATTTGTAAGGTGTAGTTGTCATGAGCAGAGTATTCAAACAAACAGTAGAATGGGTTGAACATTTCGTGCGATAATAGGAAGAAGAATTCTCTTGAAACACCACCATAATCCAGACCTTCTTCACCATCGAATTTGATCATTAGTCTCTTCTTCAAATCTTCAGGAGTTTGTCTCATTATTTCTTGGTAAGAATCCTCAAAGATGTGGTCTCTTCTAACCTTGATATGACATTGACCAGGTAAAATTCTTAGAGCTGGTTGTGATCTGAAGTAAATAACCTTTCTTCTGAAATCTCTTTTGTATTGCGGAACGTTTTGATCTAGAGAAGAAGGCAATCTTGGATCGTCCCATGTGGTAGTCTTGGTGTTATGATCAACAAAGTAAACTCTAGCTGTGTTGGTCAATCTCATTTCCCAACCACTAGGTAGTGGACCTAATTGAGAAACAGGTTGTTGTTGAACGGTGGTATTTGGACCATAAGTTCTAATGTATTGTTGTCTTCTTGGATCAACCCAAGTGGTAGTTCTAGTGTTGTGATCAACAAAATAAGGACGACCTTCAGGCGTCAGTCTTTGTTCCCAACCTGGGGGTAGTTCCCCTAGACCGGCTGTGGTGGCACCTGTAGCAGCCATCGAAACAGCGCTTGTACCTGTGACAGCTGGGGAGCCATTTGGAGCGTTCACGGTGATGCTGTTGTTAACAGGGCTCAAGGTTGGTGACATTGGTCTATCATCAGGTAAAGTTCTACCACGATGTTGTCTTCTTTCGGCATCAGTGACATTTTGTCTTTGTTGGCCACGTTCTGATTCAGTTTGATCCAATGTTGGTCTCTTCCACGTAGTGGTTCTTGAGTTATGATCGACGTAGTAAGTACGGCCAAAGTTATCTGTTCTTCTCTCCCAGCCTGGAGGCAATCTACCATACTGATCTTCAAATGAGGACAACTGTCTGCCGTTAGATGGCATTGTGGAAGTACCAGTAGTACTGGTGATACCATTGTTCAAGTCATTGGATGAGCTTGGAACAGTGGATGGGGCCGTGGAGCTGGTGGCTGTGTTGTTGGAGGTCGATGGTTGTCTCGAATGTCTTGCTGGAGTTGGGGCAGTGTTGTTATTATGTGAAATGACAATAATCATTCTCCCACTGACAACAACGTTGTCGTTAGATTTCTTTAGTTCTCTGGTGATCGTCTCTTCAAAGTTGTTCAGACTCAGATCGATAACGTCACCAATTCTAATGTTAACGACACCTAGAAAGCCCTGATCTTTCTTTTTGAACTTTTTCTGATCAAATACCTGAACAACCAAAATTGAGTTCTCATTAGCCTGAAAAGTGAAGGTCTCGTTCCAGTAAGGATTCAAGGTCTTCTTGACGGCAGATGTAGATTTAGTTTGGGAGCCATCGACAGTCAAGACCGCAAAGGGGTCAGGACTACGAAACACATCCCTTTTCGCCAAAGATTCGGCAGCAACCACTTTCACAGTGATGGTTGAATTGCTAAGCGATAATGTTAGTAGTTGCACATATTAGGAGTGTCATGGTCCGCAGAAGAGTGTCCGAGGTTGGTGGATACAGCGCGAAGGCTTTTGATTATGATGGCGTGTGCTTACACATCAGCCATCACTGGTAAACATGGCTATCCGAAGCTCATCCAAACTCATCCAGAATCCCATAAGAGCACAAGCGGAGCACAAAATATTTACTTACCCAGCTGACATCGTCTCCCTAAAGTCTTTCAGCGGTTAGTTGACGAGCTTGGGTCTTGTTTGTAAGTGTATTCAAGAGTGTTTTGGGATTAAAAGGGTCAATTTTCAGCTATTTTTCTCATAGTCGATTTTAAGCAATTTCGGTAGGCGACACACTACAATACACTAAGACGTGACTAATGAAAGTGTCTATGGTGGCTATTCCAGCGAAATACGTAGGTAACAGGAAATTTTCTATAAAGTTCCTCTAAGTCTCTGATCAGCTTCAATAGTCTCGAACAACGTTTTGAAATTACCTTTACCGAAGCCTTCGTGATTGCGTCTTTGGATTACTTCTAGGAAGAAGGTAGGTCGATCAGCCAAAGGCTTTGTGAATATCTGCAAAAGATAACCATTCGAATCAAAATCAATTAGGATATTGAGCTTCTCTAGCTCCTTCAGATCTTCCTTGATCTCCACACCTGACTCCAATAACCTTGGTAGTAACTTGCTGTAATACATTGGTGGTACCTTGATGAACTGTGCACCTCTCGCTTTCATGTTACTGACAGTTTGGATGATATCATCAGTAAGAACAGCTATGTGCTGGACACCTGGACCGTTATAAAAAGTCAAGAACTCTTCAATTTGTGATTTGCATTTCCCCTTTGCAGGTTCATTGATGGGCATTTTAATCAGTTCATTAGCAGAAGACATCACGATAGACCTTAAAGCACTATATTGGGTAGAGACATCTTTCTCATCGACAGACCAAAACTTGTGGAAACCAAAGATCTTGGTGTAAACGTCACAAGTTTCTTTCAGCTTGTCCCAATCCTCATTCTGCACGCAATGGTCAATTCTTGTTAATCTGATTGGTGGTAAAGCTTCGACACTATGTGCACCTTTCAGTTCGAAGAGGTCATTACCTTCAACATTAGCATAACCAGGAAGAAAAAACCCTTTTGCATAATTCCTTCTCTCAATCAAAGTATGGTTGACCTCAAAAAAAACCTCAATAGTGGCCACTTTGACCTCACCGAATTCGTCTCTCGAAATAGTTGGTCTGGTGATTGGTTTGGCGCCAGCATTGATAGCATGTTCAAAGACCAAGTCGACATCATCAACTTCGAATGATATTTCTTTAACACCGTCACCATGCCTTTCAATAAAATTGTGGATACCATTTATGAATATTTTATCATCTTCTACCAATTCATGGCTGTATGGTGAGACAATAGGTGACATAAATTCAAAGATAACATCACCATTTTGTACAACGTGTGAAGCTACTAACCTCGACCCAGTCTCAAGTCCTCTATAAGCAACCTATTTGAACCCAAAACAATGAATAAAATAGCTAGCAGTTTGCTTTGCATTGGAACAGTACCACGTTGCATGATGATAACCTTTGAACTGTGATGAAATCATCGTGCCGAGTAGATCAACCTTGGATTTCAAGTGGTCCTCAGTCAAATTGTGATTGATTGGTAAGTTTATGGAATTAGCGCTCATTGGCACCGAAGCTTGAGACCAAACCGCGTTACTTCTCGATTGATCAAGCTTTTCAGACAGCAAACTGTTGCTGGCAACCTTTAGATGTGCATAACCGAACTTACGCGACGGTCCATTGTTATAAGAAGTATTCAATTGGTAGGAAGGAGCTGACGGGATTTTATACGCTGACTTTGTTGATTCAAATGTGAGCTTGACAGCACCGTCAAACTTCTCTTGATCCTCTTGAATGTTTGATAGGGTTTCCAAGTATCTCTCCATCTTGGTCTTTTCGTCATTAATTGGGGTGGAGTTGGAATCAAAAGTAGTTGAAGAGACAGAAGTCGAGCGTGAAATAGAAGTCATGTTTAAAATAGTTATTTTAAGAAGTGTTTGAGCAAGCAGTTAAAGTAGCAAAAGAATAATCGTTTCGAAGAGGAGTCATCATTGGCGACTGCATCCTGCAAGCCCTATTTCGAGCAGCTTTTATACTCAGAATTTTTCAACACACATCTCGGAAGACCACAAAGATAGTTTTTGTGTCACTTTTTTTTCATGGTCCTCGAGAAGTTCTGTAAAAGATGCACAGAAAAGCAGTTATACGTCAAAGCCATGTAGAAAGCCACGAGAGCGCTCAGAACCTAAAAAAAAAGCACAGTATGTATGTCATAAGCAAAAAAAAAGAAATCTTAAATGCGCCAGCCCGGAGTCGAACCGGGGGCTCAAAGATGGCAACTTTGAATTTTACCGCTAAACCACTGGCGCTTGTTATGGTAGTATTGAGGACAGATGGTACTTACTACCTAGCAGTGGCAGGGGACACACTCTTAGCACTGACAAGGCAAAACACTATATCCACCTTGGCTCATCCGGCATCAAACAACCTATCCTACATTGCTCCAAGATTACTGTCCTCGGTTGATTACACTTTCATACTTTTTAAGCATACTGAATAAAACACAAACCCAAAGTACAAATGAGAGGACCTCTACATCCGTGTTTTGTTTTGATTACTAGCTCAATACGAGTATTATAGTCTAGAGCAAATGATGATGATCTAGGGATCACGTGAACTTAAAAGGTCTGAATACGTTGTTGTTATAATTAGTCTTTGATGAAAGGCAGAATGAGCTACTTCTAGATCTAATTATAACAATTTTTTCGTTTCTTTTGAATTAAAGTGTAAAAATAGATTTAACGTCCTACAACAGTACTAATTCTACAATTATTTAGGATAGCTTAGGCCGTTTGATGATGTTAGGGCCAGGCTGAATACTGTAGTCGAAGAGGGAGGTTTAGAAATGTTTATTTAATACATTTGAAGGGTGCTCGTGATGAAAAGGTAAAGTAATATATTCCCCAGAAAACAGATTTGGAAGAAAACAACTCTAGGTCGCCAAGTTGGTTTAAGGCGTCAGACTGTAATGGATTTCAAAGTGATCTGAAGATCGTGCGTTCGACTCGCACCCTGGAGACTTCTTTTTTATTTTTCCCAAATAACTGGGAGGTTATGTGCCCCGTGCTCATCTCACAAATTTTTTTATTTTTTTTAAAGCCTGTATGTAGAGTAAGGTATATGCTTCTAGATAAGAAACTATCTTTACACATATCCATCATGTCAGATTCAGAAGAGCCAAAGAAAAGAACTTTGGACCAAGAAGAGATTGAGATTGATTTAGAGCAACATGCTCCTCTATCCAAGAAACAAAAACGTCTCTTGAGAAAGGGTAAACTAGATTTAGACAAACTACAAGCCAAAGAAAAGGCTGAAGCTGAAGCTGCTCAACAAAGAAAGGAAGATGCAGAGGAAGATAAGGAGGTTAAAGAAGAAGTCAAAGTTGAAAAAAAACCTAAATTTGGTGTTTGGATTGGTAACTTATCATTTGACACTTCCAAAGATGATTTAACCAGATTCATCACTAATAAGACCGCTGACCATAAAGAATATTCAGAAGATTTAGCAAAAGACGAACCTGCTCAAGTCAACGAACAAGATATCACTAGAGTCAACTTGCCTACTGGCAAAGATAAGAAGAAGATTAAAGGTTTCGCCTATATTGATTTCGCTACAAGACAGCATCAATTAGCAGTGATACAGTTAAGTGAACAAAATCTAAATGGTAGAAACTTATTGATCAAAGATTCCAACTCATTCGATGGAAGACCTGCTAAAGAAGAAGCTGAATTATCTAAGAACCCACCTTCTAGAATTCTATTTGTTGGTAACTTATCATATGATACCACCGAGGACCAATTAACTCAACATTTCCAACATTGTGGTGACATCATGAGAGTGAGAATGGCAACTTTTGAAGATAGTGGTAAATGTAAAGGGTTTGCTTTTATTGATTTCAGAGACGAAGAAGGTCCAACTAAGGCTTTAAAGGACAAATCATGTAGAAAGTTAATCAACAGACCATTAAGAATGGAATTTGGTGAAGATAGATCTAAAAGAACTCCAAAGCAGAAATCTAACTTGAGAACAGACACAAGAGAAGAAAAACAAGCCTACGAAGTCCCAGAGATCAAAGAACACCATGAGCCGATCTCAAAACCAATCAGAGAAAGATCCAGCGCTCCTAAGAAACCATTCAAAAAGAGAGACGACTACGTTGACAAGAACTCAAGAACTAAATCATCTGTTGCATTGGCCAATGCTCAAAGAGCCAGTTCAGCCATCGTTAAGTCCACAGGTAAGAAGATCACTTTTTAATATATAAACAGCACTACAGTGTCACAGGTTATGGAATGTTATTCTAGAGAATTATTGAATTCTGGGCCTTTTTGCACTTTGTCCCGAATTGAGTAATTACTTGCATATAGGCCTAGACACTTCGCACTAAAAACGGTGATCTCGGCCAACACCCACGAAATTTAGCCCCGTTCCAAGCGTAGTAACCATCATAGTAGCTGGACAATCGGGACCGTTGCTCGCCGGAAACGCACAGACGCTCAAAGGTTACAGTCCTACCTCTTCCACTTGTCTTTTTGACCATCAAAGTGGAAGGGGTTGGCCGTCTAATTAATTGTATACATTGGCTTAAAACAGAAGCGTAAACACACCCGGACACCACCTTCGAAGCTATTTTTATAAAAATCATAAAATAATTCAGAGATCACCATATAGTATCGCAGAGAAATTTCCCTGAATCCGCAGTGTGCAACCATAGAAACTAACGCCCCCCTGATCGGGAAAACAACATCCAAAAACGCTTGACTCTCACCACTGAAATTCGTCACTGCGCCAGCTCCACTCTCACTGCTTACAAAAGTCGTTGCTTTACTGACAAACAGTTCTCATTAAAGACAGTTTGCATTTCGCGTCAGACTAAAAAAAGAATTTTATTCTTGGAATTTTACACTAAAAAATTCTACCAAGGCTCATCGTGTGTTTTGCCTTTTCTTAAGGTTATACTGGTCGTTCTTTTGCCACTTTCAACTGCTGATTGCTGCACGTTTTCACTTGAACCATTTTTGCTTCCCCTTTTTAGCTGATTTTGTTTTCAGATCGGTCATTTCAATACTCAATCATTATAAAGGATCTGAAATTTTATGTCATGAACTCCGAAGCTCACAACTCCACTGTCGTTCCATCGACACGCCATGCCTCTACGCTCATAACTTCATTAGTTTTTTCCTCAGAGAGCATATCAACGGGTTCAAAAAGCTCGTCTACGAATGAACCAAGTATCGTAACACCGACTACTTCCAACCTAAGTGGGAACTCCACTATTAGTGCTCCTGTTCATACACATTTAACATCCAGTGTAAGTGGATCTCCAGCTCCATATGTCATAGTATCCAACTCCACTGTGTTTCATACCCATGGGTCTGAAACTTCAATTGAATCATCATCTAGTATATCTGAATCCACCAGTGAAGAATTAACATCAAGTTCAGAAATCACATCTAGTTGGGTGACAGATCCACTGACGTATACAATCACCTCAGAAGTTACTACAGCCATCACTTCCTTCGTCAGCGCTATTTCCTATCCTCAAGAAACCACCGTGTATTATACCCAACCATTTTACTTCACAGACGATTCAACAACCATAACTACTCAACTACCCTATTCTACTGTAATTCCAACTGATCAAACATTCACTTCAGACTCACTGCAGCCAATTACTACAGATGTGGCGTATCTGGCGAGTGTCGTTCCAGGTTATAAGAGTACTAGAAACACAGATTCTAACGGCGATTCAACATCTAATACAAAGACCATTGCTGGTTCAGTTGTTGGTTCAGTGATGGGATGTGCCATAATCCTGTTAGTGCTTTGGTTCTTTTTATACAAGAGAAAGAAGAAAAATCCAGCTGTTATGGAAAAGGGGTTTAGCCATTGTATTGAATCCACAAGACGTTATGATGATTCACATTTTCAACTTTCTGAAAAACCATCAACCCCACCTCGTCTACACTCTTTTATCCCATTCGCAAGAAGTTCTACATCATCAGATAGTTCTTCTGGATCGAATGATTCAAGTGGATTAGGTTCATTACGTACATCAATCTTGAGAGATCAAGAGATTCCAAATGAAAGAACACCAATCAGATTCAATCATACCCCTTCTATCAGTTTCAAAAAACCAAATTTAACTTCTTACAGCAAACGTCGTACAATTGACACCGTTTTTGAAGAGTCTGAATCATCTTCTTCAACGATAGGATCACCAAGAAGACAATCACAGCCACAGTCAACATCTCCATTGTACAATAACAGACCAAAAACAACTTCACAACGTTATCAAAACTCTGGTTTGAAACCTTTGAGTAATCCATTTGAGCCTATAAAGACTACTCCACCACCACCACCTCCTTCAAGACGTTCAAACGCTTATCCTAGCGCCAATGATTTCCATCGTGGTCATGGGAATAACAGAAATTCATTAACATCGATAGAGAGTTCCATTGTCTCTGAAGACACTGACGATGCAAGCACAGATGAATCTTTAATTCAATTTGGCGAGGATGGTATGCCTACTAATAATGGTTCAAATAGAGGGTTCTTTAAAGAGGTTGTTTAATGGTGTGTTCAGTTTTTTGTGTTTGTTTTATATTCACAGGTTTTGATTCATTTAAAAGGGTTCAAGGGTATTTAGTTCGTTAAGTCAATCGTTTTTCTCTAAGGAAGGTTAGCATTTCCCCTTATTGTTCATATATTTATATTATTTAGAGTGTATTAAGGCGTTTATTATGGGACAGTTCGTTTATTCCGTATCTTGTTTGTAAGACAACTACTATGTGCTCTCCGTATTACATTCATATCAAATTCGTATACTCTAAAAAAAACCCACACCTTATATTGCTATTAAACCAGTTAATTGGCACCAAAAATAATCTGTAAAACATATACAATTATAAAAAAAACACCAATGAGCCTCCCAAGCACCATGTATGCGTATAAAAAAACCATGGCTCATCTAAAGACCTATAAAAACCTCGTTAAATGTAATAAAACCACTTGTAAACCCTATCCATATCCCATATTGTTCATCCCTTGAAAAAAAAACTTAGCTAGTAGGCCATATTTGGTAGTTTATAGCAGACCTTTGAGCTTGATCTGGTCTACACCTAATGGCTTCAATTGAGGGATCTCCATGACAAACTTTCCCTCCTTATAGATTTCATCTCTGTTGTGGGCCCTGATATATTTCCATCCTAAGTAGTGATCACATTGGTTACAAAGAGTGTCACAAACGGAGTAGTCACCTGTCATCATGCTTCTCTTCTCAACTGGGGCGTTCTTGTAATTATACCTGGAAGCTATGTTAGTACGTATCTGATAAGACTGTGGAATGTTGCCACTTACAATTTGTTGACTAGATACCCCTTACCGTGTTTCCCACGAAAGTTCTGCACTAAGTTAGTAAGGCATTAGGGGATCACATATATTGATACTCACAGATGATGTGATGTTGTCAGAGGTGAACAGGTGGTTGTAGCACTCGCTACACCTGAAGATGGTGCGCTCACAACGGCTACTGTCGATTTGAACAGCGTACATTAAACCCATCCTTTAAAGAACAGTATGAGTTGTAGTGGTATAAGTTGAAAGCGCTTAAACAATTTGTGATTGCGGCAGTGGTGAGTTGCCCCGTGTTCTTACTTAAAGAAGAGGCTGGTAATCGTTCAAGAGACACAAGGAACCGCAAAAGTTATTTGATTCTCCCTTGCGGCGAATTTAAGGTCTTTTTCCCTTAAGATAAAAGGAGCTCAAATTTATAGTAGCTGCATATTTAAAATTGACTGTCATTTTGGAATGTGTCATCAGTAGAAGTGACACATAAAAACGATGGCAGAAACTACGATAAATTTGAAATTTTACCAAAATTTTTGATGTGGGAAATCATTGGCGTTGAAGATTGGGATTTGTTATGGGCTGGGGATTCTAAAGCTGTCTCAGTGTCACGAGCATATCTTACCAAGTCTTCAACGCTCATTGACTGTTTTCAATTCACAAATTTTATCTGGTGACCCCCAGGATTTAAGTGCCAGAACCAATTCCGATTTCTTTCCTTTATTTCCCGGAAGTTACCCTTTTTGGTCACTACTTCTTTTTCGGTGTTACCCGGCGTTGACTTTAAAGTTTGTTGAAAAAACGAAAAAGTTTGAATCGAGACCATAGTGAGAGCGACTAGAACTTTTAACATTAGTACGTTCAAAACATCCTCACAGACTATCGCTATGAGTTTTAGAGGTCTGAGCCAACTGGGACTCATACAGCGAGTCCGTGGCCCTATTTCCACAAGAGCTCTCCATCAATCCACAGTGCTATTCAATCAAACCACCAACTCATTGTTCGGTGATGTTACTGAATTAGACGAAACAAAAGCTCCAAAGAGAAAGAATGATTTCAGTGAATCTTTACAAACTATGGGAGGTGATGAGAAATTCAACAAGAATAAAATCACACTAACTAATGATAAGACATTGCATGAATACATTGGACATAAACCAACTTCTGCCGTTGATAAACTATTAACACCATTAAAGAAACAATTATACGAAGCTAATGTTAAACAAAATGGCTTCTTCAAAAACAACCAAGAAATCACTCTAAATAATGAAACATACAAACTAAAACTATCAAAGGAAGAAATTGATATTTTAGAACCAAGTATGTATATCAAATCATACAGAATTAAAAGTTCAATGAAGAAAGCCACTGTATTTTTAAGATTCATCAATGGTATGCAAGTCCATGAAGCAATCACTCAATCACAGTTTCAAAGTAAAAAAATTGGTAGAGAAATAGCTGAATTTTTACAAGACAGAATACAAGGTGCCCCAGAGTTAAACCTTGATCCAAAAGATCTATATATTTCCCAAATTTGGTGTGGTTCTGACGGTTGGTGGAATAGAAGACTGGATCCAAAAGCTAGAGGTAAAACTGGTATCATTCACCATCCATATATCCATGTCAGAGCAATCTTGAAGACTCCAATGACTAAAAAGAGATTAGCTTGGGAACAAGAACAAAAAGAATTGAAGCAAAAACCAAGATACCAATTACCAAATGAAAAATTACGCTTCAAATTAGATGGTCATTATAAATGGTAGGTTTTGTCTTGAGGGTGGGGATGTACATAAAGATTTAATTGTAAATAACTTACAGCATGAAATTGTGGTTGTTGTAGTTCATCGTTGTATTTAGATAAATAAGTTTTGTAATAAATAAAATAAATAGAATAAATAAGTGATCTTGAAACCTATTTGTTTGGTTAATATGAGACTCTGATCAATCGTCATAACCCTTCAAAGTCGAATCTCTAGCACGGGAAGGAACTATTAAACACGTTAATAAAAAATCAAACTATAAACAAAGCTCATTGTTCGGAAAGAATACTCACTAGGATAAGCAAATGGAACAGGTTCATGGTCAGGATACCAATACTTTCTTCTTAAGGGAGCTAGACTCAGTGCAAGAATTGGGCCAGACAGACCAATTACAACGCTAAAGAATAAATGAGGTCTGTTGTGTGCGTGATAACGGGCCCACTATTCATCGTTAGTTCTGAAGCTTCAGGGAGGAGTGAGCTGACACATACACGGTAAGGCTGCTTATAGTAGACTGGATAATCAGACATAGCTGCTTTGGCGTGAGGTTTCCGATGGAGTTTTCGATGGGGTTGAATTTGGCTTTTGGTGATTTCTCCAGATTTTCAAATCTCCCTTAAATTTCGATGTTTGTGCCCCACATCAAATTCTTACTATATAACCACCAAAACTAGATGGAAATCAATACTGCCAGAAGAATTGAGGTTTAATCATTTGCTGAGAGTACTCCTACTGTCATTTCAGCAAAGACTATGGGGTACTCTTGACAGTAGTCTTATGCAATCATCAATTCCCCCAACTAAGTCTTGAATACTAGGTAAGCATGTAAAGCGTCAAGTGAGACTCCTCCAAGCTCTTTCTACCACTTAGAAAGTGATTTTAAAGAAGATTCATATTTGGATCGTGTCTCATTCCTCCAAATGTAGATTGATCAATTATCATGACAGTACGCCCTGTGTCTTCAATTATATATGATCAAACTTGAAAGCTTAGGCTATTAGTAACGAGAGGTATGTGATTCGATGTACAGTGAGGGCAAATAAGTGCTAACGAACTGTAACCTTGTATTGATGTAATTTAGGAACAAACAGAGTACGAATAAATGAGCTATAGTGGGGGTTTCGCAAGTAAAGCTTCAAGACCATAAATATTTAAACCAACCAACTGCTATCAACTCAGTACTATTCCTCGTCATTTTATGAATTTCGATTGGCTACGAGCTGGAAGCTGGTGTACGAAGTTTTTCCTTTTGTATATGAACATGACATTTACTATGTACAACTTTTCCGTTACTACTCTATTTGATCTTCTTATCTTTCAATTTGATGGTTTCACCGTCTAGATAAATACCTTTACCTTTGTATGGTTCAGGTGGATGGAAACGACGAATGTTAGCAGCAAATAATCTTACCTGTTGCTTATCAATCCCTTCGACGATTATTCTAGTTGTTGAAGGTGAGGTGACAGTTAAACCTTCTGGAACGAACAATCCTTGTGGGATAGAGGCACCTAGTTTCAACCACACGTATGGCTTACCGTCTCTTTCTTCAACTTGGGTTCTGTAACCGGTACCAACGAACTTCAAGATGGCTAAATGACCTTCAGTAACACCGGCAATGTGATTATTTATTAGTGATCTAGTGGTACCCCAAAAGGATTTTTGAATCTTGTTTTCCTCATCTTGAATCTTGAGTATTAGTTTGTTAGAATCACGTTCGTACTGTATGAAGTCTGCAACTGGAAGGTGTAATTCACCCTTTGGTCCTGTGATTGTGGCACTTTGTGATAATTTTAGTGTGGTTCTACCTTTTCTCTTGATGATTGGATATTGATATTTGGAGAATTCGACCTTAACCTCTTCTGGGACAAAAATCGGAGCAGACCCAATGTGTGATGGTCGTATGATACTGCTGCTGAACAGTCTCTTATTGGCAAAACTCTTCAACATCTCGATAAATACACAGCTTTTCTCGATCTTGTCTTTAACTCGAAACTTTTCATTCAATTTTTCTTTGAACTGGAAACGAAAACCGCGAAATCGTTTTACATCAACACATTCGCGGGAAGAGTTTCTTAACCAAAAATAAAAAAAAATTTCGACCTCATCTCCAGCTGAAAGTAAGCACTTGAGATTCATATCAAACACAAATTAAAAGTCAAAAATGGTTAGAAAACTAAAGCATCATGAGCAGAAACTTCTGAAGAAAGTCGACTTCTTAGACTGGAAGCAGGACAACGGTCATAGAGATGCCCAGGTCATGAGAACATATCACATCCAGAATCGTGAAGATTATCATAAATACAATAAGCTATGTGGTGAAATCAGAAAATTAGCTCATAAGCTATCTTTATTACAACCTACAGACCCCTTCAGAGTGAAGCATGAACAACTATTGCTAGAGAAGCTTTATGCGATGGGTATCCTTTCTACAAAGTCAAAGATCTCTGACCTGGAGAACAAAGTTACAGTGAGTGCTCTATGTCGTAGAAGAATTGCCGTTGTTATGTGCAGACTAAAGATGGCCCAAAATTTAAAAGATGCTACCACATTTGTAGAACAAGGTCATGTTAGAGTTGGTCCAAATGTCATTTCTGATCCTGCATATTTGGTTACCAGAACTATGGAAGATTATCTAACTTGGGTCGATTCAAGTAAGATTAAAGAAAACTTGTTGAAATACAGAAACAAGATTGATGATTTTGACTTAGCATGATTGATTTATAATAATGGGAATTTAATGTATAACATTTTTGGGATTGATGAATTTTTTCTATAAACTCTACAACTATCGTAGTTCATAATTAATAAAAATAAAATTTAATTCGACGTTTCTAAAAAATGACCAAAACAGTATATAAAAAATGGAGACTTTGGCTCTGCTTGTGTTAATGTCCTTTTATCTTTGGGATAAACAAGTGCCAGCTCAATGAAGTTTATAATAGTGTACATGTATAAGACAATAACCAAAAGAATGAAAAATAAAAATTAAGAGAATGCATAATAGTGTTGTTCAAGATTCAAAGAAAATTGTAGTTATCACTTGAACCTAATTGTTTTCTTAAATCAGCTTGAGAACCACTTCTTGGTAATTCACCATCTTTATTCCCACCTGGACTTGGAGGAGCAAATTCATTAACCTGTGGAGATTGTGGTGGTCCATAAGCGGCATTGTATTGTGATTGAGAAGTCATACTACCATTTCTTGAACCACCTGTCTGTTGTTGATATTGGGTAAAAGAACCAGCAGGTCTATAGATTTTTTGCTTACCGATCTCGACTGGATTCACCATGACAATACTTTGTCTAATATGATGTGGTGAAGGTGGGACAGCATCGGAGATAGTTGGACCTTGAATATCTCTATAATTATTTAACCCACCTGTGTTAGAAGGAGACATTGGAGAAGTAGGTTGGAAAATCTGATCAGAGTAATGCAATGGGTTGAATGGTTTCACTGGCATTTCAGGTCTAGAACCACCTGTTAATGATTTTGTAGGAGCATATTCAGTGTTTGTAACAATAGAATCGTAATGCATCTTGTTAGGAGTTGGAACGGTTTGTAAAGGAGGTTCTGGAAGTTGGATTCTTGGAGATGATGGAGATGATGGTCTCTTTTGTTGTTGTTGAAATGGTGGTTGATAGATGTGTTGAGGTTCCATTGGTGGTAAGTTTTGTTGTGGGATGTGTTGTTGTTGGTAAGGTTGCTGTTGATACTGCTGTGGTTGATATTGATCTTGTTGTTGATATTGATCTTGATATTCTTTAGGTAAAGGAATAGATGAATAGATTGATGAAACGGCTCGATGACCCTTTTGAGTTGGGTCAAAAGTCTTTGAATTACCATTAGTGTTCAAATAGTTATCATTAAATTGATCAGCAGCTTCATTTTCATCATCATCATCGACTTCATCTTCATTTGTAGTCAATTGTGATTGATTTTGTAAACGAGTAGATTCAGCTTGTGGTAATGAATCTTCTAAATTTGGTAAAGGAGGTTGTTCTTGTTCTTGAATTTCTTCCTCATCATCATCTTCATCCTTTTGAGTTCTAACTGATTTGATTGAATTTTCTCTATCAAAATACACTCTATAAACACTCTTCATTCTCTTGATATCTTCTTCCTCTTCATCTTCTGGTTCTTTCACAGGTGATGAAATTTTAACTTCTTTTTTCAATTTTGATTCTTTAGCTTTAAAATTTTCCGGGGTAGCATCTAAATTTGAAAATTCACTTTCAGTTCTAACATGTTTCTTTGGAGTAGCTTGATATTTATCTTGGAAAATATCTTCCGGTTCTTCCTCGTTATCTTGATCATAACGATGATAATCATTATCATTACTCTCTAAGGCCTTTAAAGCTTTTTCTCTATCATTTTGAGCAAAATCAGAATTATCATCACTATTTGTATCATTAATTTGATTTTTAGTTTCACGATAAGAAATAGAAGAATCAGTTGTTGGATCATCATTTGAAAATGTCTTTTCATTTTGTCTTTTATTATTTTGTGATAAATTCATAATACTTGAATTAGCAGATCTATAAGGAGAATTAACATTCGATACAGCTCTTGAAGCTGGTCTTGAATAATCATAACCTGAATAACCATGTTGAGTATGTTTAGCGTATTCATCTAATGATTGCTTTGAACCAATATTATGTTGATAAGGCAATGTAAAAGGTTCATAATATGGATCGGCACGTGCAGTATGAACAGATCTATTATCTGGGAAATGAGCATTTTGTGGAGGATTAACCATATTTGATGGATAACGATTATTTGTACCGGCAAAAGGATTTGAAGTAAATGAATCATCATCAGGGTATCTATGAGATTTTGGATAATCTGGTAAAACTGTTGTTTCACCATAAAAATCAGGATCATTATCATCTAATGCTTCTTTTTTACCCTTTCTATAATTTTTATAAATAAAGAAACCAATAATTGATAAAAAAACCACTAAGGGAATACCTACAGCTAATCCAACAGTTTTACCATCAATATCTGAACCTGTTTGACATCGTTGTTTATCGGTACAGGCAGAAGAGGATGATTTATGAGATGAAGAAGATTTAGTTTTTGATTCATTATCTTCTGATGATGTGGCTCTTTTATAAATTGAGACATAACTTGTTGTTAATGATTGATAATTAGATGTTATTGAAACTTCAGAGTAAATTGGAGGAGCCAAAGAATTAGACACAGATGAAACCAATGGATAAAAATTGGTATAGTCGACAATCGACGATGCAGGTCCATTAATCGTAGTGGAACTCTGTAAAGACATGATAATTCAACAGTATTAACGAAGGGAAAATCTTTAAAATTCAAAATTTTGATCTGATTTTGATCCGGTTTGATCTGAATCTTAAAAGCGAGTTTGCAAAAGAATGGTGTAGTGAAGAATGAATAGCAGGGAAGCGAGTAGCTATAGTTCCAAGGGCATGTAACTGATCAAAAACACACGGATGGTTAAGGCTTTTTTTAAAAGTGTATCTTCTCTTTCAAAAAGGATACAAGACGCGCTTAAGTTTGAGAATAAATCAAGATTGTAAAATGTCCAGTGAGAGTCACGAATGTAAACACGGAAATTGGATAACTATAAGGCAGGAGAGGGGAGAGTGGGGTTCCGATGTGTAAATGAAGCTCAGCTGTAGCTGTGAATTTGCTCCTAAAGGTTTCAGAGAAACAGAGCTGGCTTTTGGTAAAGATCTGAGAATGTTTACTTAAAAGAGCTGTTTTTTTCTTTTTTCTTTGTTTTGGCGTCTTTTTTTTTAAACTTTTCAATTCGATAAGTGCGCCCCGTACCAGGACACCGTTAAGACTATAAAGCTTAAAGAGTTAAGTTTATATAAAGAGAAAAGTTTAGAAGGGTTCATTTATTAGTATCCAGTTTAGTTTTTATTAGTTTTTTTAGTGGTTTACGTCTCATTGAAAAACATTAAGTTTATAATTAGTCCCATTTTAGGAAACTTAAGTCACTAAAATAAGATAAATTAACATCATAACCAAGAAATTACTAAAAATAGTTAAAATCTTAAAATAGGGGGAAATCTAAGGCGCAGTTAACCTTGGCCGAGACAACACAACTTAGTGGAGACACTTAGTGGGGTAAAATTATTTCGACTGGACCCCAAGTTACATAAGATAATTTAAACATCAATTCTTTTACATTAATAGTGTGCACTCACACTAACAAAACGTAAAAAAATGCTTCAAATGAAACAAAGTAAAATTTCCAAAAAATGACTTGACACAGCCATTTGAAATGAAGACAATACCCGGATGGCTCTGGTAAAAGGCAAGAGCCATGTACGTTATGGGTTTTAAGCTTGATATTGATCTCCTGGCTGGTGAAGAAAAAAAAATTAAAAGAAGAAACTAGGTTGAAAATTGAGAAATTTCATTTGTTTTATACTTCTTCCGCGAAAGTTACCCTGATGAGTTAGGGAATAATGAGTATGATTAAATGTAACTTTGTATTATGAGATAACATAAATCGTTTATTCAATAAATAGGGAATCTGACTTGCAGATACCAATAATAGGTTGATCAGACTCAACAATAAGTCAAAATAAATAAATAAATAAATAAATAAATAAATAATAAATAAATAATAAATAGGGTTATAACGTAATAAATAATAGCTTAGATACCATAAGATTCTGTCTCAAACAGTCAAACCTTTGGTTTCAATATCTCCAAGAATGCTCAACTCCATCTCTAATAGTCTGTTGTTAAATGAATTATTATTATGGAAACTAGTTTCCATACCGTATAGTCTTAAATATGGATCTTGTAAAATATTTAAAAAGCTAATCAATTCTTCAGAACTCTTAATAGAGATTAACTTCATATTACTTAAAGAGTTATGAATCTCTTTGCATTTGTTTAAATTTCTCTGTTGTTTAAAATCGTTATATCTTTTCAATAATTGGTCAATTGTTGAACTTGGACTAACAAAATCTTTGGAATCATTAGTTAATAAGATCACATTGATATTCAATTTAGATGCCATAGAAATGAAAAATTCAGATTGATTTGAACTGTTAATGATTAAATAATTCTTCACAATTTGAAATCCTCTATTTAATTTAGCATTGTTATGTAAATATTCAATAAGGATTTGTTCATTTTTATAATTATCCTTTGCACTTAAAGGTTTAGAATAATTAATATCTTCTTCAAGATGATGTCTAAACACTTTAAAATTAGCATTTTTCAAAATTGCTGGATAATCATTCAATAAACCCAAAGATGCAAAATAATTACTTCTTAAAATCCCAAAATCAAACATCTTTGGCTTTGATTGTAAATACTTTAATAGATTCAAAGAATCTTGTTTCACTCTAATATGATTCAACACGTTCTTCTTTAAAATAATCAAATTTTTTGAAGTCTTGTTGAAATTTGAACTTAATTGTGCCTTTGTTAAAAATGGGTAATAGACCTGGGAATAAAGTTTATTCATAACACGATTATTTGACCAACTTTTCAAATCTTGACTATCACGACTATTGAACAACGTATCAAAAGATTTTTGTAAAGATTCCTCCTGGGAAGGTCTGATAAGCTTAGTCTCATCATTTTGAAGAATACTTTTATTTATAATGGAAGTTTGTGGGATCTGTTTAAATAGGATGTTCTCATGGAAATGGAACTTGTACAGTGTCTGTGGCTTCAATGCTCTCTGGACACCGACGAAGCTCATCTTGGTATATTTCTATGTGAATCGTTCGTTGTTTCTTTGAGGTTTGGTTTAGGGAGTTTAAAAATGACTTAATTTATCATTGTACTGAGTTATCTCCCTTTAAATTTGTGGGGATATTTGAAAATTAGGTAATGTTAAGAGCGTGTGGCCCCGACCGCCACTTCCTAAAATTTGACAATTGGATCGGTGATGAGTTTAAGTAAAATAGGAAACACCGAAAAATTCATATATAAATTATGTCTATTTAAACAAACATTATAGAAGATGCCTAGAGACCCTTTAATTGGTATTGTGGGAAAACCATCAAGTGGGAAATCCACAACGTGAGTACTTGCTGTCTCCCCCACGCTGTTGAGATGAGATCAAAATTACTAACTTCAAAAGATTAAATAGTATGTGATATAACTAAATTATGTCATTGTTGCAACTTTTCAAATTAACTAACTTCTACAAGGTCTGACAGATGCCTCTGCAAAGACAGGTGCCTTCCCTTTCACAACTATTGATCCAAACAAAGCCACAGGTATGTATGCCCCAGTTACTCTGGACTTAGATCCAAAAGATATCTTTATCACTAACACATCTTAGGTTATTTACAAGTCGAATGTGCTTGTTCTCGTTTTGGTAAACAAGCACTATGTAAACCAAATTACGGTTGGTGTGAAAATGGTAAACGTCATGTCCCTATCTTATTATTAGACGTTGCGGGCTTGGTCCCAGGTGCTCATCAAGGTTTAGGTCTAGGTAATAAATTTTTAGATGATTTAAGACAAGCAGATGCTTTGATCCATGTTGTTGACGTTAGTGGTACAACCAATGCTGAGGGGAAAGCCACAAGGGGTTATGACCCTTTACAAGATGTTGAGTGGTTACAAGATGAGATCAGACTTTGGATCGAAGGAAATTTAGAGAAAAGATGGGGATCAATTGTTAGACGTCATACTGCTACCAAATCTTCAATTGTTGATACCCTGTTGACTCAATTTGCAGGTTATTCAGCTAATGGTGTAATGATTGCTAGAGCTCTAGATCGTATTCCTGAAGTTGGGAAATTGGAAGAATGGGATAAAGATAAAATCACTGAAGTGGTAAAGGCCTTTATAGCTGAAAAATTCCCAACTGTATTATCATTAAATAAAATTGATCATCCAGATTCTGATAAAAATGTCTCTAAGATTATATTGAAATACCCAAACACTAAAGCCGTGTTAACATCTGCTATAACGGAAGTGTTTTTAAGAAAATTAGCTAAACAGGGCTTTATTAAATACGAAGAAGGTACTGAATTTATAGATACAAAGGAAGACTTACCTGATGATCCAGATTTAAAAGAAATTGATGAAAAAGTACAAAATAGAATAGAAAATATTAGAGATCTAGTACTATATAGATTTGGATCCACCGGTGTTGTTCAAGTGTTACAAGCCGCTGCAGATGTATTACAATTGGTCCCTGTTTACACTGTAAGAAATATTCATACTTTCACAGGTGGGAATGGTACAAATGTTTTCAGAGATTGTACCTTGGTAAGAAGAGGAACACCAGTGAGTAAAGTTGCTAGACAAATCATGGGTGATGTCACTATTGCCGCTATTGAAGGTGTTAGTGGTACAAGGGTCAGTGAAGATGATACAATCGATAATGGGAAGAACGATATCTTAAGTTTCAAACTAATGCCTGGTGGTCAAAGGGATTAGAAAATCAATTTAATAGAGTAAATAATACAATTCAATAAGGAACTTTTTTAGCTGTAAGTAATGCAATTGAAGCCAATCAGGAGTATACATATGGTAACTACATGGGGGTTTAAGCTATTAAAAACAAGAAGATTAAGTGAAAAACGAAGTCGTGAATTTGTAAGAATATATAACGAGTTAAACTTGTGCTTTGTAATCAGTGTTTGCCATATCGATATGATTTTCAGAAAATTTGTCTTCTTGTTCATTAGATGAAGCATCAGTACTTCTGTCTTGATTCTTTTCATTATAATCGACTCTGGCAATATATTGTTTCATTATTGGAGAACTTAAGTCTCTATGGAATCTTTCTGGACCTGCAATGGTAATAAAGAATGTATAAATAAAAGTGGCACCTGTTAAGATGGCCATGACTTTTGCATAATCCAATTTGATAGCAACACCTTGAGCATTAAACTCCAGTGGCCATTGATCAGCCAATGTGGTTTCAATTGTAGAAGAAGCAGATGAGGCCAAATTACCTAATTGATAAGCTAAACCTGAAACAAGAACTCTAGCGTCACTTGGAGCCAATTCTGATAAATGAATTGGAATAACACCCCAAATACCAAAAACAGAAAATTGGACAAGGAACCCAGTTACCAATAATGCAGCGTCTTTATGTACCATAAATGCTGGATAGGTGAAAGCGCCACCGATTAAACAACAGAACAATACTGATAAACGACGACCGAATAGTTCCATTAGGGCACCAACAATAACAGAACCGAATACACCACCCAAGTTGTAAACGACAATAGAAACTGTGATTTTATCTTCAGACATCATCAATTGTTTTCTCAACATGGTTGGATATAAATCTTGAGTAGCATGAGCTAAATAATTAGGAGCCGTCATCAATAGGATCAAATAAATGAAAAGAACCCAATATTTCTTACACATGGCACCAATATCACTTAAACCTGATTTCATAGTTGGTTTAACATAAGTACCAGCTTCAATAGCATCTTGTTTCATTAATTCCTTAGCCTTTAGGACCTTGGTAAAGTATTTTGTCTCTGGGAACATCAATCTCCAAACGATCAAGATGGCAGGAAAGGCAGAACTGAACCAAAATAGAGCTTTCCAAGTGTGTTCTGTACCTTGAAAGGCCTTCCAAAAGACAGCGGCAAAGACCATACCGAATGGATAAGCAGTAAAGAATAAACCAGATAGGAATGAACGAGCCTTTAATGGAGCATCTTCTAAAGATGTAGCTGAGGAGGTACCGTATGTGGCACCCATAGCGACACCAGATAAAGCTCTAACAGCTAAGAATTGTTGATAAGTCTTGACGAACCCTGTGGCAATTTGTAATATCAAGAATAGGGCACAAGCTGCAATATAAGGCCATTTTCTGGAGTATTTATCAGTCCAGAACCCAAAGAGCACAGCACCAGCAGAACGAACCATTAGCACAGCGGATAAACCCCAAGTGATATCACTAGTGGAAACATTTAATGAGGCAGCGATTTGAGTACCACAGACAGAGGTCAAGAAGAAATCAAAACTGGCACTAAACCAGGATAGTGTACCCAACATAAAGTAGTTCCAGTTCATTGGAGTCATCTCTCTTAAGGCAGGGATGGGATTGATGTCTTTGATGTTCTCACTATGGAAAGAGAACAGGGAGGGTATTCTGGAGATGGTATAATCCTTAACAGTCTTTTTGGTAATGACGATATTCAGCTCATCGTCGGATAATGGAGAGTCTTGCGACTCGTACTTGGTTTCATCCTTTAATAAAGACATGAATAATGTACTTGTATATGTCAGTATGTGGATATGTCTATAATTTGTATGAAGTGTAGAAGGTCTATAAGTTGTATAAAGTTTATATGTGTATAAGTGTAGTAAGTTGTATTATAGAGGGAAAGTTCAAATCCATAAGAAGAGAAATCAGGATTCCCTTGTTTATATACGTATCGCCTGTAAACTATGGCGATTCCCCAGTACCCCCAGGAGTGCGCCGCAGCCTTGCAGCACCCTGTAAAGCGCTCTAGGGAGCTCAGAAAATATAGATAAAAAAAAATATCCAGTTTATTTCGGAGGTTCGCCCATTATCCTGCAGGTTCCTGCCGCTTCCGTTTATTATTTAGCCAGAGAGAAGCTGCGTTGGGCAAAGATTGACGATAATCTCCCAAATTTTCACGCGGAACTAGCGGTACTTAATTGATTAGATGTCTTAGCACTGTAGGGACCAAACTCTGTTTGTTATTTGTGGCAAGGTGATCTGGTGATGGTGGATGGTGGATGGAGGAAGACATGTTTTCTTTTTCATGATAAGGATTTTTGAGATCCCTTTCTTTTGCTAAAGAAACCTATAAGAAAGCTATATGGGTCTCAGATGGCCCCATCATCGATATCAATTCTTGCTGTTCGACTTCGGAGCCTGTAAACTAGAAACTACAAGTTAGAAGCTGGAAGTGTGATACAGTTTTCCCGGTATCGGTCCGTACTATTGCTGAAGTCACGAAAATCTGATTGTCGTTTTCTACTCTTTGGACCTCGTAGGCTTGTAGTTTACCTGTTCAGCGTGCTACAGCTGCTTCCTCACTGACATCACACTGCTAGCAAAGTACTAACTCTCGTAGTTATTTTAACAGTGATTCAGCAAATTGCCATGCTTGATCTGACAGTTGAAAAATCTAGATGTCTCATTGATTCCCGGAGGGGCACAATTTGGGGTGCCGCCAACTTTTGTTCTTTTCTTTTTTTTCGATTTTGGTCCACTCTGGAGATGCTCTATTTAGAAACATTAGTCGCTCATATCTGCACCCCAGTGTGAGTATCCTGAGTGGAAAGTGGATAAAAAGTATTTAATTAAACAGTGGAATACAATGAGTCGTTTTACGATATAGAAGTATATATAGATACTGTAATGGACATTGTTGATTTGAAAGTTACAAGTTGAGGCTTAGACAGTTCATCAATTGCAAGTTATTATTCTTTCGGATAAATTAGTTGTTACAAGTATTGGCAAAATCTATAGACATGGCTTGCTGTCCGCGAGATCTCTCAGCCAAGAGTACAGTTCCTACATCGTGACACTCGGTAAACCTTGACCGCAGAAATACCTAAACATTGCCTTATGCTTTGAATAATCATAATTACTTCTAATAGCACTCGATCTTCCTTAGTAGTCGAATTCCCGCTAAAATTCGGGTTTGACTATTTACTAACGTACCCCGGACTTTAAACATATCGCTTATATAGGAAACGAAACGACGATCTACTCAGTCAAATCACAATAGTGTACCGGTACCAAACCACCCCCAGAATTGTGCAGTGAATGACTAACGGCATTCTCTGAGAATATACATCCCCTTATTTCCGCCTCGCCATTTGTAAGGTCGAGCTTAACCGCATTGTCTACTTAGAAATCATGAAAGTGATCAGTGTGGGCTAGTCGATTTTCAGCTAATCAGCGGTGCGTATCAATACCTTGTGTGACGAACATATGTATAGTACTGAGTTAAGAAAGCTGTATATGCCAAATATTTGTATAATGGAACAAAACTCCAGATTAGCCGTACTGTAGGTAGCCTACCATCATAATGAAGATCTGGTGATTTTGAGATACCATCATAAAAGCGAGAAAACAAAGGTAACAATTTGCTGCCCTTGAATCGTTATAGTTTGGTTAGTAGGAGCTGGCCCTTAATGGCATGGACATATCAGGCTCAAAGATTGAGCAAGTTATAGCAGAAAACAAAAGATCATGTATATTAATTGTGAGCGATCCGATGAGAAACAGAAGAAGACGGTAGGCTAACTGGCACAAAACCTGTACTGGCTCTCATTTCTGTTACATAGTGAAAACCTTTGATCTCTTGAGGAATGAGGAGCGAGGAACTGGTGTTGTTTTGGAGATTCCGGGTTCAAATTTTATAGCTTCAAGTGCAATTGACATCTCGTGTAGCCTTTAGGCAGGTATCATAAATATTAGCACGCGTATAAAATGCCCCTTATTATCACTCCAAGCTATAACCGATGCACTAGTCAATATATAGAACTATTACTAACGTACACAGTCGGGAAACCGAGCACACGGACTTATGACGTAGCTCGAATCATCACACACACACTGACAGATTAAATTGACGAGAGTTTGACACAAAATTTCCGAAGTCAAACATCCTCACTGGATTCTTTCTGACTCTGACTCTCTTGCAGCTTCGGGCTTTGGAGAAGCCACTAACAAATTAAGCCCGAGTCAGTTCAAACCATTTTGACACCGTTGTACTGATAGAGATGACACAAAAATACAGGCAGACCGTCATTTGAACGAGTATGGAGCCAATGACAGACAGATATATCATTTGATCGTTGAATACACTGACCTTCGATCCTCACCAACTCCATTATTAACATAGTTCAAATAGGCTTTCAAACACCGAACACAACTCATTCCACGTGATCGATTTTTCACATGGTGATTCACCGAAAATTTTTTCAATGACACACGCGTAGTGTCATGAAAATTTGACTTTGTCAAGGTACAAATTAATACCAAATTAATTTTGCCAATTCGTACTTATAAAGCTGGCTTCCCTTGCTGATCAAATTCCATCAACGTATTAATCAAAATTACACAAAACCATACAATGGCTTCTCCTCAACAAATCAAAAACATTCAAAAGTCCTTTGAACAGGTCGGCTTGTCCCCAAATGCCGTCTCTACTTCTCCATCTACCTCTTTCCTACAAAACCAACAACTGCGCCCAAGAGGTTTATCCACTTCAAAACCAAAGCAATTAAAACCTTTCTCAACTGGTGATATCAAAATCTTGCTGCTTGAAAACGTCAACCAAACTGCCATTGATATCTTTGGTGCTCAAGGTTATCAAGTTGAATTCTACAAGACCTCATTACCAGAAGATGAATTGATTGAAAAAATTAAAGAATTTCATGCTATTGGTATTAGATCCAAGACCAAACTTACTGAAAGGGTTATTGCCGCTGCTAAGAACTTGGTCGTTATTGGTTGTTTCTGTATCGGTACCAACCAAGTTGATTTAGAATATGCTGCTTCCAAGGGTGTTGCTGTCTTCAACTCTCCATTCTCAAACTCTAGATCAGTTGCTGAATTGGTTATCGCTGAAATCATCTCATTGGCTAGACAATTAGGTGATAGATCAATCGAATTACACACTGGTACTTGGAATAAAGTCAGTGCTAAATGTTGGGAAGTTAGAGGGAAGACTTTAGGTATTGTCGGTTATGGTCACATTGGTGCTCAATTATCTGTTTTAGCTGAAGCTCTAGGTATGAACGTCATCTACTACGATGTTATTATGATCATGTCCTTAGGTAACTCTAAACAAGTCAACACTTTAGACGAATTATTAAAGAAGGCTGATTTCATCACTCTACATGTTCCTGAACTACCTGAAACTAAGAACTTGTTATCAACTCCACAATTCGCCGCTATGAAAGATGGTGCTTACGTTATCAATGCTTCAAGAGGTACTGTTGTTGATATTCCAGCTTTGATTACCGCCATGAAATCAGGTAAGATTGCCGGTGCTGCTCTTGACGTCTATCCAAATGAACCAGCTAAGAACGGTGCTGGTCTATTCTCTGATGACCTAAATCCATTTATCTCTGAATTGGTCCAATTGAAGAACGTTATCTTAACTCCACACATCGGTGGTTCTACTGAAGAAGCCCAATCTGCTATCGGTGTCGAAGTTGGTTCCGCTTTAAGTAAGTATATCAACGAAGGTGCCTCTGTCGGTGCCGTTAACTTCCCAGAAGTCTCATTGAGATCTTTAGATTTAGATCAAAAAGATTCCGTAAGAGTCTTATACATCCATCAAAATGTTCCAGGTGTCTTGAAAACAGTTAACAACATCTTGTCTGATTACAACATTGAAAAACAATATTCTGATTCCCAAGGTGACATTGCTTACTTGATTGCTGACATTTCTGGTGTTAATCAAAGTGAAATCAAGAGCTTGTATGATGAATTGACCAACACTCCTTACAAGATCTCTATTAGATTACTATACTAGATCTTTCTATCATCATCTTTCATCATATAATCACCTTATAGAGCATAGAATTACATTGTCTTTTTCAGTTCCGGATGTCTTGCACATGGCTAGCTGCTACGATTTTACTTCAACACCCTTTTAATGACTTTTCTTTATCGAATGTTTGATTTCAAGATCAGACAAAGTGATATTCAACATATTTACGAACACAATACAAAATAATCAACCATTGTTATAATATAAATATCCCCGTAGCTGTATTCCTGTATAAGCTATAAATAAATGTAAATCCTAGTTGTATCCTCATGACTCGTTATTGGCCAGTTTTTAAAGCACCCCAAATCCTATTATATTATGTTCATTTCTTATCATCAAACTTCTCTAAAGCTTCCTTCCCACTCATCAAGAGATCAAAGATGAAGGTATGGCCACCGTTCAACAGTAGTGTGACTTTAAAGCTTCTCAATAGCTCGTTGTATTTCTTGATAGCCAACATCGAACCCAGGTTCTGACCACGGTAATTTGGGTAGATCTCCGTTTGGATCCATCTTTCCACTTCAGCTAAGAACAAGTTTGGATCTTTCTCAAAATCGCTAAAACTGGTGTATTTACCACCTGAAGCCTTAGAGATGTAGTCCCTGAACTCTTTCAACTCGTCGTAATGGGTCTCTACTAGACGGGAATCATCAGGGATCTGTTTGTACTCCGTTTGTTGTTTAATGAAGTTATGGCTAGGGATGATCAATCTGACATTGGATTCACTAGCGAAACGTTTGGTGATGAGGGGCAATCTTGTGACAGTTGCCCTTCTGAATAGAGTGGATATCATCCTGACCAGTCTTAAAGGGCTTCAAATTACCTCAATATCAATAGGAAGCTGAAATGTGGGTCCGCAATTCTGCCACATATCTATCTACCGGGGGCTTTCCGGGGGAGGGGTTACGAGCCCTGGCGGAAATATAGCCTTTGTTGATTTTTGATTTTGGTGGCGAGAAAAAACAAAAAGGGCCATAACCAAAGCCTAAGATCCAACCAACCCACAAACAACTCTGAGACAACACAATGGCCGCTGCTGCTACTGCTGCTCCATATCTTGCGCTGCTCAGCGAACAGGATCTTAGCTTGAAGAGCTATGCCTTGCACTCCATCAACGGCGTCGTGGATGAACTTTGGTCTGAAGTCGCCAACAACATCTTGGAGATCGAGGAATTGTACGAAGATGAGGGTTTCAAAGACAGAAAATTGGCTGCATTGATTGCTTCGAAGGTCTACTACAACTTAGGTGACTACGATCAAGCTGTCAGATTTGCATTGGTCGCTGAAAACGAATTCAATATCAATGACAGCTCAGAATACGTTCAAACCATCATCTCCAAAGCTATTGATCGTTATATCCAATTGAACAAGGCCAAATACGTTGACAGTGATAACTCTGAAGTCATTCCAACTCAATTGACCAAGATCTTCGAACAAATGTTAGAAAAGGCCATTGGAACTAATGATTTGAAACTAGTCATTGGTATTTCACTAGATGCTTACAGATTAGACGTTGTGGAGAAGATCATCAATGAACAATTGAAAGTTGAATCAGAAGAGAACGTTTTGAACTTAATCAACTACACATTAAATATCGCCACCAGTATCGTTGATAACACCACTTACAGAACCCAAATTTTGAACTCACTGGTGACCATCTTGACTAGTTTGAAAACTCCTGATTTCTTCACAGTTTCCAAGATCACCGTGAATTTGAATGACCACAATCTATCAACTCATCTATTCGCTAGCTTGTTGGAATCCAAGGATCCAAATGGTAAATTATACGCATATCAGGTTGCTTTTGATCTAGTCAATTCAGCATCCCAAGAACTATTGAACAAGACTACTGCCAGCTTAGAGGAATTGAACGCCACTGAAGAAAATCCAACAAGATCTAAGATCATCCACATTTTATCTGGTGTCCCGACTAGTGATTTCGATATCACCTTTCTACAAAAGAACAACAGCACTGATATCCAGATCTTGAATAAGGCTCAGAAGGCTCTTGAAGGTAGACATTCCATCTTCCATTCTGCCATTACTTTTGAAAATGCCTTCTTACATGCTGGTACTACTGATGATTCCTTTATTAGAAACAACTTGGAATGGTTAGGAAAGGCCACCAACTGGTCGAAATTTTCCGCTACCGCTGCTCTTGGTGTTATCCACAAAGGGAACTTGTCACAAGGTAAGAAGATCTTACAGCCATATTTACCAGGTAGCTCAGGCTCTCATTACACTAAAGGTGGTTCATTATATGCCTTGGGTTTGATCTTTGCTGGTCATGGTAGAGAAACCATTGATTACTTGAGACAACACGTTGTTGAAAATGGTTCTTCTGCTGGTACAGATGAAGTTGATGTTATCCTACATGGTGCTGCTCTAGGTACCGGTGTTGCTGGTATGGGTACAGCCAATGAGGAAATTTACGAAGAGTTGAAAGTTGTGCTTTACTCAGACAGTGCCACCTCTGGTGAAGCTGCCGCCCTAGGTATGGGTTTAATCATGTTAGGTTCAGGTAATGAAAATGCTGAAAGAGACATGTTATCATACGCTGAAGAAACTCAACATGAGAATATCATCCGTGGGTTAGCACTTGGATTAGCTCTATTGAACTATGGAAGAGAAGAACAAGCTGATGAGTTGATCAACACACTACTGGAACATCAAAATCCAATCTTGAGGTTTGGTGGTGCTTACACCATTGCCTTGGCCTATGCTGGTACCGGTAACAACAAAGCCATCAAGAAACTATTACATGTTGCCGTTTCAGATTCAAATGACAACGTTAGAAGAACTTCAGTAATTGCATTAGGTTTTGTCTTGATTCGTGACTACCAAACTGTCCCAAGAATTGTTGAGTTACTATCAGAATCGCATAATCCACATGTTCGTTATGGTACTGCTTTGGCTTTAGGTATATCATGTGCTGGTCGTGGTCTACCTCAAGCTGTTGAAGTCTTGGAACCATTAACTAAAGATCCCGTTGACTTTGTTCGTCAAGGTGCCTTCATTGCTCTATCTATGATTTTAATTCAACAAAATGAAAAGACATATCCAAAAGTGAAAGAATTCAGAGAAACTTTAGCTAACACCGTCGGTAATAAGAACCAAGATGCCCTAGCCAAATTTGGTGCTGCCTTAGGTCAAGGTATAATAGATGCTGGTGGTCGTAACGTTACCATTCAAACAGAAAACAGTGCTACTGGTACGCTGAACACCAAGGCTATTGTCGGTCTAGCAGTCTTCACACAATGCTGGTACTGGTTCCCATTCACACACTTCTTAAGTTTAGCATTTACACCAACCTCAATAATTGGTGTCCGTGAAGATTTGAAGATCCCAGAATTTGAAATCTCATGTCATTCCAAACCACAATTCTTTGACTACCCACCAAAACTGGAGGAAGAAAAAGGTTTAGTCATGGAAAATGTTGCCAGTGCTGTGCTTTCAGTGACAAACAAGGTGAAGAACAGAAAGAAATCCAAGCAAAAAGACGACGAAATGGACGTTGATAAGCCAAAAGAGGACAAGAAGAAAGATGAAGAAGAATCTAAAAAGAAAGAAGAAGAGTCTAAGGAGAAGACAGAAGAAGCAGAAGAAGACACCACAGTTAAATACTCCAAGACACCATACAAACTACAAAATCTATCAAGAGTTCTACCAACTCAATTGAAATACATTTCCTTCAACAAAGATGAAAGATTTGTTCCAGTTAGAAAATTCAAAGGTAATGGCGGTGTTGTTGTGTTAACTGATAAGACCCCAGATGAAGCCATCAAGTTTATCAAGACTGTCAGACAAAAGAACAACAAGGATGCTCCATTACCAAAGCCTTTTCAAGTTGAGTTTGAAGACTAGCAACTTATAATGTATGTCATTTGTTTATTATGAAGATGTAGTATCTAAAATGGGTTAAACTCTTGGGAGGCATTCAGGTTGAACGTTTTGACTAGATTTGAGGAGCTTTTACCAAAGTCCCTCTGCTTTTGCTGACATCTCCTTCACCTTTATACCTATGGACACTTCCGCGAATTTCTGAAAATTACGCACTGAAAAAAAATTGGAAGAATCAAGATGAATGGCTAAAGCCAAAGAAGCTGAGCTCTTACACTGACAAACCACCGCTCCCATCACCAGAATGTTCGGTCTACAGTCGCTTAGAAGCAGTATACTCAGCTGTTCCCCAAGACTCGTGAGAAATGGTGCATCCCTGACGGCACCATCCACCGTCGTCCCAAAGATCACAACTGAACCAACAAACCATTCACAACAAAAAGCCGTCGAAAGAAGAAGACTGCCTAACAGAACAGGTTTAGTCGCACTAAAGAGAGGCATGGGACCATGGTTTGATAAGGAAACCGGTGCTTCCTTCCCAGTCACCATCCTACAGATCAATCAATTAGAAGTCATCTACAACAAGACATCCGAAAAGGAAGGCTACAACGCTGTCCAAGTCGGTTATGGTTCTAAGAACCCAGCCAAGGTCTCCAAGGGTCTATTGGGCCATTTTGCTAAAGCCCAAGTGAATCCAAAATTGAAAGTTGCCGAGTTCATGGTCAAGACTCCAGAAGGTCTACTACCAGTTGGTACTGAATTAAAAGCTGATCATTTCACTCCAGGCCAATATGTCGACTTGAAAGGTGTCTCCAAGGGTAAAGGTTTCGCTGGTGTCATGAAACGTCACGGCTTCGGTGGTCAAAGAGCATCCCATGGTACCTCTTTAACTCACAGACACGGTGGTTCTTATGGTGCTAACACTACCCCAGGTAGAGTTTTACCAGGTAAGAAAATGCCTGGTCATATGGGTGCTCAAAACAACACAAAACAAAACTCTTTAATTGTTGATGTTGATGCTGAAAATGGTATCATCTTGGTCAAGGGCCATGTCCCTGGTCCAAAGAACTCCTTCGTCAAAGTCAGTGATGCCATCAAGAAAATGTGAATAGAGTTTTATAGTTTAATGTAAATAGAAATGACACAATCTGGACTCCCACGATGTAGATATTATTATTCAACTACGTCCTAAGTATATAACTACTATAAGCGGCATTTAATGAAATCTATATACCATTAGGGTACAACTGATCGTGGAAATTGGTACCTTTATACTGTGATCTTCGCAAAAAAAATTAAAAAACAAAAAATCCACACCATTTCGATCAGTTGTAAGTTGACCCACCGACTCAGTGCTTAATCATCTTCTAATTCGGAAGGTTTCAACAAACCACCGACCTTCGAAGCCTTTTCTCTTTCTAATCTTTGCTTTTCAGCCAACTCATTTTCTTTATCTTCAGCGAATAAGTAATCCGTAGCATCACCACCATATTGTTTGATTTGAACCAAGAAATCTCTCAAAGTACCCTTGAACTTGGTTTGGTCTTTACGTTGAGCAACTAGGGCTCTGATAAAACTTTCGATTTGATCTTGTTGTAAGTGTGGGAAGGCATTGATCAACATGTTACCCAAGTATTCTCTCAAGAATGTTTGGTTGGAAGTTCCCTGTGGAGCTTGACCTTCAGAGTATAATGGCTCAGTGATAAAACCACTTTCGACTAGTTCAATCAGTTTGGCCAACAGTTGTGACTGTAATCTGAAACCAGCCTTATGATCGGAGTCAGTGATGACATAGAAAGTATCACTTAAGATTGGGAAGTAGAAATTTTGATAGAATGCAGTGGTGAATGGAGTGGTACCTAACTTTTCAACGTTAGCTAGCAATTCCACAGCCAAATTCAAACCACTACTCTCAACCTCACGGTTGTTGTGTTTGAAAGCCCATAAAACGGCATTGACTAGTAATTGGAAGGCGTCCCCAGATAGTTCCAATAAGGCATTGAAAGCCCTTAGATCAATTTCTCTTAACAATTTATAGAACTCAACACGATGTTCTGGGTATTCAGTGAAGTCCTGGTTGATCATGTTCAAAGTTGGTTCAAAGACATTTTGCAAGATAACGACAACACCTTCTGGAATTAAATGACCAACTCTAGAGACAACAGTAGTCAAACAGTTCAAGACTTCGGCATCACGAGCATCTGGAACATTAGTCTTGTAGTCTTCTAAGATCGTGGTGAATAGTGGTTGAACTAAAGTGGAGACGACTTGTTCCAAGTTCTCAGCTTTGGAGACATAAGCTTCGACCAAATGCAAGATCTCCTTTTTGATAGTTCTCAAACCACGAACCTTTGGAGTCTTAGTGGCAATCAAACCGTCTTGAGCGACAGAATTGGAGATCATTGTGGAGACCGCTTTGTATAATGACAACATGTTATCGTATATCAAACCCAATTGGTTGTAGAAACCTGGACCCAATGATGAACAGACGGCAACGTTGGTCTTGATAATGTTGGCAATAATCTTGACAGTTTCAGAATTGACTAGTAATTCTGGATCTTCACCTGCTTTAGCAACAATAGCAGTCCAAGCAGTGTTTGGTAAGTACATTAGATCTGTCAATAATCGATCTCTAACCTGTGGAGAAGTTTGAGCACCCACAATGTAACCACAAGCTTCGTAGAAAGTGTGAACTTGTTGTGGCGCTAGGTCTTCAGTTGTTCTTTGAATGTTTCTGATAATTTCATCAATAAAAGGCTCAGATTCGTTAGCTTGTTGAACAACGAAGTGACGGCGACATTTCAAAGTGATCTTCATGAAGGTATCACAGGCCATATCTTGAACACCTTCGTGTGTTTCATGCATGAACTCAAACAATTTATTCAACACAGTTTTCAAAAAGTTCCAATGAGCTTTCAAAAATCTTGGATATTGACCAACAATATACATGATGTTAGAGGCAACAACAGCTTTGTTGTCCTTGCCTCGTTTCATTTCTGTCAAGGCCAATAAATCCTTGATCACAGCGACTAAGAATCTCTTTTCCATTTCTTCGTTCATCGTACCTGAGATTGAGCCAATAGCCCAACACAAGGTGTTAATATTGTGCCATGACCATTCAGAGCCGTCAATTTGTTTGGTCAACTTTTCACTCATGATTTGTTCAGTGTCAACAACGTCCAAATGTGTCAAGTAGACTAAGACTTCTCTCATGGTCTTGTATAATGTAATGGTATCTGACTCCTTGACGAATTCACGAACAATTTCACCTTCGTCGTTCTCCACGACTAAGACTTCTTCAGGTTTAGCCATGGTTTCAATGACAACCAATCTCAATTCAGATAGAATCTCTTTATAGATATGCTTTCTCAATGGGAATTTTTCTAGCATTGAGGGGTCCGGGGCACCACCAGAGGAACCAACTAATCTAGAGCCATAAGATAATTGATTAAGTGGAGATAGTTCACTAGCTGGAAGCTTTTGAACTTCATCAAACAATGTAGAAACCAGCTTATACCAGTAATCTAAACAGGTCTTGAATAGCTCTCTTTCATCAATCTTTGACAATTGAACTAAGTATTCATGTGAAGTAAGTAGTAGAGGGCGAAATTGTTCAGCTGATTCAAGAGCAATGACATGATTGGACAAGAATGTGACAATGAACATAGCTAGATCTTGCAAAAAAGTCTGATCACCAGAACTAGCAACCTGGTAGCTCTTTTTCAATTCAACACCTTGTGGAATGATATTCGCAATTTGGGTCATAGCATTAGTGAACATCAGAACGAACTGCTCGTTGTATTTCTCTTCTGTTAATGAGGCAGCTTCTGTCAAACATTTCAAAGTGATGTCTCTAGTATCTTGAGGCTGTAAGAATTTGTCAGTTAACAAAGTCAATAGCTCAGTTTCGAAAACAAACCCCAATGGGACCCATTGTAGGTATTTCAAAAGCGCATTCAAAGTGGCAACAATTAATGATGGTCTGCTGGCTTTGTCTAAGACTTCATAACATAGTTTGAAAATTTCAGAAAACTCATCATTCAATCTCTTTCTCAAGTTCTTGGCCTTGGCTTGTGTCATCTGCTCAGCTGAGAAATCGAACACTTCCTCCGATAATAGCTTTAAGATGACCATGTTGTTTTCGCAGACGTTGAAACCGGCTCTTGATGATTGGACAATTTCCGGGATGAAAGTTGGCCAGTTTTCAGGCCATTCTTGCTTTAGGATTTGCACTAAGGTTAAGTCACACTTGTGGATCAAAGATCTTTGTTGCTGGAAGACTGTATCTTCATCACACAAGGAGATGATCATATTGACAATAAAGTTTCTGATACCTTTTCTTTGCTCATCTGGTAATAGCTTCCATTTTGTGGTAATCAGTTTATCTAGAATAGATAGACCAATGAATTTAGTCTGTGAGTTGTTACTGTATTGCAAGATCTGATCAGCCTTTTGCCAGGCGTCTGGATGTTCTTGAAATTTGGTGATGACATCTCGAGCAAGTTTTTGATCTGGGCCAGATGACTTGTAAAAAGTATCAACAACTTTGTCTAGTAACTGGATGTCCAATTCTTTAGTGAAGTCTAGGATAGAGTCCATGATTCTGGTTCTGTGTTAGTATTGAACGATGTACAAATTACCACTTCAGGAGCTAGAGTCTTTAACAAGTCAGTGTGTTACGAATTTCGCAAACCCCTAAAAACGATGTTCAAGCTGACTAAATCCGATCGCGGTTAGATCGATTGAGACTCGATCCAGTGGCAAAATCAAAGAAGTACTTACCAAATACCTATGTCTCTTCACACTTCAGCTTCTTTATAATCGGATTTCGACAAGATTAACGATATCGGTACTCCCTAAGTTTAAGTATTGATCTTTCTGTAACAAGGGTGGAATCAAGAAAAATCTTCTATAATCCGTAGTTGAAAATACAAAAAGAACAATGTTCGCAACAGTTGAAATGGAATTGAAAGAGTTAACAAGATTTCAAACAGTAGAACGGTTCGATGAGTCCAATTATGGAAATTTGCCTGATTTTAAGCTTTTGTATTAGACTTTACCAATTGAATTTTTTTGTTTACTTTTTCATTAAAATTTCCCGGATTCAGGGCTCACTTTCATGTGACCTTTAAGGTCGGATATCAAAATAAGCAGTCATAGCGCATAAGGAGAGACCTGTATCCACCTGTGGAGCTAATGGCAACCAGATGCTCGAACAGGATCGATTCTATAGCGGTTAGTGTCAAATTTAGCATGAAGTGTTCACACTATATATAATCCATTTTGACATGTGAAGTCTGACATTTACCTAGCTATCCTTACAGAAAGGCGCGAGAGGGTCAGTAACTATCAGAACATCTGGCCAGCTTCCGCCTAGATCTACGCACGGCCCTTCTACGGTGTATTTCAAGCGGCTCCACACGTGTGTAATACCGAAAATTAATAGGCCTTATTAACTGGAGGAGTTAAAAATCGTTGAATAATACAAGTTCAAACCCTCTCTCTGTTCCTTGAAGGAAGTCACTAGTTTCAATATGTGAGTGAGATGGTGTACTGATGAATGGTAGCTTTACTAACACCGCATTACAGGAAATTTGGTAAGCATTTGGAGGCTAGAACTCTAGAGTTGCCTGAATATGCTGGTCATTTCATCAACTATAAACAACTGAAAAAATTGATCAAGTCATTAGCTGCTGTTCCACAATTCAATGATATCAAGAGTGAGGACATTGAGAGAACTCTGCAAGAGAACAAGACATCTTTTTTCTTCAGATTGGAAAGAGAATTAGAGAAAGTTAACTCATTTTATCTTGAGAAAGAATCTGATTTGAAGATCAGACTGGACATTTTGATTAAAAAGAAGAATGATGCCTTCTCAAAGAACAGATTGGGCTCCAAAGAGTCAATCGCTTATGTGACATTGTACGAGGGGTTCAAAAGATTTGCTAGAGACTTAGACCGTCTTGAACAGTTCATCGAATTAAATCAAACGGGGTTCTCAAAGGTATTGAAAAAATGGGATAAGAGATCAAAGTCACATACCAAGGAGTTATATCTATCAAAAGCAGTCAGTGTTCAACCTGTGTTCAACAGGGAAGAGATTTCACAATTGAACGATCTATGTGCTAATTCTTTGTTAGAGTTGGATGCTAAAGTTGAAGGTGAAGAAGTTGTTAGATTCGAATCGGACAAGAAACAATCCATCACTGAGCTGTCCAATCTGAGGTTACACCAAAGTGAAGCCTCCACTAATGGGCCCTCCTCCACAGAGAATGGGCCAATACCCATTGACGATAATGAGATTGATGAATTATACTCTGAACTCTTGACAATTTGTGATTCTTCCAACGTTGACGACTTATTGGGCTCATTCGTTAAAAGAATCAAATCATCGATCAACTCGGCTCTAAAGCTAACCAAATTGTTCTTCTTGTCCATCTCTACTCAAATTTCAGATGAAATTCTCGAAAAGTTCTACAATCATGCCTCTAGCCTCATTAATTTGATTCAATGCGACGAGATTTCCCAAAGAAACATTCTCCATGAAGCATGCTCTAACAAAAACCATGACAGAACCTTCATCGTTAACTTGGCCATCTCGAAAGATCTTCACATTTGGAGCGCGAAAGATATCTCAGGTAGAGTACCACTTCATTATGCTGCCGAGTTAGGTAAATACGAGATCATCAAGACAATTTCCAACACAGAGGATATCCTGAAATACATCAACACAGCTGATTACGACTCGAAGACTCCACTTGTGCTAGCCATTTCTGACAACCACTTCAACACCACAAAGACACTACTTGAACTGGGTGCTGATCCATCACCAACCAACACTGAAACAAACCCACAGTACTTGCCGTTGAACATTGCCTGTAAAGTTGGTAACTACAAGATTGTTGAGCTGTTATTATCCTACCCTAACCAATATCAAAAAGACGCTGAAGGTTTATTGCCACTACACGTTGTTGCGAAGATGGGTCAATGGGAACTGGTGGAGCTATTAGTTGCCAACAATGCTGATCCAAATGAACTTGATGGATTCAATAAGTGGTCACCAATATTCTACTCGGTTAGTGAAGGTCACGTTGAGACCACCGAGAAGCTGCTACAGAATGGTGCTAAGATTGATATTAAGGATGAAGAGAACAACTCACCAGTATTTTATGCCTCATGGGAGGGCCATGTTGGTGTCTTAAACGTCTTGATCCAGTACTTGCATCAAAAGTCTAACCAAAACATTCTATCACCTTTGAAAGAGATCCAGCCTGAACAAACACAACAATTACCACCACCTCCAAGCTTTGCGCTAAATCCAGAAGCCATTAACATAGATGCAATCCCAGACTTGTCACTGCCACCACCAATCATCCCACTGAGAAGATACGGTCACAACTTCTTGGAACAAAAGATATTTGTGCAACTATCATTCTCACCTGGTCGCTCCACTCTGAAATTGAATGAGCTTTCATCGGCTTTATCATCACCTGGTAGAATTGTCATCAGTTCCAAGATTTCTGATGTCGTCCCAAGAAACTTGATTTTGCCAATCAATGACACTGATAACATTGTTGCCTTTCAGATTGATTCATTAGAGCAATTCCAAATCGATTTTGAGATTTTCCCTTCATTCGGTACCAAGTTGATTGCTAAAACTTCAGCTTTATCCAATGTTTTCACAAATGTCCTGAATGATGGTTTGAAGAATGAAGTTACACTGCCTTTGTTCGATGGTAGATTAAAGACCATTGGGGAACTAAACTTCCATTTCCAAGTGATCCATCCATATTCTGGTACCCCCTTGGAAATCTCCAAGTATGATACCTACTGGAAATCAACCGGTGGTAACAACATGGCTTCCACTGTTCAGAATGTTTTAAGTTTTGTCACTTCTTCTTCCTTAAGTGGTGAATACTTGAAGGTCTTTGTCACTTTGTTGAGCGACGGTACACCTGTTGTTTGCCCATCTTGGAACCTGTCGTTGTCTGGCACTTCTATCCCGTTATTCCAATTATCAACTGCACAGTTGAAGTCCTTGACCGGTTATAAACAAAGGAACTTTAGCGAATTACTACAGAAGCATCAACATGACCCATCACTATACTTACAGAATGTCAAAAGATTTATCAAAGAGAATTTCATTTTATTAGATGATTTCTTGACCTTGGTGCCAGAGCTTGTCAATTTAAACCTTGATGTTCTATTTCCAACTGAAAATGAAATCACCCAACTGCCATTGACTCTACCTGAATCAACCAACTTGAATGACTTTGTTGATGCCATCTTAACATCTGTTTTTGAACATGTTAGAATTTCCAAAAAGAACAACAAAAACTCATCAAAGACAAGATCAATAGTTTTCTCATCCAACGTGCAATCTGTCTGTTCTATTTTGAATTGGAAGCAACCTAACTACCCTGTGTTCTTCAATGTCAGTGGTATCTACTTCAACCATACCAAGGAGGTCTTCGAGAAACAATCAGCTAATGGATACTCCGTGTCTCTGGTTACTAACGAAGATCCAGTGACTAGATCCATCAAGGAAGCTACAAGATTTGCCACATTGAATAACTTATTGGGTGTCATGGTTCCTAATGAGTTGTTGAAATTGATTCCAGATCTAGTTGAAGTTATTAGATCAAGAGGTTTGATTTTAGTTGCTAGTGAAAAGAACTTATTACCAAACGTTGATGCTCAGACATTAGTGAACGGTTTGAAAAACGATATAAATGGTGCTAGATATGACGGTGTGCTGACATTCAAAGGTGACATTGATATGTGAATAATGATTCTAACGAAGATAATAGATAGACTATACTACAATGATGTTCTTCTATTTTCAGGTATGATTAAAATGCACATAAGTGTAGTATTACACGCTCATGACTGCGATCATCTCTATTTGAATCTAGATAATGCACTGCCCAGGACTTGGCGATCGTCAACTTCTTCACCTCTACTCTTTTGTAATCTCTTTTGTCTCATTTCCTTTTCACGTTTCAAGTTGGCTTCGATTCTCAATTTTCTTTCATCAATAACATTTTGTTGTTTCTTTCTCATATGACGACGTAGAGCTGAGTTCTTACCCTTGACGTTGTCCTTAGGTAATAATTTTTCTTCTTCGTCGGTTGGTTTTTTCTTTGACAATTCGTTCAAGTCAGAAGGTTTTAATCTTTGTTGAGAGGCAGTCTTTTGAATAGTACCAATTTCGTTTGGATTCAAAGCGATGGAGTCAGCAGGTAGTTTATTCATCAATGATCTAACCTCGGATTCTTGTCTTTGTTTAGCAGATTCGTATGGGTTGATTTCTAGGGCATCGAAGTTAGCTTCACCAGAACCTGGAACAATGATATTTTCAACACCTTCTGAGTGACCAAGACCTAATAAATCTTCAAATGGAACAAACTTAGACTTTTCAATTCTAGAGCCTGAAATCATGTGATTCATATATGGTGAGTTTTGTTTTGATTTATAGATATCTTTCCAAATGGTGGCATGACCACCCCATGACACACTCAGTAGACCTGTATCTGAGAACTCAACCGATGAGGCAGGTGTTGGTGTGTAGTAAGAGTAAAGCTCTTTGTACGTTCTAACATCATAGATTTTTAGTGATTTATCACTGTTAGCAACGGCCATATAACGACCGGATCTATCGATGGAGATATCTTTGATTGGACCTGATTTTGTAGCACACTGGATCTTTACAAGGGCTTCATTAGAATTTGGACTCCAAAGGGACACCAGACCAGTAGATGAACCCAAGTGCATGATGGCATTCCATGGATTTTGTGTCATAGCAGTGGTTGGTCCCAATTTAGTTCTGATTTCATTAACAAGCACACCGGTGGAGACATCTTGATATTTCAAGAATCCAGTATTTCCACTTGTGGCCAATAGATAATGATAAGGTAAAAATTCCATGTTCTTCACTTCAATATGTTGCTTCATTCTATGCACTTCAGTACCATCATGATCATAAATAAATGTGTACTTCTTTTGTGCTACGGCAAAGAACTGCTCATTTTGTAAAAATCTGATAGCGTTTACAGTTTCACCAAGATGTAGCTCATTTTTCAATTCACCTTTTCTCCAATCCATTAGTGCCACATGACCCTTTCTACCACCTATTAACAAATGTGTACCATTTCTAGAGTAGTCTAATGTGTATGGACCGAATTGATCAAGTTTCAAGTTTAGAGCCTTTTGGGCAGTTTGTTGATCCACAGCACCTTTAATCTCTGATTGCTTGAACTTGAAGGTCTTTTCCATCTCATGCTCAGCTTCCAGCAAACCTTGGTTCTCCTGTAGCAACATATCGGTGGCAGCTGTGGAATTCAGGGCATTCTTGTAGTCATTGTGTGTCTTTCTTAGTCTATACTTTAGCTTCTTATCCTTGGAGAATTTGGAAGACTTATTATCGAAGTTATCTTCATTTCTTTGGTATTTGGTGTTACTTCTCTCCACTTCACCGTTCTTACCTGTAAGTTTACCCATAGTATTTGTGCTTATCTGTGATAGAAGTAGATACCTTTAAGTTTAAGTGATCTTTGTTTAGCTCATCGCTACTGAAGAAAAAAAAAAATTTCTAACATTTCGCGAATTTCTTAATATCGCTTACATAAGATCCTTTTATTTTATTTCATCGAACGGTTATGAGCGATGGCGGAGAGAAATTGTGGCAAATTGAAAAAAAAACTAAGAATTATAGAAACGAGGTCTCGTGATGAGCGCCAAGTGGCGCAAAAAAGGCAGGAATTGTCGCAACGTGCTTGTGCAGGGGCACATGAAACAAGAAATTTTAAGCTCTACGAGGCGGCATTTTGGCAGGAACAGTTACCGAATGCGGTAATGATATAGGCTGAGCAGTAAGCGAAAATGCCTAAGGCGGAAGTGGCACACGGATTTGAGTGATGATTGATAACGAAGCAAAGATTGAAAATTGGATACGATCAGAGGGTAAAGAAAAAAGTGAAATATTTGCTGATTCCCTTTCTACTGTTTCTCTTAAAGCGAACTACTTACTCTCAAGTTAGCTATTGTCTCTGCTGCTAACGGTTCTCACAGATCTTACACATCGCAAATTGCAAAACTCAAAATCCCTAGTCTGCTCTTTGTGTCACTACTCACAGAACTTTCACCACTCACAAATCACCACACTTAAAACTTTCATCCGCATCAATCGATGGGTGAACCTTTGTCCTTTGGCCAAGTCTCTTTTCTCACCTTCCAGGCTGTTGTCCAAGTCATCCTTGTCTGTCTAGCTGGGTTCTGGGCTGCTAAGACAGGCTTACTCACGAAATCTGCTCAAAAGAATGTCTCCATCTTAAACGTTGATATCTTTACGCCGGCCTTGGTCTTCTCCAAGTTGGCTCCATCTTTATCCATAAAGAAGCTGTTTGAAATTATTGTCATTCCAATTTTCTACGCTGTCTCCACTGGTATTTCATACTTGGTCTCAACTTTAGTGTCCAAATACCTGAACCTAGATGAAGCTGAATCAAACTTTGTCACTGCCATGAGTGTCTTTGGTAACTCAAACTCTCTACCCGTCTCATTGACCATTGCATTGGCTTACACATTGCCAAATCTGGAATGGGATGATATTGAAAATGACGACCCAGCTAATGTTGCTTCAAGAGGTATCCTATACTTATTGATCTTTCAACAAATTGGCCAAGTTCTAAGATGGTCTTGGGGTTATAACACTTTGTTGAGAAAGAGAAGTCCCGAAGAGATGAGAGCAATCCATCCTATTGATGTTGAAAGCAATGGCTCGCAATGGCAAAAGAACAATTCTAACATCACTTTGAACGCTGGTACAACTACAAATGATGCTCCAAAGACCGCTGATTCAAGATCAGAGGAAACTCAAAGATCTATATACTCTGCTGGATCAAACACCTCTGTCACTGAACGTTTGTTAGGTCCTCAAAGGGATGATGAAGTTGAAGCCGCTGAAGAAACATTTATTGCTGCTACTGAAGAACAATCTAAACTCATCAAACTGTATACCCCTATCAAGAAATCTGGTTTAAGATTTTACAATGCAATGAATCCTCCATTATGGGCAATGCTTGCAGCTGTCATTGTTGCCTCTATTACACCTCTACACGATGCCTTCTTCGTCGATGATGGATTTATTCAACATACAGTCTCTGAAGCAATTAAACAACTGGGTTCAGTCTCAATTCCATTAATCTTGATCGTCTTAGGTTCTAACCTATACCCATCTCATGAAACCCCACCAGCTTCAAGAAACTACAAAAAGATCGTTATCGGTTCTCTAGTCTCTAGAATGATTATTCCACCTTTGATCTTACTGCCGATCATTGCCGTCTGTGTTAGATTATTCCCAGTTTCCATTCTTGATGATCCTATCTTTTTGGTTGTTGCCTTCGTCTTGACTATTTCGCCTCCAGCTATCCAATTATCCCAAATCTGTCAATTGAACGAACTGTTTGAAAAGGAAATGGCTGGTGTCTTATTTTGGGGTTATGTTGTGTTGACCTTACCAACTACTATCGGTATCGTTTCCGCCGCATTGGAAGTTCTACAATGGGCCATGGCTTCAAGAGGTTAAATCTGCACATATTGTTATCGAAAGTCATTCACTATACATCCTGTTCTTTCAGTGCTTCTTGAGCTTTATACCTGAATATTTCATTTTTACGTTACAATGTCACCTGATGTAGATGATATACGCTTTTGTTTCTCTACAACCCGAGCCCTTCATATCTCATTAATGTATGATTAAGTACTATATACACACGTTTAAGAATTAACCGTTCTCATTTTTTAGCCTCTGCGTAATCTTTGAAAAGTTTTTCGTAAATTTGGCTGTAATTATCACAGAAAGTGACAGTGAATCCTTCTCTCAAGTTTTCTGGTAGATCTTCGTAATCACCTTGGTTATCCTTTGGTAAGAATAATGTATCAACATTGTTTCTCTTAGCTGCGATCAACTTCTCTTTTAACCCACCAATTCTTAACACTTTACCTGTTAGTGTGATTTCACCAGTCATGGCAATGGTGGATAATGGGACCTTCAAGGCCAAGGAGATCAGGGCAGTAGTGATGGTGATACCAGCGGAAGGACCATCCTTAGGAGTTGCACCTTCAGGACAGTGCAAGTTGACGTTGTGAGTTTTGAAAAAATCATTGTTAACGTATTGTTTGGCAACTGAGAATGAAATTTTCGATGATTCCTTCATGACATCACCCAATTGACCAGTAACGTTCAGTCTACCACCAGCTGGAGAACCGTTCTCACCTAGTGCTTCCTCGGCAGTGGCTTCAACATACATGGATGTACCACCAACTTGAGTCCATGCTAGACCCATGATAACCCCCGGTGGAGTGACTTCGTATAGTCTATCACTGGTGTAGATAGGTGGACCGACAAAGTCTTTCAAATTTGATGGTGTGATTTCTAAGGCAAAATCAACAGGGACTCTTAGTTTCTTGATCTCAGTCTCTTCTTCCTTGACGGATTCTTTCACTTCTGGGGCTTCATCATGCTCCAAGTTTGGAGTTGCGTTTTCATTCTTAGTTTCAGCAGTGTTGGATTCAGTGGTTTCGGCCATCTCAACAGCGGCTTCCTCTTTAACTTCGTCCTTGATGATTTCTTTCTTTTCCTCTTCAACTTCTTCCTTTGGTTTTTCAGCTTCTAGTTTAGCCTGCTCAGCAGTGACTTGGGTGACGACTTTGAAAGCAGCTTTTCTGAAAACCTTTTCAATCAATTGTTTCAATCTTCTAACACCATTTTCTTTAGCATAGTGTTTAACAATGTTTTCAACACCTCCGGTGGTCAAAACAACATTGGCTTCACCAAGACCAGAAGTCTTTTTAGCATTTGGAATTAAGTAGTTTTCAGCAATCTTGACTTTCTCTTCAGCGACATAACCTGGTAGTTCAATGATTTCCATACGGTCTAACAATGGTCTTGGAATTGTATCTAATGAATTAGCGGTACAAACAAACAATACCTTGGAAAGGTCAATTGGGATGTCTAGGTACTGATCCAAGAACTCACTATTTTGTTCAGGATCCAACAGCTCCAATAATGCAGCAGATGGATCACCTTGAGAACCACCATGTGTGACCTTGTCAATTTCATCAATCAAGATCAATGGGTTCTGACTCTCGGTCTTTTTCAAACCTTGAATGATACGACCCGGTAGAGCACCAATGTAAGTTCTTCTGTGACCCTTGATTTCTGAGACGTCGGCAATACCACCAACGGAGAATCTGAAGAAGTTTCTGTTCAAGGCTCTGGCAATTGATTTACCGATGGAGGTTTTACCAACACCTGGAGGACCAACGAAACAGATAATCTTACCATCAACGGCACCTAGCAAGTTACCAACAGCAATGAATTCCAAGATACGGTCTTTAATATCAGCTAACCCGTAATGATCTTCATCCAAGATCTTTTTAGCGTTAGTGATGTCAAAGGTCTCCTTGGTGTATTTACCCCATGGGATCTGAGTTAACCAGTCCAAATAGTTTCTTGTAACACTGAATTCAGACATGGCTGTTTCTAAAGTAGCCAGCTTGCTGATTTCTTCTTCGTAAACTTTTCTGACGGCTGGTGGGAAATTCAAGTTCTCTGCTCTTTCATTAAACTTGTCAATTAGCTTTTGACGACCATCATCGATACCTAATTCTTTCTTAATACCTTTTAATTGTTCCATCAAGTAGTATTCACGTTGTCTCTTTTGGATCTTACTTTCGACATCTTTGGAGATCTTGCTTTGTAATTCAGCAGTCATGATTTCTTTCTTCAAGACTATTAAAGCCCTTTCTAACCTTTCTTCAATATTTAGGGCATTCAGGACATCTTGCAGCTCTTGTGGTTCACCAGCACAGACAGCCGCACAAAAATCTGCCAGTTTGGAAGGTTCATCAAAGATATTGGCAGATGTCTGTAAAGTGGAACTGAAAGTAGCAATTTGTTCTCTAAACATGGAGTTGATGGCTGAAACGTCTTTAAAGACCTTCAAAATTTCTGAAGTCAGGGCATTGATAACGGCTGAATTTCTATCAAATACTTCATCTTCCAATTTGGTTATATTGACTCTACTGACTTGATATTTTCTTAGGAATCCAGTTGGATTATAGTCAGTCTCTTCATCAAGTTTCTTCAAGACACGTTCATCTCTTTCACTTTGAACAGTTTCAACAGCTAGATCCTTGCCCTCTTGGGTCAATTCTTCTTCGACTTCAGTCTCCAATTGTTTGATCACATCATTCTGTTCTAGTTGGATTTCATCCTCGGTCTTTGGTGGCAATAACTCGTCAGTTCTAATTCTGGCGTGTGGGTATGCAATAATGGTCATGGTTTCAGCGCCAGTGGATTCGTCCTTCGAGATGAAACTTGAGGTGATTTGGGCAAACACACCAACATCATGCACCTGATCTCTTGAGGTAATAACATCACCATCAGCATTGTCATCTTTGAAAAGGAAAATACCGATGTATGGTTTGTTTTTGTCAAATAGTTCATTTATAGCCTTTATGACATTTGGATCAGTTATAGCAACAGGTCTATGGAAGCCTGGGAACAAGGGACGACGTGACATAGGCAAAGATAACACTTGCGGGTAGACTTCAGGTGGGGGAGCGTTCTTGGAGTCCTTGCTTGATGGATCACCAGCATCGTCGTCACCAGCAGAGCCAATAGTACTGGCGGATTTCTCATTAGCTTTCGTGATCTCAGCAATCTTTTCAGATTGTGTTGGCTCTTTTTTCTTTCTTTCACGCTTAGCAGGCTTTTCCTTCTCCTGTTTCTTTGGAGTCTCTTGTTCCTCAGGGGTTGGTTTCTCACTAGGTTTATCTTCAGAGCCCTTGTCTGATTTGTCATCGTCCTTGAGTTTTAGCTCCCTGGTGGCACCAAGACCATTCAATTGTTCTAATAATTGATCCAGGGATAGTTCTCTGTTGAATTGGTTCAAGGCATTATTCTGTGATATCACAGGTGATTCAATTGGGGTTCTTTGTGGGACGTAGGAGGCGAATCTGGTACCGGAGGCCAATTTAGAGGTGGAGGTGGAGGTGAGACGAGCAGCCGATCTTGCCCTGGAGAGGCCTCTCAGGGAATTTTTGGAAGACAGCATCGTCGTTTAGCAGAGCACTAGTTCCTTGTTGAGCGAGCAAATTAGAAGGCAGGAGCGAAAAGTGGTGTTTCTTAGCAGTAATGTGTGGCAAATTGTATCCTTCAAGTTTACCGTCGTTGAAACAAAGTCGCGGCCAATTCATAAATTCGTATGGTGTCCGGATGTTTAGTCTCGAAAGTGTAGCGAGCCGTTGCCATGGGAACGTTTCAAAAGTGTTTTGAAATGATCTGAAACTATTGTAAAACCAGATTAGTGAACCTGGGCTCTTATTCCAATATGAGACAGATCCCAAATAGGGTGAGCAGAACCGGGTATAAAATGGATAGGGTTCTCTCTTGAAATGATATGTACCTTCGTCCCAAGTCCAAGAGCCATCATATCATGATTGATATCGACACTATCAACTTCAGAAGGTTACTGGAAAACGGGGTAAGGTTCACCATACACTTAGAATATCCAGACTCCTCCACTGAAACACTTCACTCTGAGGATATCGGCAGAATTCACAGCTCAAGTCCCCAACAAGCAAAATCTCCACTAGAAGAAGACATGAGAACTATTTATTTCAGAGACAATCAACCGACTCATGAATTAGATCTATCCCAAGATTACAAAGTCAGGGCCCACATTGAATCATGCTTCAAGGTCGTTCAGCAATTACAGTGTAAAGCAATTGCTAAACAATACATCAAGCTGCTGGAACCAAAAAAACAATCCAAACATCCTTACAAACTAGGTGACGCTTCTAAACCATCATGGTGGCCAGCTGGTGTTAGACATATTGAACCAGACCACTTGAGGAAGGATGAGAGGTTAGAATTATTACTGGCCCTTGTTTTCCATCCAGATGCAGATCTCAAGAAGTTCAAAGCTACTATAGAGGGCTTGCTAAACCTAAGGCCATCCAAAACTAAGGTCCTAGACGAGGTCTATTATGTTGTTGACTCGTGGAGAAAGAACCGCCATGGAAAGTTGTTATGCAAGGTGATTAAGGTTAGTAGCTTGGGAAAGACTGGTAGTGAGACCAGAGAAACATATGATAAGTTGCAAAAACAAGCTGAGCTCGCTGATATGGTCAGTATTCGTTCTTCGAGCCCTGGTATCGAGGTTTCAACTCCCAGGACAATAAACGATATTCGATTCGAGCCATATTTCGGGTCACAGATGATTAATCTAGGCACCACTGATCCCTTTTTTCTGGAAAGTGAGATCGTGGATAGAGTATATCCCTATGCGAAAGGATATATCCCTATGTGAAAGGACTGTTGGTATGAGACGAGCTTACGATTGATGAAGTTATGTATAGTTGGAAATAGACTTCTCCTTCTATATTATGAAGACACCTATATTCTCCTACTCTCTAATTGTTAACCTTGTATGACTTGACTCCTGAGAAATTGAAAGGTTTCTCCTTTTTTAAGCTGAAGTAACCTCGTTCACCTTCTTCATTCACCGTGAATGACGATACCCAGTTCAATCTATGGAACTTTCTATACCCCAGACTCACAATCTCTAGTTCCTCAACAAACTCATAGTCTTCAGTTCTAGAAGTTATCACCACTCTACCATCCATCTCAATGGAAAACCTCGACACGGTGGTATGCTTCCAGTTAGCGGCCTCTTCGATATGAAAGTGTGGAACAATCAACTTTGGTTCATCCGTGGTGGTAAGTTTCAGGGCATACCCATCTGGGTAGAATCTAATGTATCTGAAATAAGTCACCAACTTCACCGGAGCATAAAAGCTCGTATCCCTGGCACCTTCTGAAATGTAGGACACTTTCGATATGTATACCCCGTGGTATTTTAAGAAAGGACGATCATTCAACATGGACTCCCAATTGAAATCCCACGTCTCCACCATCTTCAGCTGATCAGATGTAATGTTATTGAGCTGGTAAGCTGCACTGGAGTATTGTTGATGTGGGTATATTATCATTGAAAGGTGTTTGTAGGCCGATGTGTCAAATGATAGCTTCGAAAGCTTTTTGCACGTTGTAGCAAAACTGACATGTGCATGTGGATCAGTGTGAATTAGAACAGCTATCACCTCAAGAAGAATGTCATTTGGTAACATTTCCAGTAGCCAGCATGGCTCCAACTCTATCACTTCTTGTTCGTCACCATCCTCGATAGATAGACCATTCAGATCTCTACTTAGTTGGGTAATTTTACGAGGGATTTGTGCTTCCCTTTCAGCGAGTTTCTGCTTGTATTCCTCCTGCAGTTTCTGTCTGTATATTCTCTCAACCCCTTCATGTAGCTATGACTGTTAGAGATCGTCCTAAATATATGTATCAAAGTCTGTACTTACCCTTAATGCTTTAGAATAGAACCTGATGGCATCGCTCATGAGCCCTGTGGCCTCCTTCTCGGCACCCTGCTCATACAGAGCGATAGCCCGCTGCTCCACGCTGAGCTCGTCCACATCGTAGTTATTCGTCCCCAGCTGTGTCATTTCGCTCTTCTCCGATTTGGCACCAAACAAAGGGAAGATGACCTTTATCTTGATATAGCTTTAATTTCGATAAATTGTGCCGATTACTAAGCCGGTGCATAGTAATCTCATGTACGTCATGTTAAGTTAGCCGCAAGTTCGGCAGTTAATAGGGTCCTTTAAAAGATAAAATACTAAGGCAGCTACGAGCGAACTGAAATTTCTAGCAATAATCATTATTAAAACTGATCTATAAACTCCGTTATCCGTACATAACCCATAATAAATAATTCGCATATGCTCCAAAGCATAGCAATAAAAAAAAGCAAAGGTAAAAAATCGTTAATCGTTAGTTGCGTATGATTGCCATCTGGAATTGCACCATCCTTTTACCGTGAACTGGACGTTTTTCTGGATGACACCTCTTGGCTTCAAAACCTTGCGTGAAAAATTGTTGATGTTATCTTCAAGGTTGGTCCAAGGTTTTACATCTCCCAATTTGCGGATCAGGGAAGTATTGTCCTTGTGGGTATCTTTCTGTCCATTACCGATGTAAATGTATTCAGAGGTGGCATCCATCGGGGCGGCAGAGTCTTCTCTTGGGGGTAATACCACGCATTGCCATAGCCTTTGTCTCACTAATAATGCGAATTCACGTTCATTAGTGATGACTGGCTGTCTTCCCTGTTGTTCAATAAGCATTTGTGTCTCTTCTTCATGTGAAATCTCTGGTAATAACCCTTTCACACGACTTGACGATTCGTAGGCGTATAGTCTCAGAAACTGTGAATTGATTCTTGCCTCTCTATTTCTAATGATGGACATGGTTGACGCCGATGAGGTCAAATCAGTCGACAGGTAGTTGTCGCTGGATGTAATTTTAAATGTTTCCAATTCAGTTTCCTGGGAGTGAATCTTCTTTAGTGAAACTTGTGGTAATCTGTCATCGGTTAGACGTGGTTGAATCCCAAATAGCATTTCATTATTTTGTTGCATTGTAGAGCTAGTGAAGCTCTTGATGGAGTCTGTCAAGTTTGAGACGAAACTAGATTTCTTCATGATGGATTTCAGACTGAATGTCTGTTCTTGTGGAAGAGTTTCCTCGTCAGTGAGAGTTGGAGTGGAATGAATAGGCGCCAACGGTTCGAAGTATCTGTTGTTTCTATCAAATGTGAAGAAGTCCTGGTCAATGTCCTCCATGACGTTGAAGCTCTCTAAAGGGTGAGTCTCACATGACTCGAGGCTGGAGGGTATAGACGCCAGCGAGGGTACTGAGGTTGAGCTCGAGTTAGTCGAGTTTGATGAAACTGATAGTCGTGTGCATTGAGAGTGGGAGCATTTTTTTTGCTCCAAGATGGACTGAAGCGAGGGCGTCGTGGAGTGCGACCCCTTGCACTTGTAGTCGTCCACAAAGCTATGCCTCTGTGGGATGGGGATGGCTGAAATCATTATGCCATTAACTCCAATGAGAAGTAGGGCCTTCGCCAATTGCTGGGATTGACCTGAGTTTTATACGAATGGGGGATATTTCGTGTCCGAGCTGCTAAGCGCATGGCTCTAAAAAGAAATTCGCGGAACTGAATTCTCACATTTCTAGAAGCCTTTTGCGAGAAAGCCTTAACGGCTCTGGTGCAGCATAAGACCAGACCGGGTTTGGGGCTGCCGGCAGGGACTTGAGCAAGGGGCGAGCCTGGAGGGTTTCAGGGGTTGCTGGTCTTGGTGTTGGTGACCAGAGAGGAGTTGTCGGCTGTTTGCGAGCGCTCAAGGATTGCTGGAGCGTAATCGCGTTCCCACTTTAGGTATATCTCCTATCTGGATCTAGTGGAGCAAATTCCCAAGCACTTTTCGGAATAGATATCCACATGCAGCGAGATTTTTACGACGTTGATCACACATCCGAGCCGCGAGTCTCGTCGCTAACTGGGGTTCCCCTAGGCTTTCGTCACCTCTGCCTAGGATCCTGCCTATGGCTACAGGCAGAGATTGAGGGTCGCTAGGCAGAGACTTTCACGCACGGCCAATTTTCTTGAAACTACTACTAGTTATTATACGTCACATTAGAAAGAGCCCCCACTGCCTGTAAAGATTTCGACTGTAGCAGGTTGAAGATGACTGAACTCTGGCCAGTGTGAATGGGCGAAATATCGGAAGAAGGTATCTCCTCGTGACCTACTATAACCTTAGACCCGTCTCCAAAAAGACCGTTTGTGTCTTTCAAATTGGCTACTAGTAACTAGTGCTGGGGTCTGAAGATTTCTGCGTTGTCTCAATTGAAGCCGTGTATTCTCTCTGTATATACCCGTGTCTAGTGAACATAGTCCCCTCAGTGCTTAAAAAAATGGCAACTACCAAATCGGCTCGAGTAGCTGATTTCGTACAGTACAAAAGTTTTTCAATAGTTCCCAAAAAGAAATTCCGGCGGAGGTGGATGATATTTCTGTCAAAAGACCTTAAATTCCGCTTTTTCCCCTAGCATCTACCCGCGCTTGGAACGGACTAGTCCCGATTGGGCAGCTTTCGCAGGTCCGCTCGCATAGAAAACGGTTATGCGGCACAGCATACTTTAGTAGGTACATATCCGTGCAAGAGCTACCCGGAACATCGATACAAAACTAGGATTTAAGAACAACGGAGATTAAGCTCTTATTGTATGATCTATGTATGAATCTTTAAGCTAGTGAAGGTCTCACTTGTGAGCACTTATCCCAAGGTGGATACATAACAACGAATTCATAAAAGTATAATACTAATAGCAGACAACAGTCCATCCATAGGATACCAACTAGTGAAATGTGTTCATAGGCCCAAGTCAACCCAAAGATTATACCAACAATTGGTATTCTCAGACCTATTCTAAAGTATCTGTTGAACAATTGGTCGCCTGGTCCATCTTCAGATTTATCAGACAGGGCGACAGCACTCAATGCAATCATAGAGATTAAAAGCCCAGTGTGGAAGTAGACCAAGATACCAAACTCCTCGTGTTCTAAGTGGTCTTCTTCCAACTTGCACAGATCAGCACCAGCATCACCCATGACCAATAAACTGGCAATTAGTGGTAAATGGGAATAAATCCAAAGGATGGCAGAATTTGCGGATCTTCTAAGGGCATGTGTAGCCTTTCTTGACCCATCTTTACGTGAGTAAAAACCTAGCAATAAGAAGGCGATGATGATTAGGGCAATACCTTTAGTCAGCTTCTTGTTCCAACCCTCCTTCAATGGTGAACCAGCACAAATGGAGTACAAAAATTCACCAATGGCAATAATGTAGAAGGCATGGAATCTTTCATCTTCGTGTTCAATGTTTAGAGCTGTGGAATATTCCAATTTCAACACTTTCTTCCACCATGGATGAACAGAAATGATGAAGATTGTTTGTTCCAGGCCGTATAGCAAAGCAGCAAATAAGGCTCGGGCCCAAATAGCATCAATGAGTAGGATGAAATACCAAAGTGCAGAGGAAACCATAATAGCACTGGAAAACGCATACATTTGTGTGCGATGCTCTGGGATGTATCTTGAGTAGAATAGTAGGACACCAGCAAAGGTCCATCTAGCTAAGGAATAAGTGATGACACAGGCCCTCAGGGCAGTCTTATTCTCCGGTTCGTCAACGAATTCACAATTGTTGTTATAAATCACTAATAGCACAATCTGCCAGACAACCAAGACGTTTTGTAACAAATCACCATTGAAGTAGTAGTTCATAAATTCTTTGATGTCAACCCAAATTTGCCATGTAGGAATGAAGACAAGGATATATTTCCACAGAGAGTTCCAGTCATGATCATGAATAGCACTAGAGGCCAGATTAGCAACTATACCAACATACACTAAATCTAAGAATAATTCTAAACTACCTGATGTTCTCTCATTCTTTGTTCTGTACAGAGTACCATTATGAAAGTAGTTCAAAGCATGAGGGGTGGTGAACCATGGGTTTGGAGTTGGTGGGTTTATGAATGAGACTTTGATATCACCATATTTCTTAATAAAGTCCTCGACCTCTTCATCCTCGACCTCTGATAGGTTCCCAGGAACAGCATTGGCCTCTTCGTCCCTTAGTACTGACCCATAGTCATTGACAGATTGGCGAGCAAAGGCTTGAGAAGACTGTCCTTGGGATTGATTCCCAGTTGTAACATCATAGTCCGTCATGGTGGAACTGTCAATGTTCTTGGCAATTGTGTACCTAATTCCTGCTCTTTTGTTTCGGTCAACGTGCACCAGAGTTCAGGGGTTTAGTGTGTTTTATATGAACTTTTTTTTTTGAAGGGTTTTGTTTTTTTGTCTCGAAGATGGAGGAGGGAAAATTCCTTGCGTCTGAAATCTGCAATGTGCTGCATGACAATAGAAGTTATAAGCGTTAACTAAGGATTTGGAGGAACGGGACCTCCCTTAATAAAATTACACTACATTTACCAATTATTAAAGTCATTTACTAGAAAGTAAGGCAGCCCAGTGGCTACTGAGATGCAAACCCAGCTGAACAATAGAAAACGCTTTAATGAGCTGTGAAACCACCAGAAGCGAAAATAGTTTGACCTGTGATCCAGCCACCTTCAGTTGCTAAGAATCTAACGATTGGGACAATATCTTCAATCTTAGTCAATCTACCACCTTGTGCTTGGGTCTTGAAGAAAGAGACAGACTCTTCGGTTTCTTGACCGTACAAGAATGGGGTGTCCATTGGACCTGGAGCGACTGAGTTGACGGAGATACGACGTTCTTGCAATTCCTTAGATGCAGCTTTGACGAAGAACTCAACTGGAGCCTTAGCACCTTGATACAAACCGTAGTATGGTGTATAAGCAGCTAGCAATGAGGTGACCAAAAAGATGATCCTGCCACCGTCTTCTACGTATTTAGAAGCGAATTTGATGAATTGAAAGGAAGCCTTGGAGTTGATCTCAAACATTGTGTCGTATTCTTCAGTGGAGATGTCAGTCAATGGCTTCTTCAAAACCATCCCAGCGTTGTTAATGGCGATATCAACAGTACCGAATTTGGTCTTTGTTTGTTTGAATAAGTCTTCAGCATCTCTTTCGACAGCTAAATCACCTTGTAGAGCAAAGGATTGAACACCGAACTTATCAATCAACTCCTTGGAGATCTTTCCCGCATTGGCCTTTTCCTTCGTAGAGTGGAAGGAAATGACAACGTTAGCACCAAATTTAGCGAGTTCACGAGCAGTCTCTGCGCCCAGGTTCTTTGAGCCACCAGTGACTATAGCAGATTTACCTTTCAAGGAGATGTCTAATGGGGCCATTGTAGTTGTTGTTGCAGTTGTTAAAGTGTTTGTCGGTGTTGTCGATGTTGTTGCTGAAGGCAGTAGTACTCAAGTTCAATTGCCTCAAGTGTTGATGATGAGAGGAGAAATAGACTAGAAGTGCACTCAGTTCTGAGTTGTTACCGCTATTTATACTTTTCGTAGGTCATATTGCTGCGTATGCTGTTCGTGTTGACCCAACCGGTGTACTCCTATTAACATAGGACTAGATCACAATGCATTATGCGCCTGTTCCAGGCGAAAGAAGAGAGCAGAGCGCGATAATTGCTACTCTTGGACAGGCAAAAGCCATTAAATCCAGTGCACGTTACCGTTGCCACCAGAATATGGGCCCTAGTGCGCAGCTCTTATCAAGCTGGTATCCCATTCTATCCCCCCGCCTTTGGAGACTCAATAATAACGTGCAGTGGAGTGCATCCACGAAATTTTCCTTTTTCACCCGCGAAACTTCCATTAATTCCGTAAGGGCCTTCAGTATCTGAGAGTTATTAGGAAGCCATTGCAACAAAAACAGAACCTCCAAAGGGATATGGTTCCCCTTTGAGAGTTTGCAAACCTCTACAATATTACGCCTGGTGATATAGAGCTAAGGGGTACTGGGCGTTTGGGTTAGGGAAGGGCTATATGGAGCTGGTCTCGAATCCTGCCACGTGACTTGGGTGGTTATGTAGCCCCTGGGTAGTCTGCGCCTACAAAAGAACACTTCTCTAGAATTCCGTCTCCTCCTTTTGCCACATATGAGTAAAACTTCAGCTACATACCTCACAACTTGCACTCACGACACGCGAAATGAGTACACCTCTGATACAACCACCTGCTTACAGCGACAATAACGACACTGCGAACCGCCTAGATGACGTCCCTGATGACTTCAAGTTTGGCACAAAGGTCTCCAGTTGTGAGCTACCTATCAGACAACAGTTCATTAGAAAAGTGTATACTTTGTTATTCGGTCAACTATTGCTAACGACTTTGATCGGTGCCATCATCAACCTGAATGAGACTGTTAAGGAGTTCTCTTTGAATCACATTTGGATCTTATTCTTATCAATGGTTGGTTCGGTGGGATTCTTGATTGCTGCTTATGTTCAATCAAAGAGATACCCTGTCAATTTGATTTTGCTTACAGGTTTTACACTATTCGAAAGTTACATGATTGGTGTTGTTTCGTCACTATACGACACTGGTATTGTCTTGGAAGCTTTCGTTATCACTTTAATTATCTTCGTTGGGTTAACTATCTTCGCATTCCAATCAAAGTACGACTTTACATCATGGGTTGGTGTCTTAAACTCCGTCTTGTTCGCCATGATTGGTGTTAGTTTCATCTGGTTCTTCTTCACTCCATCCTCCACGGCAGAATTGATTTACAGCTCTATTGGTGCCATTGTTTTTAGTGGTTATATACTAGTTGACACCCAACTTGTGTTGAGAAAGTTCAATATTGAAGAAGAAGTTCCAGCTGCCATTTCCTTATATTTGGACGTGATCAACTTATTTTTGAATATCTTGAGAATCTTAGCCAGTAGAAGCGACGACTGAGCTGCCTGTTTTAAAACCTAAACAACGTTCATACCTATTTATGAATAATCTATTCAATGACATTGTAGTCTATACGTTTTAGAAGTATGCACATCCGAACACCACTTTTATGCGCTAAATTCAAAATCAAGGAACACAAAACATAGCCATATCTAAGCTCAAACGCCACTCCACAACCGCTAAGTTTCTTTGATCCTTGCTCTTCCAAGATGGATGAGCCCACCTTTACCATCCACAATAGCTGTGAGTACTTGAATAGAGCACCGATAACCAAAATCTGTACTAACATTCACCAGTAATCTTCACAACACTCACTTTAAACTCCACCACATTATACACCCATGAGAATCACGCTGTTGTCGCTCAATACAACTTGAAGGATGTTGGTGAGATCGTTGCTTCCCAAAACAGTGTCATCAACTCATCGAAATCACTAGTGGGAAACCTACCCATCCAAATCCATAACTTGGACCTCTCCTTATATTACATCAAGTACATTCTCCCTACAAATGATATTGTGATCGTCCTAACGTTGTTCAGTTCGGGGATTCCTAAGAGCTTTCCTATCAACGTCCTAGAAAGCCTTTTGAAGGATTACAAAGAGTACAGGGAGACCACTAGCTCTAACGTGGAATTTAAAGTTCGCTTCAATCAGATCATCAAATTTCATGAATCAGAGTTTCAGAAAAATTATTTAGAACTGACAAAGAATGAGATCAACCAAGTGAGAAATGTGATGAATGACAACATTGAACAAGTTCTGGAGAGAAATGAGAGGATCAATTTGCTGGTTAATAAGACGGATAGAATCAATAACCTGTCTAATACTTTCAGAACAGGCGCAGTTAAAGTGAAGAGAAAGATGTGGTGGCAGAACGTGAAGTTTTGGGCAGTCCTCACTATTGTGGCTCTGGTATTTTTACTGGTTCTATTTGAGATTTTTCATTAAGCTCGGTCACCCAAGTCGTTGAAGTCTTTGAAAACTAAAGAGCGGTTGAAATCAGTTCAGAAGGTCACACCGCGCACAATTAAACGCTCCTGTACGTGGAGATCTCACTATCATCTTGCAGCACACAAAGCCTATATTCGGTCATTGAATCAACACATGTTAGTGTCAAAACTCTAATTCCATAGTGTAAGCTGATCTCGCCTTTCGTAGAGAGATTCCCACAAGTTCTTGGAAAACTCTGGAGACAGATCACATCAAACATGTGCTCAAGTGGGCAAATGGATGATTGCCACTGGGTGTTAGCGACAACATGTACCTTAGCCATCAGTAAGGCCATTACTGCCAAACTTGCAAATGGCATCTTTCCGAAGTTGGCTCTCTAGATTCCCTAAGTGGCAAGATGGTAAAAGCCAGACAGGAACACTTTATAATCGTCTCAAAGTCTTCCAATGTACCACCGTAACTCATCACCAGTCTTATATGACTATAGTTTAGGAGTACAGTGGCATGATCGATTGAATGGATCTGGAATTTCTCCTCAGTTCGGTAAGATCATTCCTGCCCCGTATATGGAACGCTTAAGGAAGCTACTTGCTTCAGCGGTAAGGCCAAAAATTCGAGCCAACTAGACTCGCTCAAGCTAGGCCTTAGCTCCAACGCACATCGGACTACAAGTTCAACTCATGCAGAATCAAATGTATATCAAATTAAGATCCAACTAGTTTTCCGTCTCACTAACTGTATCTTCTCTGGTTTTTGGCTTCTTGACCTGTGGTTCCTCTGGTTCTGGCTTCTTAGCCACGTCCTCATCTTCATCAGCTGTGGCAAACCCATCGTCATTGGCAAAGACTTCATTTGAAGCTGTAGTTGGGGCAGCATCTGTGGTAGCGTCTGTGGTAGCAGCAGTTTCGTCACCTACAGGAGCAGCTGCAGCTTTCTCTCTTTCGAGCTTCTCTTGTTTTCTTCTAGCCTTTATAGCGTCTTTGTTTGCTTGGTACGAATCCAATTCTTGTTTAACTGATGGAATAAAAGATGAGAACTCCACTTGCTCAAGGGCAGCGAGTATATCCTGGGGACCAACGGTCTTTCTGTCGTATTTCTTAGCATGTTGTCTGGCACTGTTCAAGGTGTTAGTACTTATTCTGAATTTTATAGAGATCGAGACATTGGGATACGCACTGTACTAGCAAGTAGCTAACAAAGACTGTGGAGCTTCTTTGTATAGCAGTGGCACTGTCCTTGGACAAAATCCCACCTTCTGGGATGATGGCTCTTGATAGTCTATTAACGGTGGCCTTTGGGAACAGCATGTCTTCGATCGTGATTGAGTCTCTTTCCTTGGAGGTGACGGGGTAGGCACCCTCTGTGTTCTTTCTCCAGCCCTTTGGTGGCATGTCTCTGTCTTATATGTGATAACGTCTACTGACTGCCAGTCACTATTGTGTGATATCAAAGCCAGTTTCCCTCTAATCGAACGCGTATTTTTCAGTAAGTTTCGTGATCTTCGAGATGGGAAAACGACATTGCCCAAATTAGGGATTTGCGCTTACAAACTCCCGCGAAAACCCGAAAGTTTTCGCAATTTGTCAGTCTGGAGTTGTCGAGGGAAAAAAATCCAATCGTAGCTGATGAAATGATAATCATTGAATGGACCACTTTCTGGCACTGTACTGCTCACATTTGTGTTAGGAAAGAAACTTTTGGCCATTAACCACTTGATAGTATCCCTTTAGCTGAATTTGTCACACAATACTTGCTTCTAGCCTATTATTGACGCCCATTATAACTTGTTCATCGCACATTCACTGAGCTACTATTGAACATCGGCCTCACACAATGGAACAACAACAGGGGAACCTCCCACCGCTAACGGAGAAACAACATCGTGAAATCGAACTAAGGGAACAAGATAGATGGCTTCCTATTGCTAATGTTGGTAGATTGATGAAGAACACCTTGCCAGCTACCGCTAAGGTCTCCAAAGATGCCAAAGAGTGCATGCAAGAGTGCGTTTCGGAATTCATATCGTTCATCACAAGTGAATCCAGCGATAAATGTCTCTCAGAAAAGAGAAAGACCATCAATGGTGAAGATATTTTATTCGCTATGTCCAGCTTAGGATTTGAAAACTACTCTGAAGTACTGAAGATCTATTTAGCTAAGTACAGAGAACAACAATCATTAAAGCAAGAAAGAAAAGAACCAAAGAAGCCTAAAAACAACAAACCAGAAGCTTCACTTTATGACCAACAGCAAGAACTAGAGAGGGAAATGACCAACATCCCATTCCATGACGAACAAGAGATGCATATTAACAATCACATCCCAGAGGATCTAATGCGTGGTATGAGTGATGAAAGTCTATTAAATTTAGATGGCGAACATCAACAACACGAACAAACTGATCAAAGCTCCAACCATGACAACCATCAAGAGTCGCACAGAGGCCATGACTACTCTGGTGTGGAATTGAAGCGTGAGAATGGTGAAGCTAATGGTAATGATGGTGTTCTGTATGAGTTGTCTGAGTACTGAAGTAAGGAGGTGGGATAAAAAATGATTTCGATTCAAAGGTGACGCTCTACGAATCACCTTCAAACTGTACAATATGATGAAGTTATGTGTCTGTTTTAATATCATGCTCTAGTGTTTTTTTCTTGTTGGTCTTCCATGTCTCAACAACGAACGACGTTTTCATTATCAAATAACCCTGCGTCCAGTATATCGCGCAAAAGGTTTGCCATCTGTATATATCACGTCTTCATTTTATTGATTTTCTTTATGTTTCATCTGACACTTACTTGTAGATCGTTCGCTTTATATACACATTTTAACTTTTATCTATCTATATTAGTACATTTTTTATAAATCGAGTCATCATCACTGCAGAAGGTTCTGAATTGTGTAAGACTTCGATGGTGAATTGTCAGATTGCGGTGGCTGCACTGGACCTGGACCTGGCTGTTGTTGTGCCTGTTGTTGTGGTAGTCCTGGACCTGGCTGTGGATGTTGCGGAGCATGTTGAGGAGCATGTTGTGGTGGGAACTGTTGATGTTGTGGGAGATGTTGTGGTGGGTACTGTTGGTGTTGGTGTTGAGGGAAAGGTTGTTGAGGTGGGTAATGTTGAGGTGAGAACTGCTGGAAATTACCTGGTGGAGGGTATTGTGAATGGTCATTTTGGAACTGGAACTGTTGTGGTGGTGGCTGCTGTTGATGAGAAGGTTGAGTGAATTGTTGAGGTGGTAGCTGATAATGTTGTTGCTGAGGTGAAACCTGGAATGAACCATACTGTGGTAGTTGGCCTGGTGGTGGTTGATGTTGATGAGGTGGTGCTGGTTGATGTTGATGAGGTGGTGCTGGTTGATGTTGATGAGGTGGTGCTGGTGGCTGTTGCTGTTGCTGTTGCTGTTGCTGTTGCTGTTGCTGTTGCTGTTGCTGTTGCTGTTGCTGTTGCTGTTGCTGTTGCTGTTGCTGTTGCTGTTGCTGTTGCTGTTGCTGTTGCTGTTGCTGTTGCTGTTGCTGTTGCTGTTGCTGATGCTGTTGCTGTGAGAGGTTGACACTCGTGATACTCCCGGAGGACGAAGTTGGGACTGGTGACTCCCTAGCTCTTTCACGCTCTAGAATACGTCTCTGTCTTTCCTTTTCCAACTCCTCTTTTCTGATTCTCTCCAATTCCTCCTGTCTTTTACGATCTTCTTCTTCCAGTTGTTTCTGCAACTCTTTCTGTCTGGCCTTTTCTTCAGCTTCTCTTTGTTTCTGAATCTTTTCATCCTCCAGTTTCTTCAACACTTCAACTTCAAAGTCTTGTTTACACCAGTTACAGATGAAAACCTCATTGGAGTCTCTGACCAATTCTTGCTGAACAATACGATCTTGACATTTCAAATGTTGCCATCTTTGACATCTTTCACAAACGATCAACTTGACACCATCGTCATAGTTTTTCTCTCTAATACCACAACCACACTCAAACAGCCATTCGCCTTCGCCTAATTCAATGTCGTTTAGGTTGGATGCGGTCTCTAATGTCACTGGTGGTGAACCTCTTCTTGTAGTTGTGGTTCTTCTTAGACGTTCTTCGATGTCCCTTTTGATTTGATTTTCTTTTTGTTTAGCCTTTCTGGCAAGCTTGGCCTTCAACTGTTCTTGTTTATGACGTTCTCTTTCAGCTTCCTCTCTCTCTTTATCCAAACGTGACTGTTCTTCTTTTAATTGGATACGAGATGAACGCTTTCTATGACTGACCAATTCTGTCAATTGTTGCTCTCTCTTTCTCTTGACAATCTTCTTTCTCGTAGTTAGGTCGTCATTGGCAATATCATTGATATATTCCTTGATGTTGTTGAATAATGGTTTGTATTTCTTGGTAGATTTGATGGATTCTAAAAACTCATGAATTTCATAAATACCTATAGCAACATTCTCCCATTCAAACTCAGGTTCAATATCAGGGAACTCTGTCTCTGGATCAATATTTTTTGCATTCTTGTACTTTCTCGGTATGTTCAATTCTGGGAAATTCGATAAGATTCTCTTGTAGATTCTGTTATCACTCAATAAGAAGAAGCTTTCCTGATCTTTCTCAAAGATTGGTTCAAATCTTAACTCGTTCTCTCTCTCATACTTCTCAACTTGCTTTCTGAAAACTTCGGTATACTGTAATTGATCAATCAAGCGGTAAAGAACATCAAATTTATCAACTAAAGAAAGTTCATCAAACTCCTTTGGTTCATCTTCGGTACCCAATAGATCAATAGTTTCACCAAACAGATATCTAACACGAAAGCTAAAGTCATTCATGGAGACTTTACTCCCAATCAATGTAGCTGCCAAGTTGGTTGCGATCTTTGGAATTAAGTTAGGTTCTGTTAAACCAACTAATTCTTCCTCCACTAAATCAACAGTGAATGGCTCACCAGATAGCTTGATGGCACCACGGAAAAAAGTCAACCACTGTAAGACAAAAGCATATTTCCAGTTATTTCTTAGATCCTTCAATTGTGTTTTATAGTTCTCACTTTCTAGTAACAGCTGTGGTGGTGTTTTCAATAGCTGACTCTTGATTTCTTCATCAACAAAGGTCAGCTTGTTAGCAGGATGCTCTTGAGCCACTGAGGTTGCACCTTTAGAGTGTGACATAGTTGCTGATAGCTTTTGGAGTAGGAATAATGGGTGGATTGAATGCCTTCGACCAACTATTGATGTCTTAACAGCGAACTATAGAAGTCGCCTCTATAAGCACAGACGCGTTCAGATTTGTGATTTTTCGAACCTCGACACGGATATGGCATTTCACTTTGTAGAACGAGTTCGCGAAAAAGATCTCAAGTAATTACCAAAGGCTCGCAAAGGCCGGGAGACCCCACGAAACACACTAAAATCGCGAAAGTAGGTGGTGTCTGGATGTGTCATTATATATGCTGGCAATGACATACTATGGAAGGAGAACTAGGAGGCTGTAAAGAAGGCGGTGATTACGTGGCCAATGGAGTGTAGGTTGGCGCGTCTAGGATCATATATTAACTGAACTATAATTGGTTCTCCCTTCCTTTTTTATTTTCCAGTACTACAAAAGTACGCGCTTTAACCAACGCTCAGGCCCTCTTGCTATTAAATTTCAACACTAATTTGATTTTTTGCTGTGTAGCTAATTTTACCCAACCCCCAAAACGACCACAAAGAAAAATCTAACGGTTTCACAGCAAAAACCACGCCACAGCGCTTCAGACAAAGGCGGACGCCCTCAATTCTCCCTCACAGTCCCCGACAGTGCTCCTCACGCACCCTCACAGCTTATTAGTGGCTCTTTCACGCGTCTTTAGCTTTATTTTTGCGCCCACCCTTCCGTGATCTAGCCAGCATCGCCCATCACCCATAACATTTGTCCAATATGGCGACTAACAACAGTCTCGAGGACGACTACCACATCAACACAAACTATCAGCAGCCGGCTCTGCTGCCCAAGGTGAGGCCCTCCGCTGGTAACTCCTCCTCGGGCTCCAACGACTCAAGAAAGCACACCCCAACTGCTGTCCCAGCCACCCCAAGAATGTTAAGAAACAGCAGTGGTAACTTCCAACAGAGTAACAATGCATCGCCGTCCTTAACTCCTGGTGGCCAGACCTCCAACTACTACCCTGAGTACCCATCACCTCAGAGATCATCTAGTCAAAGAAGAGATCCACGTAATTATAAGTTTGACCCAAATCAGCCTCATAATAGAACATCACCAACTCGTTCTCAATTGCCACCATTAGATACGAGAATGGCCACTCCTCCAAATAATCAAACATCTGGCTCTGTTACTCAGAGATCAAACTCGCAAAGTAAACGTTCCAAAAACACCCTGCTACCTGCTGCTAATGTTGTGGATGATCCTAATCAATCAAAACCTCAGCAACCTTCTGCATCCGTTCCACCTCCAGTTTCCACGCCGTCTAAGACACAGGGTCATTCTAAACACCCAAATCAATTTCACCGTCGTTCTATTGGGGATTGGGACTTTATGAAAACCATTGGTGCTGGCTCTATGGGTAAAGTCAAACTCGCAAAGCATAGAAAAACAGGGGAAGTTTGTGCCATCAAGATTGTTCCAAGAGCTGCAAGAGCCTACTCTAGGGCAAATGCAAATGCACCTCCTCCAACTGATGAAGCTGAAGCATCGAAAAGAAGAAAAGAGTATGAAAAGGAGGTTGCTAGAGATAGACGTACCATCAGAGAGGCGTCACTAGGTAAGATCTTATATCATCCATTCATTTGTCGTCTATTTGAGGTGATAACCATGTCCAATCATTATTATATGCTATTTGAATACGTCTCTGGGGGTCAAATGTTGGATTACATTGTCAGTCATGGTTCGCTTAAAGAACGTCACGCTAGAAAATTTGCCAGAGGTATTGCATCAGCACTTGATTACTTACACAGAAACAACGTTGTTCACAGAGATTTGAAAATTGAGAACATTATGATCTCCAAGACAGGTGATATCAAGATTATTGATTTCGGTTTATCAAACATGTATTCCAATGATGCATTATTGAAAACTTATTGTGGGTCACTATACTTTGCTGCTCCTGAATTATTATCAGCACATCCTTACATCGGCCCAGAAGTCGATGTTTGGTCGTTTGGTGTCGTCCTATATGTGTTAGTTTGTGGTAAGGTCCCATTCGATGATCAGCATGTTTCTGTTTTACATGAGAAGATCAAAAAAGGGAAAGTTGAATATCCAGATTTCTTGTCCAGTGAAGTTGTTTCCTTATTGTCGAGAATGTTGGTTGTTAATCCAAACAAGAGAGCTCGTCTATCTGAAGTTATGTCTCATCCATGGATGATAAGAGGGTTTGAGAATCAGCCAGTCTCGTTTGTTCCACATAGAATTCCATTGAAGTTGCCATTGGATCCGATTATTATCGAAGAGATGGTCTCGTTAGAATTTGTTGAATCTGAAGAGAGAGCTATGCAAGATTTGGCCACCGTTGTCTCATCTGATCTTTACTTGGAGGCATCCAAACATTTTTATAGGACACAAGACCAACCTGGTTCTTTGAAAGTTGATCCAACTGCTGGCTTCCATCCATTGGTCTCAATCTACTACTTAGTTGATGAGATGTTGAAAAGAAGAAAAGCTAAAGAATCGATTGTTGATATTCCAGTGGCAGCTGCCGACCATAACAAGCTTCAATCAGACGAAGCCGAGCTGAAAGCTTCATCTGTATCAGAACAGACTGTAAGTGGACCATCCAAGGTTGCTACACCAAATCAGCCACCCGTTCTTTCATTCCCAGAAGCTGCACATACGTCTCCGAGCCATACAAACTCACCAGGTTTACCTTCTGTTGCCGCAACTGGTCAAGATCAAGATCATCAAAGAATCCTCTCATCACAAACCAATGCTGCACGTACTGATGAAGTTCACCAACAACAGAAACATACTGAGGACAAGGGCTTGAACTCTATCTTAAGAAAGTTCAGTCAGCGTCGCGCTCATTCTCAAAGACGTGCACCATCAGAAGGTTCTCAATCCCACCAACCTCAACAACCAATTGTCACTCAACAGCCGCTACCTCAGCAGCAGCCGCAAATTCACCAAATTCAACGTAAGAAGTCTGTTAATGATGCTTATAGCAATAGATTGAACGGTCTTGACAAGGAACAAGAAGCGTTGGTTCGCCGTGTTGGTAGTTTGAAGATTATGAGGAAGCCAGCATTTGAAACCGATGAACCTAAACCTTTACCAAAGAACAAGGCTCACAATAGAACTGTCTCAGCGTACTCAGGAGTCGAGGCTAAGAACCCATCCAACTTTGAAACTCCAACCAAGGTTCCTCCATTGAATCAGCAGAGGAAGTTCCATCCAAATGCTAGAGCTAAATCAGTTGGGCATCGTCGTGATCATCCACAATTCCAGACCAATGATGTCCAACAAGTTCCGCCATTACCAGCGGATTTGAATGATGATGCCTTCTTTGATGATGTTACTCTAGATGAGTACTCACAATCATCTAACAATAAGCTCTCCATCACCAATTCTCAAAACTCAACTACCAAAAACCCAACGCAAGATCTATCAACCATGACTGAAGCTCAGATAATGGATGATGCTGCCAGAGCATTACCAGGTTCAATGCCATCTATTGAATACCCAAGAACGTTATTCTTGAAAGGTTTTTTCTCAGTGCAAACTACCTCAACGAAACAATTACCAGTTATCCGTGCTAACATCATTCTATCATTGACAAAATTGGGTGTTCAATTCACTGAAGTCCGTGGTGGGTTCGTTTGTACCCATACACCATCGATTGAGCCATCAGGGAACCAACAAATTGATATCAATGTAACTGATGCTGATCAAAATCACCATGGCAACCACAGTTTTCAATCAGCCAAGTCATCATCTGACAACTCTGCCACTGTCACTGGTACACCTGACGATAAGTTGATTCTAGGGTCTGAGAAAACCAATGATAGTTCATCAATTGACGACTCTCAAAGAGTTCATAGAAGAAAGTTTTCAATTGGTGGTTCGATCTTGGGTTACAGAAGAAAACAATCTGGTTCATCAGCACCACCTATCCCAGCTACTCCAGCTGCTGCTTATGGTAACAACTTACTGTCGCCAAACTCTCACAGTTATGCTACCAGTAACGACTTTGATTCGTCTGCTTCATTAGACTCGATCAATAATGGTGGTCATGGTGGTAGTGATATGTTGGTTTCAAGCAGATTGGAGCAAAACAAGGTGCAGGCGCCTCATGGTGAAGGCCTGAACACTAGTCACACTGATTCTAATGGTCATTCAACCTCACAAAGTCGTACTCCATTGAAGTTTGAAATTCATGTTGTCAAAGTTCCACTAGTCGGTTTGTTTGGTGTTCAATTCAAAAAGGTCTTGGGTAACACTTGGATGTACAAGGCATTAGCTGGTCAAATCTTGAACGACTTGAATCTATGAGATAGTTTTACCAGATATTGTATTGCCTTCAAGAATAAAAAAAAAGGAGCTATCATCTAATAGTTAGTTTCTTTATCATGAACATACAGAGATGTATTCATTAATATTAACAATTACGAGTTCAATCCATCGTAGACATTATTCATTCATCATTATATATTCTTTACTTCTTGATCATTGACCTAGCAGCTGTTTCAGTTTCTCGTTAACTATCTGCATTTTCTCTATTTCAAAGGCAGCTTTCTCCAGAACAACACTCTTTGAAGGTGTTTTCTTTTTTGGGCCCAACTCAAATGGCAGAAGACTCACTAGCTCATCAAACGCCTCTTTGATGATACCACGACGCTTTTGTTCACTTGTGGTGTGATTTGATTTCTTTTCTTCTTCTGTAAGGAGCTTTTTTCTCTTTCTACGCTTGGATGATTCCTCTTCAACGCTTGATCTTTTGGATATTGTTGGTTTTGGCTCTATTGGAATCAGGGCTTGGAATACAGGCTCTGTTGGTATCATTTGATTCACTGGTAGAGTGTGATTCTCCTGAATTTGTGAAATGGTGGCAATTGTTGGATCTAGCTCAGGCTGGCCAGCACGTTCTTTATCATCCATTATAGAGTCCAAGAATTGTTCCAATGCATTCGATTCATTCTGTGATAACAACTCATCATACTTTGGAAAGTACAAACTTTCAAAATCCGCTAAGTTCTGAGGTTGATCCATAACTTTAGCCTTATTAGGTGATTGTGGTGGTGTTGTGTTGGATTTGAAAAGCACATCTTTGAACTCAAGATCATCATGGCGTAGTGCTATTGGTTGCACTAAGCCTCTAGGTGATGCACCAGTGAAGTTGTTATTGTGCTGATAAGGCGCGATTCCCACATTGGGGGACTTGGTCAGAATGGCATAAGCAGCCTCGAAGTCCATCTCCGTGAATTGTAGCTCATCATTCCCACCATTTGTAGCAGGGGATCTGAGAAACGTTTTGAAACTCTTCAGATCTGGGGACGCCAGGTTTAGAAACGGTGGTGTTGACGGCGTCGGTGTTCTGATTCTCGGTATATCTGCCATTGTATCTCTATAGCATCTAATAAGAGCTTTCGTGGTATGTGATTGTTATGTGATCTAAGTGTGATTTTATATTCTTGGTTGAGTGCCCACGTTGATGTACCTATGTGACAAACTGCAAGAAGGGAAAATACGAGAGATCGGTTTGGTTCTGAGAAACAGTGGTGTTTGGGTGCCGTGTGTGGCAAGTAGAGGTGGCTTCAGATAGAAAATTGGCCTCAATTGAAGGTATGCTCACTGGCTAACAATGAAAACGGTCTCGAGAAAGTTTTCCAGTATCAGAAAAGAAGTACAATGTGTATTTTCCGTTAAATTTTCACATGGTAATTTTGTTAAACTATGGGGGGACGTCTTACAGAGCGAGTTCGCGGACTGTTTACGAGGTGTGGGCCCTACCATCATGTTGTTCAATTTGGTCCGAGATCAACCCACAGAAAGCTCGAGCGTTGTAGGAACGTGGTGGGAACGTGGTGAGTGGTCTTTGTTAATTTACAGAAGTCAGTTACTACAGCACGTCTCTCGTTGGGCATGTGTTCAGTTTATTTTACTGTTTAATACCAAAGCTATAGAAGCGAAGCAGGTTAACTCCGGTTATCTCCCTATAGAACAGCACCAAATCCAAAGGTCAACTTGATTGATCTAACGTAGTAGTCTTCAAAATTGCCCTGAACAACGTCTTCTTCGCCAATTGGTATGCCTTTGAATAAGACGTCCAATTTGGTTTCAGAATCACCTTGGTGGATATCAATGGTCAAGTTGGCAAAGTAGCCGGCCTTCCATGACTTTAATCTCCATTTTTGTTCTATCTTACTATTTGGCACCAATTTGGTAATTTCACCTTCGATGTTTCCACCAAATAGTTTAAAAGAGGAGCCTTCTTTCAACAAATCACCTGAGAAGTCTGGATTAGAACGGGTCCATGCGCCGATTCTGTTCTTCTCAAGGAATGTAATGTATAATTGTTCGGCTGTAGTGTTAAACACTGGTTCGAAATGTAAGGTGGATGAATTGTATGCAGGCACGGATGATGGTGATGGCTTGGATGAGACCACATTGTTTCTTGAGGAAGAAGCGGTGGTCGTTTTAGGTTTTGACTCTTCAACTCTAGCAATGGTGGATGTCTCTTGGTTTGCTTTTGTGAATTGTGATTTAACTTGCTCTGAAGGTAACTGAATATCAGAACCGTGAGTGCTTAGTAAGTCCGAGCTGAATTTGAACAATTTCTTTCTCAATTCAGGAACTAGCTCTTTTCTGATAAGTTCCTTCACTTTAACATTGTCATTATTCTCTGAGAACACGGAGATTTCAAACTGGTATTCGTCCTCTTCGGTGTCATATGCCACTTCTGGGATTGTGACACTACCTTTGACATCAAGGTCATCAACTTTCCCGACATAGCCCAGCACTAGCTTTAAATCAAACAGACTAATGACTTTCCCCTTTCTTTGTGAAACGACAACGTCACCTTCGACGGATGTTATTGAGTTGATCTCTGCTATCGTTGAATCTTTGGAGACTTTCAACCCGATCAGGTTCTCTTTAAAGTATTGACGGGTCCAGTCAATACAATTTTTATCGACCCAGTGCCAGTTGTTTGGATTGTTCACGACCATCGTTTCAGTTAACTAACAACTCAAGTTTGTAACTTTGTATCACAATTGTTATATAGGAACAACTTGGAAGTTTGACGGCTTTTAAATATTGTTCTTTCAATGGCCGCTTCCAGAAAAATCTATGGGACCGGTAAGGGACACACTGACGCAAACTCATCGACTACGAATTATACTGTCACAATTTAATTTCGTTAAATAAGGCATAAATTATAATTAAACAGGGTATAGTTAGAAATAAAGAGGCATAAGAACTAAAAGGTGGTCTGTAATGAGGTTCATGAATTTATGGGTTCATGAAATGATCATTAATATCGATGTTTAAACCTGGGGCTAGATTGGTCGTGGTCATTGAAGGTAACCCACCACCTAAAAAGTCCAACATCATATGCATACCACCACCACCAGAGTAGTCATCAACATCGGCTGGTAACACTTTGGAGACACCTTCTAGGAACCAAACTTTGTCCTTCATCTCAGTGGTAAACCCACGAAGCAAGGTGTAGTAAGATCTCATGATTCTCATGGCTGACAAGTCACCAGACATCAATAGTGCTAGGAAAGTCTTGTCCAATAATGCAGGAAAGGCAAAGATTCTCAATATGAAGTCTGATTTGAATTTCTCATGATGAAGTTTGTCCAAATAGGCCAATGTTATTAAATAAGGAGAATCGAATTCAACTGGGTAAAGATCTGCAATGGATTCATCAAAACACACTAGCTCTGTGATTGTGCCATTCTTTTCATCAATCATGATATCACCTAAATCACTCAAGTCAACAGAGATGAACTTGTAAAATCTTGAAGTTGGAGGCAAAGGCCAAACAGCAGTTAGGATAGTGGCGGCACCTTTCACATGAAAAATCCATGCAGAGGCAGGTAAAGAGGTTAGTGATGAAGATGATGGTAATGAAGCGTTGGCCAAGGAGTCCATGATCAGAATCAAGGCTGAAGCAACCAAGGCGTCCGTGTTATCTGGTGAAATTTCCAGCACAGCTTCTCTCAATAACCTTAGTGCTTCGCCACGATGATGTGTAACACTCTGTTCCAATGACTTCATAGTTCTTGATAAGTGGGTAGCAGAGAAGGCCAAGATTGAATGCATCAAGAATGGATAGTTGAAAGCTAACTGTGGGATATCATCACTCCAGATTTTTTGTTCTGAAATACCAGCAGTGGTGATAGTTGGTGCAACGACTGTGGTGTAATGGTACATCAGCCTTAGATCCAACAAATTCAGACTTGGAGTAGCAGAGTATGGAGATGGGTTTGGTTGTTGGGTTTGGTTCATGTGGGAGTTTTCTTCATGATAACTAGTATGAGATCTATGGTCGTGCAAGGTTTGATGAGCTGATAATGGTGAAGTCTGAGAGCCAGGGGACATTGATGGCTGTGGTGAGATAGTTGGATTATTGCTCATGTCACCTAAGTTCACTGATAGGGTGTTATTATTGGTGGTACTATTATCTTTAGAAAGCATTGGTATATTGGCCAAATCGACAAGACTCCCCAAGTTGCCCAAGTTAGCCAAACTACCCAAGCTAGCCAGACTGCCAAGGTTGGCGCCTGAAAAGTTGCTCAGACTGCTCAAGCCTGGAATACTGCTTAAAGCGCTTAGATCACCGCTCATCACAGCATTCTTGATCGCGTCTAGCGGCAATTTGGTTGGGTCGAACCTATGTGATTGCATTGGTGATTTGTCGACTGTGAATGTTGGGATGGACAGATTGTGGCCCTCAATCTTTATCGTTTCTGGAAAATTCGTGTTATCATCGTTAGATTGGTATCTGTTGGCATCGATCTCCTGTTGAAGGGTCTTTGGCGTCGATTTGGAACTTGATGGTGTTGGAGTAGCAACTTTCACTTGTGGACTAGCAGTAGCCTTCTTAGTCTTCTTTGATGCTGGTGTAGCAGGCTTGCCATTACTAGCAGTGTAATGACAATCGATGCCCATGTTTTCACATTTCTTGCAAATAGGTTTACCTTCATCGCACTTCACTCTTCTTCTCTTACAGGTGTCACAGCCCATTTTGGACTTGTTATGGAACTTTCTCTTCCCCGTGGAGGTTCTACTGACCTGCTTGCCATCCTTCTCTATGAGTTCTGTCCTAGACTTTCTTCTGGAGTCGGATGATGTAGTTGACGAAGCCGGTGAAAGGCCAGTTTCCTTGACACCAGAAGGAGGTAATTTGCTGAAAGGGTCCATGAACGGCTCAATGTTGGAGACCTGGAAGGGCATTATGTATGGCTTGAATGAGGTCCAGTAGCAACCTATTTGTGAGAAATTATGGTCTCTGGAAGAGCAAAATGGTGAAGTTTTGACTCTACGCCTGGAGATCTTGCTTAAATGGGGGAAGCTGAGCTAAACGAGGCCGAGTTGAATGGGCCTAGTGCAATGAGCTTTCGGGAAACGTAGCGTTCGCTGAGGAGACAGGCTACTTGCTGAGAAGTAACTAGAAGACGCGGAACAGTGAATGAGATCTTCTCTGGATGTGTTGTGGCGAAAGTAGCGACAGTTGATTCTTTCTGATCTGGTGTTAGTTTGTGTCTTCGTTTAGAAATATTCTATTAAAAATTCTCGTTTAGCTTCGACAATTTTTGTGTGTGTCCCTTAACAAGCTCGTTTACGATGCGGGTATAGTCGGAGATAATGATTGTGATATAATGATTGTGGTTTCACTAAACGATCGGATAGGATATTGAAAGTTACCTTTAACTCCAAACCAACTTAGTTCTTGGGATCATGGTCTTCAGAAAGCTATTGGCCAGTTGTAGACAAACTTAAGTGAAATACATGAACTCACGTTACGAATGAACGTTCAAGAAGCAACGATCATTTCCAATTTCAACTACAACCAGTGAGCGTGTTTATGAAGTAGTAGTGCGCCGCTACGTCTCTAAGATACTCACTAAGGAAATAGGAACTAGTTGTTTGCACTCCAGAGACCTCCCCTAGCACTTCTGATTTCTGACGAACCTGCTTGTTCCGTAGACAAGCCTGATCGGGACCCAACTCTTATCTGACACGATTAATACGTGCTGGACCTAAAGTTCCCAATTCTAGGAGCTATGTCCCAGCCAAATGATGTGCTACTGAAACGCAACGATTTCCTTAAGTAGAATACAAATTCTGAAAGATTTCCTGAAAATGGACGATAATTCTTGAAGCTAAGAGTGGGAATTAGTGTTGTGCCTCTTGCTTAGTTTCACGATCACATCTCTTATTGAGATCACTCGCTTGCTTGAACGATTGCATCTGTAGTAAGTTATAAGAAGGTTTCTCCACTGCCTTTTGCCCAGTCCGATGCTCTCCCTTTGAAGCTTCTCCTCAGTGAAACGTTCTCTATAATTCTCCATATCAGCTGCACTCATGCTATATTGGTTAGAGCCGGCCCAGCTTCGGCTTATCCAAGGTTAATATGAAAAAAAAGTACGAGCCAGAGCACTGACTCATATCCTTCAGTGCCTGAGAGTATATTGATTGAGAGCAAACACCAAGAGAAAACATGATCGATATGGGGATATACCCTGCCATTATCTCCTTAGTAAATTATTTCAATTGAGAATCTTGAAAACGGCCATATCCTCCTTCAGGAATGTACCGCTAGCGTCAAGCCCAATAGGTCCGACACTGATTGACACGCAGAAATAATCGATGCATCAAAGGGAATGGAGGGCTACCTAGAAGTAGAGTGATGTCGCATGAAAAAGAAAACTCTACAGGGCGCGTCTGCTAGATTATAAATTCAGCCTCTGATTTTCTATAAACTTTCTCTTCAATGTTGATGTGGGTCTTCCTTAGGTGGTTCTGGATCCACAGTGATCATTGTGTCAATTCTCAAGATAGCAATACAAGCTTCTAAGGCAGATTTCAAAGATCTGATTTTGGAGATAGTTGGCTCAAGAACACCAGTGATGCTTTCGTCAACAATTTTACCCTTGATCAAATCTAACCCATAGTTCTTGTAGCTTCTTCTCTTGGTATCAGTTGGTAAAGCTTGCTGGCTAGCAGCATGGTATGATCTTAACTTGGCGATTAAATCTGAGGCATCTTTAGCGGCGTTGGAGGCTAAGGTCTTTGGAATGATTAGTAAGGCATTGGCAAATTCAGCAATGGCTAGTTGTTCACGAGAACCAACAGTGGTGGCAAAGTTTTCCAAGTAGATGTTCAAAGCAGTTTCAACAGCACCACCACCTGGGACGATGTGACCACTTTCTAAAGTTCTCTTGATAACTGAAAGGGAATCATGTAAGGATCTTTCCATTTCATCTAATGTGTAGTCATTTGGACCTCTTAAGATGATGGAAGAGGATGAGTGAGCTTTGGTTCCCTTGATTAAGATACACTCATCATCTGAGATTCTCTCTTGTGCAACTTCTTCGGCATAACCTAAGTAACTAGTTTCAAAAGTTTCTTCACCTTCCAAGTTTGACAAACTGCTGATGAATGAGGCACCAGTGGCTCTTGCAATTCTTCTCAGATCATCCTTCTTACAACGTCTGATAGCCATAACGCCAGCTTCAACGAATTCCTTCAGGCATAAATCATCAATACCTTTGGTGGTCATGACAACATTGGCCCCAGCTGCTATTATCTTTCTAATTCTATCCAACACGATACCATATTCCCTCTTTCTGATTTCCTCTAATTGTTCTGGGTCATCGATATTTATTTGAACACCCATGGCCATTCTAGCCTTTTGTAAGTTAATATCTAACACGGCAATCTTAGCACCAGTGACTTTCTTCAACATGGCCTGAGAGGCAACAGTACAATTCAAGGCATAACCTTTCACAAGAAGTGATTCTGTGGATGATTTACCGTGAGCTTTTAGAATATTGACGGCTTTGACTGGGTATTTGGTATCACCTTTACCATTTGTAGTTTGGACAGCTAACATGGCATCAACGGCTAATTGTGAGAAGAAGGCTGAATCAGCACCAATAATCTTGGAAGACATCGAGGTCTTTGCGATGTTGATGATAGTTTCTTTGCCTAATGATTCAACAGGTTGTGATAGAACTTCACTGATATATCTGGTGGCTTCTCTCAAAGCAACTCTATAACCAGTGATGATTGTTGTTGGATGTATCTTATTCTTAACCAATTCATTGGCTCTTTTTAATAATTCAGAGGCGATGATCACCACAGAGGTGGTACCATCACCAACTTCTCTATCTTGTTGTTGGGCTAATTCCACCAAGATCTTACCAGCTGGATGTTGGACATCTAACAGACTCAAAATGGTGGCACCATCATTTGTCACAACAACATCACCGATATCGTCGACTAACATCTTATCAAGACCGACTGGACCCAATGATGACTTGACAACATTGGCAACGGCAGCAGCAGCCAACACGTTTTGGTTACGAATGTCTGCACCACTTAGCTTTTCACCTCCAAGAACTGTTATCATTCGTTAGTAAATCGTCCAATTGGGAATCCGGTTTCAGATGATCATGGTCATTGAACCTCCATAGAGTACATACACAAAGTATCAGAACGCTTTTCTCCGTAAACTTGTGACATTTTGACTGTTTGATGAATACGCCTTCAGGTGATTCCTCTTGAATTTTTTTTTACTTTTGAAATCATCGACAAAGTTCAACGCGGCCAGAATTTTCGAAGAAAAAAACGCGAAAGTTTCGTCCAGTTTTTAGTGCTGGTGTTTACGCAGGACTTTTCCCACAAAGTGAGCCCCGGGCCAGAAGGACCGGTGCTGATAATTACGCTGGACGTGTTCAGTTTGGTGATCGAGAAACAACAGGAGGGAAGACTATCAATTTAAAGAAACTGGGGTGCTAAAGGCCACAGAAACTGTGCATCCACTATATAAAACTGAACACACAACAGTACGATACACATTCATTCTACAATTATTATGAAGAATCAATCCTGTCCAAATTAAACACGTATAAAAAGAAGAAAAAAATATGAAACCAACAACAAACAATATAACATGACTAATGTAATAAAATACAAGGATTGACAGCAGAAACTTATGAAAATCCTTGCATCTTCTCTTCACTGCCCATCCCTCTTCCAAAACTTAATAATCTGTATCTCCTCCACTGGGCACCTTCAACAAGAATTATCTAAACCAAAAATTTTATAATAAAACAACTTTAATAGAATCCATCATCGTGATTATATAGAAAAAAAGCAGCAATGAGAACATTGCAGACGATAGATTAACGGAAATTTTGCTATGACGGACTTTCTTGACTTAAACGCTTGTTTTTCTTGAAAGACGCTTTGCTTTGCAAACAAAAATTATTCTAAATTATAGGTTCGTCCGCTTATAGGATAACACATTTCTTCTTTCTCTTAGTGGTCGTAGCCTCTGGTTCCAAAGCAGCCACAATAGCTTCATCGAAGACATTCTTCAAACCTCTTTGAGTTAGAGCTGAACATTCGACGTATTTGACAGCACCTAATTGCTTAGCCAACTTCTCACCTTCCTCTGGTCTGATTGGGGCAGCACCTTGTCTTTTCAGTCTTTCAATGATGATTTGATCGTCCCTTAGATCGACTTGAGTCCCCACAATGATGGCTGGGACACCTGGGGCATGGTGGTGGATTTCTGGGAACCATTTTTCTCTGACATTTTCAAAAGAGGCAGGGGATGTGATTGAGAAGCAGACTAAGAAAACATCAGTGGATGGATATGATAATGGACGCAAACGATCATAATCTTCTTGACCAGCAGTATCGAATAGACCAAATGTGTATGGTTCATCACCGATCATGACAGTAACGGCATAATTATCGAAAACAGTTGGAACATAATCAGCAGGGAACTTATTTGTAGTATATGATATTAGAAGACATGTCTTAATAGGCTTGTTAGTAATCTGTTGTCCCAAAATGTTTCACACAGCTCATCAGCAATCGTATCACGTTCCAATCCACGAAAAGACAACATTGAACCTTCAAGGTCCTGTCCCTTAATAGGTATGAAAGGGAAAATAGATAAGATCAACATATGAGGCAGCTGAGAAACAGCCCAAATTACGGCGAATCAGCGCACCAATTTCACACGAATGGCCTCCATAGTTTACTTACTTTACCAACAGCACCATCACCGACAACGACACACTTGATAGTTTGCATGATGTATAATTTTCAATGGAGTTGATAGTGTTTCTCGTGTTAGAAATGTTCAATTTTTCTGTGTTTTTTTCAAGGAAATTTAGCGAAATGTGTTCTCAAGAAAAAGACTTCTCAAGAAATGATGGGCAATTATAGAGTTCACGACTGTAGAAGTGTCCTGGTTCTCATAAGGATAATCTCATGCCATTCCTCCTTTCAAACATATGTATATAGCGTGGAAAAACGGTCTTAAACCCGTCAATGGCTCACTTTCCACGTTCGAAATGCAAATGTTTCAAGTTTCGGATATTGGGCGGTAACTCTGGTTACCCGATTGGGAAGTCTACAATGGCTGTGTCAAGCCTCCTTCTTATGTGATTCGTAAAGTTCATTAATAAATTAGTTATCGGGATGTTCCCCGTCTATAAAGAGTTGCGGACGTGGCCCACAGTCCTCAGCACTTTTCCTAGTGCTTCTGGGATGATTGGTTTGGAGATAAAGTCTGTCATCCCACTTGAGATACAACGATCTCTGTCTTCAAGTTCAACGTTAGCTGTAAGTGCAACAATAACTGGGGCAAGGTGAGTACCACCGTATAATTTTTTCAGATCTCTAGATGTTTCAATGCCGTCTTTCACTGGCATCTGTAGATCCATAAGGATCAAATCATAATTCTTACCTGTTTCTTCGATTAAGACTTCACATTTTTCCAAGGCTTGAGCACCATGGATGGCTGAATCGGCTTTGTAACCAAACTTCTTCAAATGCTGTAAAGCGACTTTCGTATTTACAACGTTGTCCTCAACAAGCAAGATCCTCAATGGTAATTCAGCAGATAAGATGTCTTCTGGAGATGATGTCACTAGTTTCAATTTAGGTCTTCTTAAAATATTTGAGTAGTCAGAATCCGAACTTGACACAGATCCAACCGATTCGGTGGATAATGGGTCATGATACGACATGATGCCCTGAATTATTTTTTTCAACTTGGATCTCTGAAAGGGTAACAGAATGACTGAATGATTTTTCTTCTGGATTGTTTCTGGGATGATATGACCGTATTGATTCAATAGCACAATATCCTGAGAATTCATGTCTTTAGTGATCTTGGACTCAAATTCTTCGTACATTTTTGTGTTCAAGAATACAATCTTGTGATCCTCAAAGCTGTCTATCAGGGAAACGTCATCAATGATTTCAACACTGAAATTGGTTTCGGATTCTAGCTCTAGCTGTAGACTTTCAGAAACAATACCTTTCTTATCAACAATCACCAGTTTCTCATTATCACCTAGCTTGGTCTCTCTCGGAGCAGTTAAGACAGCGGAAGTCAATGTGAAGTAGAATGTTGTGCCTTCACCTTCGTTACTCTCGAACGACAGACTACCACCCATCAACTCAGCCAACTTCTTGGAAATGGTTAAACCTAGACCTGAGCCACCAAAGACTCTTCTAGAAGATCCATCAACTTGACTAAAGGCACCAAACACCTTAGAATGGGAGTTCTGAGGAATACCAATACCAGTATCTTTAACACTAATGACAAACTCATAGATACCATCATTGGAGATTACCTTGGAAGCCAAATTCATTATCACTGAACCTTCTTGAGTGAACTTGACTGAGTTACCCAATAAGTTGATGATAACTTGTCTGAATCTAGTGGCATCACCTTTGATCAAATCAATACCTTGGGTTCTATTGAAGAAAGCCAAATCCAAGTTTTTCTGAGAAGCTTGTTCGGCAACCAATTTCATGGCACTCTCGATACACTCATTGATGGAGAATACTTTTTCTTCGAGCATCAAAGAACCATGCTCAATCTTGGAGTAGGTCAAAATGGCATCAACAATATTCAATGTTACTTGAGCAGAAGAGTGTATGGTTTCAACGTACTCCATTTGCAATGGGTCCAAATTGGTGTCAAACAGGAATCCAGCACACGCAAACAATGAATTGAATGGAGTTCTAATCTCGTGGGACATGTTGGCCAGAAATGTAGCTTTTTCTCGGGTGGCAGCTTCAGCAGCCTTCTTGGCAAGCATTGTGTTGTAGTACAGTCTTGACTTGTCTAGGGCAAAAGCTGCCTGTGTACATAGCATAGCAACCAAATTCATCTTCTTGTCATCGAACATCTGTGAAGATTTGGAGCTTTCAAAGTAGATAGCACCAGTGACCTCCAGTTCATTCTTGATAGGCAAACATAACAATGATTTTGGAATAAATTTGTAGAAGTACGGATCTGATCTGATCAATGGCTTGAAACCCATGTTGAATTCCTTAAAGTTGTTAGCAATTGAACCAGTCTCAACGACTTCTTGGATCAATTGTTCCGGGATAGAGATTGAAGAGTCTCCAGTTTCCAAGAACTTGAAGTGGTTTGGACCACCAATAGCCTTGTACTCAATAATATTCTGTTCATTCAACAAGGCAACAACAGCATATTCAGCACCTAAGATATTCACAGTTGTCTTAATTAGCTTCTCCAGGATGGATTCAGTGTAAATACTCTCTGAAATTGACAAGATGGCTTTCAGGATGTTACTCAACTCCATGGATTCGTTTTCTGATGATTCCTTAATGGTATCCAGCTTGATATCACTGCTTTGTTGTTTCTCCAACACTGATGAAATTAGATAACTCAATGGTGACATCGGTGTGTTCTGTTCGCTGATTCTTCTTGTGACTGGAGATTTCAATGCTTCAGCTTTGGCTTCTTCAAACAATTCTGGAAATCTAAATTTTATTCTAGTGATCATTGATGGATAACCGGCACCCCTGGAGTATTGAATAGCTTCTTTCAAGTGAGAAATAGCACGAGTTTTAGTCTTAGAAATCTTGACAAGCCAATTACCACACCGTTCATTGAAGGCAGCGACATCGGCCATCAGGTTCGAGCCTTTAGCTGTTTCAATACATTCAGTGTAAGCATCCAAGACTTCAATGTCCGATGCACCTTCCAGTCTCAACATCTCAGCTCTCAAAGCCAAATACTTCGGTTCAAATAACTCTGGTGACAATTCTGAGCAACGTCTCACAAATTCAATACTCTTGATCAGCTCTTGTTTTTTCAACTCAGGAGACATTTGTTGCTTATCAAGTTTCTTGTAAGCCACTCTCATAACGTCCCAAACACTAGTCAACGTGTGTGGTAAAACATCTCTGAAGCGCTCCAGCTCAACATCAACCAATGGATCAGTAGACTCATGATCAACCTGGACAAATTCTCTGATAGAAATAGTACAATAGTAGAAACTCTTTAAGTAGATACCAACCTTTTCCCAATCAACCGGCTCTTCTTCATTCTGAATATCATACTTTGGATCATAAGGCATTTGTAGAAACCCTCTTAACATTGAAACAGACACTTTGAACCATAGTCTACTTGATCTGTTCTCTAAGTCGGCTTCAGTGACACAGTCCATAATGGTATTGTAGATCGAATTGCAGTTGTGGCCACTAAACAATTGTAGCAAAGGTTTGAAGGCAACTTTCATAGCAAAGGCCACATGGAAGCTTGAGACTAGCTGCGATGAAGCAGAGTTGATTAGATCATGGAACTTCAGCAGGTCCTTGATAGGCTCTAAGTAGACACCAATAGTGGTACAATAGATTGAGAATACTTTGTTGATAAAATCCAATGGAACAGATTTCTTTTTCAACAGACTAAGACCAAATTGTGCATATTCCCTAGCTCTAGCTGGTGACGCCTTCATTTGATCAATAGCCAAGATGATAAAGCCCAGCGATGAAAATCCAGAAAGACCGTTATCCAATGCATGTTCGACCAATGTGTGAGCAAGTGATGAGACGATCCTCAATTGGCCACTAAAGTTCAAGATAAAGATCAGTTCACTAATAACTTCATGAAGTATAATTGTCTTGCTGGAAGCAGATTTAGCACCATTCAATTGATTTCTCAGGACAGCCATCGATGTTGAGACTCTCATCTTCAATTTTCTTAGGTTCTGAGTGTTCCATTCTGCATCGGTGCTGAATTCAATACCATGCTTGTTGATACAATGTAAACCAATATCCAAGGAATCAGCATTGTGATGGCTTTGGGCAGACAAGGCTTTCATCTTGTACAAAACAATTCTTGGATCATCTTGGAATGACTTGGAATGCTTCTCAATGAACTTAATTGTACCTTGGAAGTTCTTAGTCATAAGCAAGCATCTGATTATCTCTGTATGAAGAACATAAAGTTTCTTTTTGTCAGTCCTGAACTTCTCCATGATGACACGGGAGATGTTGAGGAACTCCAATGCTGGGAAAAAATCAAAGGTCTTGCAGCAAAAGGTCTGTGAAGCTTCAAAAACTTTCAGATAAATTTCAGCTTCTGCTATGCTCTCCAATACTGACACTGACTTAGCGAAATGGTAGGCCAAGCTCATTGCTGATTCGACAACTTTATCAGATTCTGAGGTGCCGTGGTACAGTCTCAACCCAGTGGTCTTGTGCAGTTGAGTCAATTCGTCGCCAGTAAACAAGGTTTCAAGGAGGAAGTCATGCACAGCATCATGGGAGAAGGTGAACAGAGCCAACTTTGACAAGTCATCGATATCGTTGTCGTCAACGTTGAAAGGCAAAAATTCTTTGCTCAAATGGAATGGGAACTTGTAGAAGATGTTCATTGGGAAAACCAGTCTAGTGGTGATGGCTTTTGATATAAATTCACCGGCTCTGGTGATTGGCTTTCCAGAAGCCAGGGCAAGATCCTTCAGACTGAAGTTGGTCTTATCGTATACAACAGCTGCAAACTTCAGCAGTTCAAGGTCATCTTCGTTGAATAGCTCCAGTCTTTGTCCATATAATTCTTTAGTAGTATTTGGAAGATTAGCGAATGCATCAAGATCAATGTTCCACTTATCAACTGGTTTAGCATCAGCATTAAATTGGAAGATGCCCTTGAATTGAGAGTTCACAAACAACAGTTGAGCAACCAGGATATTACCTTGAGTCTTTTCGTACATAGTCTTAGCCAGTGTTTCCACTTCAGTTGCACAAGCCGTTCTCTGTTCAGCAGAGAAGGAATAAGTAAGGGATAGTTTTTCTAGCGGCGCGATGGAATCTCGAACGTATTCGTAGTGATCTTGATAACTACTTGGCGTGATGTCCATCTCAATGAAATGACCATTCAACTTCCTCTTAAACTTTTCCAAAATGGTACTGGATGAAGAATTGAACGAAGCGATCAGAATGATACTAGAGTTAACTTCAAGTTTGGAAATCTCTGATCTAATCTCATGTAACAACTCCAAGTCTGAGATTGAGAACCATTGGAAATCATCAAATAGCAAAGTCAACGGGAACTTCTTACCCAAGGCAACAAACAACAACTTCACCGTCTGCCTAAATTTCAACTCTGCCCTGACTAGAAATTCATTCTGGCCGTTAGACATGTGTTTGGCGTAGTTGGGACCAAGCAACTCTCTCAAATCAGGTAAATAGGTGAAAATATCACTCAAGTCTATAGAACCTGGAGTCTCAAGAATGGCATCACGAGCGATCTCGATTTCAGTGTCAGAACTGGACATAATTTGACGTAAGATATCATTCAACAATGAGATAAAACAGTTGAAACCAGTGGTCTTGGTGTTACATTTCCAACTAGCAAAGTTGTGCTTACTCGTAACGATATTGCTTTGAATCTCATTGACTAGCCTTGTCTTTCCGACACCGGTTTCACCTTTCAATATCACCAGATGGACACCTGGTTTGGTATTTTGATACAGACTATCAATGTACTTCAATTCTTCAACACGGCCATACAAATTCTTTGATGGTGCAAACTTCAAGTTCCCAAGTTTTTGGTCCGATTTCCCATACAAAGCCATCTCAAGATCATACTTCAAGAATTCGCACCCTTGGTATCTGTCAACGGCGTCCTTAGATAGCAGTTTCATGATAATATCACCCAATTGTGATGAGACACCCAAAGATGCAGGATGGGTAGCAACACCTTTAATGTGATTGTTTATCAATTCACGACCATCAGATGCAATGAATGGCAAGTTCCCCACGGTGATTTGATATAAGATAATACCAATACTGTAGAAATCTGCTCTGTAATCGGTCAATTTGTTCACTTCACCACTGACTTCTGGAGCCATGTAAGGTAGCCAATTGATTAGATATCTCTTGTTCAAAGTTCTATAACCACGTGTACAGTCTTCGGTCTGAGTTGAGAAGCAAAAGTCCCAGCCAGTGATGTAAACCTCATCATTATCATTGAGTAAGATTGTAGAGGAGGTAAGACCATTATGTGTGAAGCCATGTTCGTGCACGATGGCCAAGACGTTTAAAACCTTGATCATCAATCTCAGTAAACGCTCCTTATCACAGAGTAGCATCATCTCTTTCAGACATTTCATGTTCAAGATGTCTTCGTAGACCATGGCATAACCACCATTATCAGGAATTGGGATGAAATCAATAGGGTATAGGATCCCTTCGATGTTGGTGGGTAGAGTAGCTGGAAAATCTTTCATTCTGCTTGAGTTCTTCCCCGAGAGAGCATACCATTCGTTGAAGAATCTTGACATAGATCCAGCGGAGATGTATGGAGTGTATCTTACCAGAACGGATCTTCTTGTGCTCCGACTGAAACCTCTGTAGAAGTCATTGGATATGCTGGACAGTAGTGTGTACCCTGGAACGGCTTCCTTCAAGGAGTCACTAAACTCTGTGTTTTGGTACTTAAAAATCTCATAGATCTGTTTAGAGATGTTGGAGTCGCCCCGTATGTTGGAGCTCAACAAATAGTCGTAGAAGCTTGAGTCTGTTGGAGTGGACACTGAGGACGACGAGCCAGTGGAGAACTGTGTCACTGGGGTGGGTATGCTTTCGGCAAAGTAAGCGTCCGCCTCGTAAACTGGGGAGACCGCTGAGACCGGGGAAGTCTGTGCCATACCCAGCTCGGGTTTCAGCAGATGGCTTTCTTGCGGCATGTGGTTTGAGAGGCGGTTTTGGGTGAGAGTTTGCTAGTTAACCAAGTCAAAGTTATATTGTATTTTTTGATCGATCACAGGGAAATTTTTAGACAGCAACCCAAAGCGTAAAAGTCTGCAGCCATCTGTCGCTGAGAAGATCAATAATGCAAGATATACTACTGTTGCCATAGAAGCAAACCTTCTCTCTTAGTCGATGCTGCACACTGCCGTGGTTTAAGCCGGAAGGCTTCACATCTCGCATGACTGACTAAGAGCTCTGCCTAAAGTTCCTGCAAGCAGAAAGGGCCTGGGCCCATTAAAAACCCTAAACGAGCGTGAGACCCACTGAGAGGCCAATTTGGGACTAAGACCTGGGACAATAAACTCGGCATGGTTGGGCATCACCAAGACTGAACTAGCGGGTCTTGAGCAGGACCGCTACAGGTGTCAGGACATTATTCAGAAAGAAGGGTGTACTTTCAAGCTGTCAAAAGCAATGGTGCAATTGAGATATGCAAACTTGCAGTTCTTCGTTGGATATTAATTAGGTGCTGCATAGAATTTATTGTTTCACCCATCTGATCTCCCTTGTCTCAGAACTCGTGAAGCATAATAGTACCCTCTGCCTACTTAAGCCAAGGAGTTGCCTCTCGTGCTTAGCCTTTGTGCATATGACATGGTCTATCATTAATACGGAAGATCAATTACGCAGTTTGCTCAGCTTTAGCTTTGGGCCCTCCCTTTGCAGAAAAAAAGGCAATCTTATATTACACGCCAGTCAGTTGGCATCTTTTGTGTCTTCGAAACTACATCAAGTATTTCGACTGATACATCTTATATTAAAGTAACTGCATGTTGGTTAAACTATTCCTCATCTGAATCTTCTTCAGCTTCCTCTAACCAATTAACAAACTTCCCAACGAATTCATTATCCTTTGTAGTTTTCCCCCACCATAACAAGATGGAATCTTCCTCCACGATTTCAATGTCATATAGAATACTTAGAATGTACAAAACAATCTGTTTACCAAACTCTTTACCAATGGTCAATGAATCGATGATTTCTAGTAAGTCAACTTCTTCCTCCTTGTCAAACACTTGTCTCTTGAACAGAGGGCCCCATTGTCTGAAGATCTTTTCTGTAGCTTCTTTGGCGTTCAAAGTATCTGTATGAATGAAATGGTAGATTCTGTTGATCAATGCAGTTAAAGTGGCTAATCTGACTTCGTGATAAGTAACATTTAAACTCATTCTTAGAGTGTTCAATTCTAGTAAGGCAGTATCCAAGTCGTGGTTTTGTTCAAGAGCTCTCTCCACAGTGGCGATGGCTTCCTTTTCAAAGTCTTCTTCTTCATAATCAGTGACCACTGAGGTAGTGGAATAACTTCTCTTCTTCTTTTGCTTAACTGAAACAATGGAGTCATCACTTAGGTTCAATTCAGCCATGTTATAGATCAAAGATGATTCACTCTCATAGTTGTAACCACCTGGTGTTTCTTCATCGTCACTCTTGATTTGAGTAGAGGATATCTTAGTAGTGATGGTTTCATTTGCTGGAATCTTGACATCAAACCCTAAGACAGCTTTCAAGATTTTAGAGTTTTCACCAATTTCTGAGTTATCAGCAACGATGGAGCCTTCTAACACAGCACCATCGTTTATAATTGAGCCATCCCATATGTAACTATTTTTAATAACAATGCCTTTACCGATCTTACAATTGGAACCAATGACGGAGTTTTCAATGAAAGTACCATCACCGATGACTGTGTTTGAACCGATGGCAGTACATGAACCAATCTTACAACTTTGTGCCAGCACCACATTCTTTTCTTTGTAAACATGGGAGCCTTCGTGTGTATAGGATTGGTTTAGGAAGTTAGCATCTGGAACAATTGGATAAGCCCAACCGGCAAGAATGTCTTGTGAGATGGCTTCATAAGTTTGCCAGCTTTCAACTCTAGCAGCGTAGTATTCATCAGTAATGTATGCATAGATGGTCTTCTTCAAGATATCAGAGGTTAGGATCCCCTTGACGAAATCCTTTCTTAGATATTGGTAATCGAAGTTCTCTTGAAAGATAGCTGGAACATGAGGTGAACAGATATCAACATGACAATCAATTAAATCATTTCTGACGACAAATTCATCGACGTCTTCTAATAGTTCTGGATCTATAGCAATGGTCTTCTCATTAGGTGGTATGTCTTGGTAGTACAAGCATTTGTTATTCTTGTCCAGTATGAATGAAGCGAAATGTGATCTTGTTCTGTGTAGGGCATTAGCCTTAGTTAAAACCATTGTGGCGATGTGGTCTCTATCTTTAGCTCTCTTGGCTTTGTGTGCTTCCATAACTTTGTCAAACTCGATGTTGGTTACTACGTCACCGGAGACTAATAAGAAATCACCAGTAATTAGACCTCTGTTATCAATGTCTCTCATAGCATCACCAACGGATCTAGATTCTAATGTCATGATGGTTTGGACTTTGAAAGGAGACCATGGCTTATTCCACTTCGATTCTTCAATGTATGCTTGGATTTGCTCAGCATGAGAACAACAGATCAAATAGACCTCGTCAACACCAGCTTTGGCAAGGAATTCTAAAGTGTACTCGATCAATGGGACATTGGCTAATGGTAGTAAGCATCGTGGTTTAACGGAAGTTAGTGGCATAAAACGGGTCTCGAAGGAGTCTGTCAGCACAACGGCTTGGAGTCTCTCGTCCTTGACGACCTCTTTTGACTTGGCCATTATTCGTAGTCTTTGCAAAGGAAGTGTCTGATACCGGGCCTGGAAGTCGATGTCATCTTAGTTATTTTTCAAATATTTTTTTTTGCCTTGTGAACTGAAGTTTCACGAATTTGAAGATCTCTGAAACATCAGTGATATAGAACAGAACTCGAAATCATAGCTCAAAATGTGTGTTATTTGTCGCTAGCCACAGCCACAGTGATCTCTCTATCTCTTCTTGTATCTTTCTTGGGTCGATAGGTCTTTAGAATGGCACGAATCCGGCGATTTCCCATTTTTGCAGCCAGAATCGGAATCTGAGCAAATAGCCCCAGAGGACCAACAACACTACAAGAGCTTCCAGGGAGAACAGTCAATGGCCCTATAAGTACACAGATCAGACATTGCACTGTTAGAGTCCATCTCCAAGGCCACCAAAAGAAACCTTACAGAGTATCAAAAAAAATGGTGTTCCAGGTGGGGTTCGAACCCACGACGGTCGCGTTACTCACACGGTGCGTTAGGTATTCCGGTAATGCCGTTATAAGCACGAAGCTCTAAACCACTGAGCTACTGGAACAGATGCGAGTAATTTTAGTTTCGGACGCACTATGTCGTGCTTGCCTGTTAGGAGCACGTAATTCAAGTTATTTGAGCTTTATTAGTATCTTAGTGAACTAAAATTGGTTTCCTAGGGGCTTCCTACTCATTATTGTGTATGAAATATTCGATTTGTGAGCATTGAACTCAATTCGGGCTGTGAGTGTAATGTTATGGTCGCTCACTCTTTAAGCTTCTAAGTTCCGATGAATATTCCACCATTGATCGTGTTGAGTACCATTAAGAGCTGTTTCGAATCCTCTGTGTGATAATTTGGGACTTAATTTACTCCCTTCTGACTCTTTCTCTGGCCCTGAACCTGCTACTGGTGTGAAATCTTGCTTAAATATTAGAAAATCTGACTTTGATCCAATTTCCTGTCAACCTATGAATACCAAATCTTTGTTTCATAGAATTGCTCTTTACAAAACACCGTATAACTGTGAAGATCAGTATTTAGACTCGCAGCGAGTACGCATATACTTATTATACCTCCTTAAGACATTTACTATCGCTAATAGTTCCACTAACTCAACTTCCACTCGAGATCTTATCGACACCCGAACACCACATGATTTTTCCATATTTTTGTATTAGGAAGGCAGACACAATTATTCACCATCTCAAGATTTAAACTCGTTTAATAACTAGAATTGCTGTTGTCATGGGTGTGGCTCTTACGCCTTATGGTTCCAACACTTTTGGAAACTCATTGTCGCTCCGAGTTGACGGTGGTGTAGGTGCAGTGTCCATCAGCCCTTCAGGGAGAGACGTTGTTCTGGCTGGGTAAGTTATCGACTGAACAAAACTTTGCAGGAAGGTACTAACTAGAGAATAGGCATCGTGGGTTATATGTTGTTGATCTTGACGATCCCTTCTCTCCTCCTAGATGGCTCCAGCACTTAACGTCTTGGGAGGTTGCTGATGTCCAGTGGTCGCCTCACGCTTCCAAACCTAGTTGGGTCATGTCCACATCAAATCAGAAAGCCATGCTATGGAACTTGGCAAGAACGGGCACAGATGCAATTGAACATATACTTCATGGCCACTCTAGAGCTATCACAGATATCAATTTCCACCCTGATCATCCTGAATTGTTGGCAACTTGTTCTGTTGATACGTCGGTCTTAGCATGGGATATGAGAACTCCTAGAAAGCCAACTTACAAAGTCTTAGATTACAGAGCCGGTGCCACTCAAGTGAAATGGAACTTCAAAAATCCAAACCTAATTGCTGCATCACATGATCATTACGTCTATGTTTGGGATCTACGGAATGACAGTAAGCCTGTGCATAGAATCGAAGCCCACGATAGGAAGATTAATGGTATTGATTTCAGTCGAACTACGGAACATGAGATTGTAACCTCATCAAATGATTGTACAGTCAAGTTTTGGGATCTTTCTCAAGATGTGACAACTCCGAGGGCTACAATCAAAACAGACTTCCCCGTGTGGAGAGCAAGACATCTCCCGTTTGGTCATGGTTGTGCCATCATGCCGTTGACTGGTGGTCAAAATGCCATCTATCTTGCAAATACTGGAAATTTAGAAGGAGATAGCAAGTTACAATCCTCGTATATCTTCAAAGGTCATTCTGATAGAGTTACTGACTTCCTTTGGAGATCGAGAAACACACATTCAGGTGTCGACGACAGAGAGTTCCAGCTGGTGACATGGTCTAAAGATTGTGACCTAAGACTATGGAGTTTAAACGATGAGATCTATGATAAAGTGGGGTTTGAGAGAGGTCAACCTGCTGAATTTCCAGAGTATACTTATGAAACTTACAGAGAAGAACCAGGTAAGAAATCACAAAACCAAATCTTACTGAAGAAAACCAAAGATTATTTTGTCTCTAGCAAAGGTGAAACCTCAAATACTGCTGATCATTTGAACTGGATTTCCGGTGTTAGAATTGGTAGATCCGCATTCGCAGCTCCACTTGATGACAACCCTAATAACATCATGGATAATGCACCGGGGAATCTGGGTGAAGAAGTCAGTGTCATCGGTCATAAGTTCCCTAAAGTCAGATTCGAGAAGATTTCTGTGTCCACTGGTATGCTGATCGTATCACTAAATGGTCCCTGGGCCAAAGATCCCGATGATCTACTATTCTTACGAGTGGAGATCAAAGTTCCTAGTGGTTACCCAGATAACTCACCGACTTTTAGAATTGAAGAAAATAGAGATTTGGATGATGAAAAGAGACAGGAGATTTTGTTCAACTTACAGAACATCGTTAAGGCCCATGCAGAGGTTTCCAAATATTCCCTAGAAGCCTGTTTGAGATTCCTCATGGGCGAAAAGATTGATTTGACCAATTTGGAAAACTCAGATCGTGAAGAAGATTACCAATTGGATACATTTGACGATATTGCCTCCCTTACCTCGACAAATATCACAGATGACAGTGATGTCAGTGATGACGAAGCTGATGATGAGATTATTCCGTTGACTGTTTCTCAAGTCTCCACTGAACAGACATTCGATAGTACCCCTATCCCTAAGGGTTGTGGTGCCAGCTGGACAAAGACTGGTCAATTAGTGTGCTTCTTCATCCCCAAGGTTGAAACCAAGACTCAAAGGGTGATTAAATTGGACGAAAGAGGGTTCAGTAACCAAGTTTTGTTTGATGAGAGTGACCATAATGACGAAGATAGTGATGATAACTTGTCTGATGAATGGAATGATATTTTGAACAAAGATATAACAAACAGAAGCAAAATCCCTGGTGTCTTTAGAATCCAAAACTATTCTAATAAGAGATCTGTTCCAACTGAAAAGTCTAATAACACAGCAAATACGGTGAACAAGAACGTTGTTGCTATCTTTGATATGAGACACTTGGTCCCATCCAAAATGGAGTTGGCTGAAGAATACAAAGTTGTTGGTGATTCCAGGGAACAATTGGCTCTTCATAATGCCGAGCTCTGCTCCAAGTATGGCTACGTTGATCTTGCAGACTCTTGGAGAGTTTTGTCATCCATCTTTAGTGATCAGTTCTATTGGGGCACACATCCATTCGGTCGGACTTGGTTCATCAAAGAGATTATGAAGTATTATGAGAAGGTTGGTAATGTTCAGATGCTTGCGATGATGAGTTGTGTCATTGAAGGACCAAAGAAAATTCTACAACATGCTGACTCATTGAATTACGAACCACTGATCGTTCAAAGAGATCCAAAGGAAAGAGCACAATCGGTGAGTTCCTCACATAATGACAAATATTCTGAATCTTACAGATTACCATTCTCTAGAAGTTCAAGTGTTGCCACCAAGGAATTGGAGAGACCCGTTGAAGTGAGGATCCAGATGATGAACGAAACTGAACTTGGCTTCAAGGAGAATGAGTTCTCCTTCACTTTGTTAGATGAAGAGATGGCTGACTTGTACAACAAATACAGAGATGAATATGCTAGTATCCTTTACAACTGGGGTCTAACACTTAGAAGAGCTGAGATTTTAAAATTCAATCATCAAAGTGTTATCTTAAAAGAGACTGATCATGTTGGTAAAGTTCAATGGAGAGATAAAGCCGATAAGGATTGCTCTTACTGTGGGTTGAAAGTTAAGAGAAGATTATTTGCATGTTACGAGTGTGAACATGTCTTGCACGCTGATTGTGCTAGCGATTGGTTCGGGATTTCTGATGAGTGTGCTTCTGGTTGTGGTTGTCGTTGTTTGCAGGAGTATCGTCAATAGTTTTAATGAATGTAATGATAGAGAGAGAGTAGTACCGTATCCCACTTAGTTTTCAGAAACGTGACTCATAGGTCAGTATTGGAGGTGACCTACTCAGTATTTGCTTCTCGCCTTTGACTCAATAAAGTCATAGACCGAAATATTGACATATCATGATTCGAAATAGACTTAACGCTGACGTTCAGTCTTTGATTTTATGAATTTCGCACAAAGCCTTCGGAGGTTACGCTAATCAGCGGCACGGAAATCTTGAAACGGACGTAAATCGATCAGTTTCCTGTTTAAAACTATATACAGTAGTTCACTGAAGTGCCTAAAGCTGCTGTCGTATGTGTTTGAGCTTGAAGTGGCTGCAATTGAGATACGTAATATTAATTCTCGAAAGTTGTTCGTTTTGAAAACTGTCTGATTAAACTGGAGCTCCTTGTAATATTTACACGTACGTTGACTTCGAATTATAAAATTATATATCATATCATGATAGAATTTAATTTATCTTAGATGTCTTTGTAAGATTGCTTTATTCATTAATTAACGACCCACTGCACCCGTCATTAACAAGTCATTAAGGGTGGATCAGTGCTATTTAAGTCTTGTATTGCCATTACTAGTCCGTTTCGCCGCTATTCAGTCCTTGTAGCCCTATAGAGCGCCCTGTTTGGCCCGTACCGATTCCGCCTAAAATTTGAAAATCGAGCGCACACAAAAAACCATTCTGAAAATTTTTCTTTCTTCACTTTAATTTACCTTCAACAACGATACTTTTTGTTCCACTTCGAGCCAAAGAGAATTGTTCGATGTTTAGTTGAACACAGACAAGGGCACCTGAACTGCCTGTAATTAGAAAGTATGTGTGTTCCCATCGATATCCCATGGATTGGCTTTGCTTTTTTTCTGATGACAACTTGTCGTTGCTCGAAGACGAAAGTCACTGTGAGCACATGATTTCTCAATAGACTACAACGGTATCTGATACAAAAACAAGCAATCCAGGGGTTTTATTCATTGGAATCAATGACAATTACTAACGGTATTAAAAAGACTATGTCCAAAAGGGTCCCCCTAAACGTGTTATACAAGCATCAACTACCTGTATACCCACCATCCTTACCTGATGTTTCATACAATCCGCTGTCGTGGGTAAGCTTTGCTTATGCGTACTTGTCAACTTCAACTGTTGTCAATGTCACTACTGTTGTTTATGAAGACGGTTTATTCTTGGTCCATAAAGATGACGATATTATGTCTTTATGGAGAGAAGGGTTTTTCGGTAAAGGTGTCTTTAGTAGATCTGAACCTTCGTGGTATGATCGTACTCAAAAGAGACTTGGTATTGGAGAGTTCAAAAACTTGACCATGGAGGAGATCACAGCTATCAGAAGAGATGACCGTAAGAAGTTCAAGAAAGAGAGAGCCAAATTGGAAGCAAAACAAGCTGAGCTTAAGAAGCAAGGTGTCGTTGATCCTTTCATTGAAGATCGTTTAAGTTTGAAGAACCTGAGAGATAAGGACATGAATGTCAAGATTGAGAGACAGACCTATGTCAGAGCTGAAGACGATGCTATCGTTGAAGATGGTAAGTTGGTTCAGATTGAAACTCTACAATTGCAAGCCGAGGAAGCTTTCTTTTTGAAATTTGCTTTGAACGCCGTCAACATTCAAAATGATGGCAATGAGCTCTCTGCCATTGAACTGTTCAACAAATTGAGCTCCGGTGTTGCCGATGACCAGTTCATTCTTAGCTATGCTGTTTACCATCATTACAGATCTTTAGGTTGGTGTGTCAGATCTGGTATCAAGTTTGGTACAGATTACCTGCTTTATAAACGTGGTCCACCTTTCCATCATGCAGAGTTTGCTGTCATCGTGCTGCCTAACTACAAAGACGAAGTTAAGAACCGACAAATCGCCAAAGAATTTGTCTGGATGTCAAGTTTAAGTCGTGTTGTTGGAGGTGTCCGTAAAAACTTGGTCATCGTATATGTCGACGTTCCAACACAAGAAGAACTCGATGCAAACAGAGAAGACATTCCTTCATTACTGAAACTTTACAGTGTCAATGAAGTAATCTATAGACGTTGGGTCGCCAATAAAAATCGTGATTAACGCCTTTTACAATTTGAAATGTAGTAAATTCATGAATGCATTAAAAATATTTATTTTCTCGAGAATAACAACTAAACCAGACCTTCATAGGCTTTCTTCACCCAATCGCAATCTCTGTAGCCCTCAATACTGGCCAATGGGCCTTTCTTTGGATCATCATACACTTTGTTGATAGCCTCATCGTCACTAGCAGGCTTCGATATGCAAACAAAGTTCTTATGGTCAGGTAAAATGCATTTCAGTTGTGATTTTGGGAAGGGACAAGGACAATCAAGGGACGTCTTGACACATTCGTTGGTCTCTGGGCATAAATAGCCATTACACTGGGCTTCAGAAAGGGTTAGTTACCTGTGATCTGTGGTTTGGGAACTAATTGTTACTCACTATTCAGAAAGGCATCTTCGTATGATTTCTTAGGTTGCTGCTGTTGTTGTTGACCACCGAAAAAGCTGTTGAAGAATTGTGCTTGGGCCTGAAAGACACACAGTAGAATGACGAGCAAACTGGTATACATAGTCTTTTTGTTGCTTGACAAAATACTTGTCTCTCTGTACGCATTTACGTGGTCAAAATTTAAATTTCCAACTCCAGATTGAAACCCGCGAATAGAACATTTTCGCGGAAATTTTGTAATTAAAATTAAAGCCGTTTTCCGACCTCACGATGGCCGGAATATGGGTAGATATACGCGTAAATTGGTCTTTTTGGCTGAAATTTGACGCGTCTTGGTGGTGTTTGTGTTTGGTGAAAGGCTGTTCCAACCAGCATACATTGGCGGAAAGAGAGATAGAGCATGTACATCACGCGAGGGAACTTCAGTAGGGCCTTTGAAGAGATCAAGAAGACGTCGCTTAGCCATTCGACGTGTAAGCTGATTGTATTTGTTGCATGTTTGAACGTTGATGCCCTATGTGCATCCAAGATCTTCACCAGTGTGCTCAAGAAGGAGCTGATACAGTACCAGATCGTACCTATTGTTGGGTACACGGACCTAAAGACCCACTATGATAAGCTGGATTTGGATATCACAAACATTGTGCTTTTAGGTTGTGGTGCTATGATTGATTTAGAGAGCTTCTTTGAAGTGGATGCCAATGATTTCGTGGATGGTGAAGACCCCAATGAAGACGGTACTTTGAACTCTAGTAGGAAGATCTATGTTATTGATGGTCATAAACCTTACAACTTGGATAACATCTTTGGGTCACATATCGTCACATGCTTTGATGATGGGTTCATTGATAGAGAATTGAAGCATGAAAAGGAAGCATACGTCGAGTTGATTAATTTACAGAATAAGGAAGAAGATCAGGAGAACGACGAAGACGAGGATGACGACGAGGAAGATACAGATGAAGATGAAAGTGAGATCGAGGGTCTAGAAGATGATGACGAAGACGAAGGTCTAAGCAGTTCACAAATAAGAAAGAGAAAAATGAAACAAGATAAAAAATCAAGAAAACGTCAAATAACGAATAATGAAAAGGTGCTCGAGGATTACTACGCCATTGGTACCACCATTACAGTGTCTGTGACACTGCAAGTATATGCCCTCTTATCAGAGATTGGTGAAACCAACATAGAAAACCTATGGCTTACCATAATAGGTACCATTTCACTTGACAACCAATATCCAGAAGTCTATTCCACCACTTTTGATGCCTTGAAAGCTGAAGTTGCTAGATTGAACCCAACCACAGCCAACAACTCCAAAAATGCCGATTCACTGACACTGACCATAGATACCGATTACTACTTATTCCTGCTACGACACTGGACTCTTTATGAGAGTTTCTTTTACTCCAATTACGTCAATGCTAAGTTTCACATCTGGAGAGAAGAAGGAAGAAAGAAGTTGCACAAGATGTTTGCACGTATGGGTATCTCATTACAGGATTCAAAACAGAATTGGTTATACATGGATTCCACCATTAAAAAGAACTTGAACCAAACATTCAAAAAAACCCTTGGGTTCTTCCAACTAGATGAATTGATTAGAGAAGGTTTTATAAGAACATATGGTTTTAGAGGTGCACTGTCAGCAAGTGACTGTGTCGAATCCATCATTGCATTGTTAGAACATGATACATCAGCAGGTAGTATCGACGATGACACAAACAAGGACGACGAGGACATCAATGAACTTATCCAAAAGAAGGAGAAAGTATGGATCAGCAACTTCTGGTCGAGCTGGGATGCCCTTGATAACAACGTGGATCTGATACAAAAGGGTCTTGAATATGCCAAAGAATACCAGAAAGTTGTTTTCAATGCGGGTATGGCCATCTTGGAGAAGGGTACCAATGCCAAAGATTTAAAAGTTTACAGATTAATTCTTGTCACTGATGGTCCAGACATTGCCATGTTCAGAAACCCGTTGATCTTAACCAGGTTGGGGAATTGGTTACTAGAGTCCTGCGCAGAAAATGGTAACAGAATCCTACCATTGGTCCTTGCTGCCCTGGACGAGAGAACGGATACTTATTTAGTCATTGGTTTACCACCGCGTTACCCAAGAGGTCGTAAAAACATGAAGGACCTGGAACACGACACGACAATATTGAATAATTTCAGTGTTGCCTTCCAACAAGTGGCCAATACCTCTGGTGCAAAAGTGAGAATCGATAGTTTTGAAAGCTCAATCATTGAGATTAGAAAAGATGATCTGTCTCCATTCCTAGAGAGATTGACGTTGAGTGGATTGGTGTGAAAACAGCATTAATTGCATAATTTGTAACATTACAAGTAACGTATTTGTAGATGAAACACATGAGTAAAGCGTATCGGGCTTAAAGTTTTCTTTTTTCATTTATCCATTCTCTAGTGTTGACATTGCATTCTAAAAGTAATCGAGTCATGCATTGAACATTTGAGAAGGAGGATTTATCTTTCGTTTCAGGTAAGGTGTAAAGGAAGCGTTTTCTGATTTTATTCTACCGGAAGCTCGTGACATTAGAAATTTGCCAAGACGCCAATATGATATACTAATTGAGATTAGCTTCGAGTGACAATCAGATTAGTATAAAATACTAAATCGAGACAAGTGGTTAGTTTCGAGAACTCCCAATTACTATAACACTAAGATTTCTTGAGTGCTGGGGTGTCTCACTGGTGTAGTATAAGACTAGAGTCCTAACTTGGCTGTGTACAATCACCTTTTAAGCATTCTTTCAAAGTATTAAGGTTCATTTATCCGACTTTCATTTCCCCGAGATCTTCGATCTAGCAAGTTGGTACAGCAACTTCAGCGGTTTTATGTCTCAAAAATTATTGTTCTCCCCCAGAGACTAGTCGCTGTAATAGATCTTAAAAGAAGAGTCCAAACCTTGGCTGACTATAGGCTCGAAGAATGAAGTATATGCCTGTCAAGGAGGGCGTTCCTGACTTTGTCAGACTGACGTACAACCCTGGGATCTACAACATGGAGAACGGTGAGTTGATGATCGTCATCAAGGCACACAGGGTAGAGGTCGAGTCAATTGGTCCAAAATCCACAGTGGCATTTCAAAAGGACACAGTTTACTATCTGGAAGGCGAGACTTTCACAGGGTTGGTACTAGTGGAGTCAGAATGGAAACAGCACAAGAACCTTAAAGTTCAACCAGAGTCACTTCATGAGTTTCAAAGACAGCTTAGTTTCCTGGTAGGATTCCAATCAAACATGCTCAATTTGAACATCGCAAATTTTGGCACGGATCAAAGTATCACGGTGGTCATTGAACCATATATAAGACATTTAAGAAAGATCAGATTTTATGTGTCGGGACATGATCAGGAGAAATTCTTTGACTTTGCTATACAAGAGGCATGCGAGATTAGAGAATCGTTGAAGCACCAATATGACTCGATATTAAAGCTATATACAGCTGGGATCAGACCAAGTATATCACGGAATGGTAGCTTTGCAACAAGTGAAAGAAGTGCCTCTACATATAACAAAGGCTGGTTGTAGCAACTCACAGACTAGAGGGCTAGAGATGAGCCTACGGGATGACGAATATTAGGGTCTACGTAAAGCTTTAAAGAATTAAATGTGTCTATATTTGAACTTGCCTTTGACAGTAGATGGATGTACCAGCACCCATGTTCCATTTAAACTTACATTGGTGGTCTTAGACCAGTGAAGAAGTTCTTAGCGTAAGAACCTTCTGGACCAGTGACGGTGAAAGTAATAGTGTCACCGTTAGTAAAATGTAAGACGTCCTTTGGTTTGACCTCAACAGTGGTGGTTCCATCAGAGACAGTGAATGTGGCACCTTCAGAGACGAACAAGCAGACCTTTGTTTCATCGTAGTCGTAAGTGTAGACTAGTGGCTCACCAGTATATTGAGCGTAGAAACCTGAAGTGATTTTTTTGTCATCTGGGACATTTGGAGTAGTAAAGATATCACCTAGGAAGGAATTGTCACCTGGAGATGGGATTTTCCCCTGTTTGACTTCGAAACCTTCTTCAGCTGGTTTGTATTGTAATGGCATTGTGACGTAATTTGTAATTGAAGGGTGGTTAGGCTTATTTGCAATCAATTGATGATACGAGAATAATAATTGAGTTGCACACAAAGAAAGGAAACACAGAGTTATTTATACTTGTAAGGCAAATGGATATCACAGTTGGATCTGGGGTTCAATGCGCTGGTAGTCTTATCGTTATTCTCGCACTTTATGGCCGAATCCGGTATCATATTACCACTAACTGAAAGTCTTAAGACTGTAAAACCCGGTGCACCGTATGATTGAGCTGTTTCTGGAAAAGAAGAACAGATGAATGGGGGCTCTAACCATATTCCGGTGTGAGTCGTCTTTGGTGTTGGCGTCTCCTCCCTTAGTGTCCGTATGATTTAGCGATTTCAAGAAAATCACCGCATGTCTTTCGGCTCGAGTATTGTATTTATCCGGCCTTGATACGCTAAAAAACGTGGAAACCACAAAACTTGACGTAAACAAAGCGCAAAAAACACACAGTTGACAAGAACGCTGCATCACAAAACGCTGCAACCTCACACACCCATAATGAGCAAGAAGCCAGATGCCAAACGCCAGCTATTCCGCGGGCTCATGAGCAAAAAATCTTCCAATTTCGACGCTGCCACACAGAACCTCCTCTCCAAAACACTACGCAAACAATCCGACAAGTACAAGAGAAACGATGAACAAGAATTCATCATCCACAAGACCACCAGCCCTGAAGACTACCTGATATTCAATACGTCCCATCCGATACGGGAGTCCAAGCTGCAGGCGTTAGAACAAAGTGAACAGGCATTTGATGAATTGTTCCATCACCATGGTGCATTTGAAGATTCTGGTTCTGAAGATGAAGAACCTGATCTCTCCTCCATTGCTGCTCCTTCTCAGATATATGACGATGATATCCTAATATCTGTCCCTGGATATTCCAAAGAGGAAATCACTGCTAGCAAGAGACTGAACATTAATGATAGAAAGAATGTGAGATTGTCAAAAGTAAGCAATTTGGAAAGAGCATTCACAAACAAAGAGTTCCTAAAGACTCTAACGCATGAAAGATTACAAGAATACAACGAGATCAACCAAGAGTATAATTCTTATATGGAAAACCTGAAAGAAGAGAAACAGCTGAGACTGCAAGAGCTAAACTCAGTGTCTCATGATATTGATTCCCTAACTGAACAAGAATTGCATAGTTTCCAACCTTACCAACTCGAAGTGCTTAGAAATGCAGTCAACAACTTGGAGAAGGATAGTTGGATGTACCCAACATCGCACTAAAGCTACCACTACTAATAGAATAAATTAACGATTATTTCATGTCCATTAATGATCACTTCAATCATGTAGATATGGTATTAATGGATTACATAACGCTACTTGCTATATATGAACTACACACTAACAAATGAAGCCCTAGTTGAAGCCACTAGTTTGAGTTGCTTCAGGACATGCTACGTCGGATGCAGCAGGTCCAAGATCAATATCTCAGATACTTCCAGCAGATCATAGTGTTTCCTTAGCCAATTAGTGACATTTTAGCGGCAGAGGCCCAAGGGCAGTGGCAGGTATCGTGGCATATCGGCAACTACGCACAGCTCGGCACAGCCCACACGGACAATGTGAAATCTACAAATGTAGAATCTGTAATTGAACAATTTAAGATCATTCATTGTAAATAGCCACGTAGGTCATTAAATGTAAACCATTAAATAGGCTGTGTTGCCATTTGAAGTTTTATTTATATACTCTTTCCAGACCCGCGAATTCATTCTACAAAGCTGAACCCCTTCCTCAATTAGCCACTAGAAAAACGAAGAACAATTAAGTTGATACACAGCCTAAACCAACAGCATTACACTCCAACAGCAGTAACCATGAACATCATCAAGCTACAGGTGAGTGATTGTAAACCGGAACTTTCAGTTGGTGGGTTCCACTAGACTCTCTGCGCATTTGTGTGATAGACACAGACGCATTGTTGCGGTGGACCTCAAGTTTGGCCCCCGATAGTTCCTTACTACGATATAAAAACTGCAGTTATACTAACAAATGAACCACAGAGAAAGTTTCCAGTGTTGACACAGGAAGACCTTTTTAGTGTCATCGATCAGTTCAGATCAATTGATCTCCAGGAGAACGGCTACGTCGAGAAGCAGGAGGTTATTGAAAAGATCTCCCAAAGCGGTGAGGGCTCTTACGATGAAGTCCGTCAAACTTTGAAACAAGTCAGTGTCGACGCCTCAGGCCGTGTTGAATTGGACGATTACGTTGAACTAGTTGCTAAGTTAAGGGAAAACAAAGCCGCTCCAAAGAGCTCCTCCAGTATACAACACAGGTCTACTGGTGGTAAGGCATCTATTGTTGTTTCAGGTTCTACTTCAGGTACTACCCACACAATTAACGAGGAAGAAAAATCAGAATTTACCAAACACATTAACAGTGTATTGGCAGGTGACCCTGATGTTGGTGAAAGATTCCCTATCCCAACCGATACTTTTCAATTGTTCGATGAATGTAAAGACGGTTTAATTCTATCCAAATTGATCAATGACTCTGTCCCAGATACCATTGATACCAGAGTGTTAAACTTCCCAAAGAAAGGGAAATCTCTAAACAACTTCACCATCTCTGAAAATGCCAATATTGTAATCAATTCCGCTAAGGCTATTGGTTGTGTTGTTGTCAATGTTCACTCTGAAGATTTCATTGAAGGTAAAGAACATTTGATGTTGGGTTTAATCTGGCAAATCATTAGAAAAGGTTTGTTAAACAAAATTGATATTAAATTACACCCAGAATTATACCGTCTATTGGAAGATGATGAAACTTTAGAACAATTCTTAAGATTACCACCTGAACAAATCTTACTACGTTGGTTCAACTACCATTTGAAAGCTGCCGGTTGGGAAAGAAGAGTTACTAACTTCTCTACTGATATCAAGGATGGTGAAAATTACACAGTTTTATTAAACCAACTAGATCCACAACTATGTTCCTTGGCCCCATTACACACCAATGATCTACACCAAAGAGCTGAAGAAGTGTTACAAAATGCCGAAAAATTGGAAGCTAGAAAATATTTGACACCAAGAGCCCTTGTTGCTGGTAATCCTAAATTGAATTTGGCCTTTGTTGCTCATTTATTCAACACACATCCGGGTCTAGACCCAATTGAAGAAGCTGAGAAGCCAGAAATTGAAGAATTTGATGCTGAAGGTGAAAGAGAAGCTAGAGTTTTCACCTTATGGTTGAACTCCCTAGATGTTGATCCACCAGTTGTCAACTTATTCGAAGACTTAAAAGATGGTACTGTCTTGTTACAATCTTTCGAAAAAGTTCTACCTGGTTCAATTGACCCAAGACATGTCAACAAGAGACCCGCTTCAGGTAAAGAACTTTCAAGATTCAAAGCCTTGGAAAACACAAATTACGCCGTGGAAGCTGGTAAGGCTAACCATTTCTCACTTGTTGGTATTGATGGTTCAGATATCACTGATGGTAATAAATTGCTAACTTTGGGTCTAGTTTGGCAAATAATGAGACGTAACATCGTTGTCACTTTGAAGTCATTGTCTAAACAAGGTCGTGAACTAACAGATGCTGATATCTTGAAATGGGCCAAGGATAAGATCGCTAAAGGTGGTAAGACCACCACAGTCAGATCATTTAGTGATAAATCCATTGCTAATGCCCATTTCCTATTGGATATTTTAAATGGGTTGAAACCAGGTTACGTTGATTATGATTTAGTTTATCCAGGTAACACCGAGGATGAAAGATACGCTAACGCCAAATTAGCCATCTCCATTGCTAGAAAGCTAGGTGCTTTGATTTGGTTAGTCCCTGAAGATATCAACGAAGTTAGATCTAGATTGATCTTCTCCTTCGTTGGTTCCTTGATGGCCATTGAGAATTAAGAAGGAAATAAAATGAGATTACGAAAGCATTGCATTCAAAAATGATGTCCATTTACCTTTATCTTGTCACTTATGTTAAATTTGAATCCAGTTCTTACGTGTCGCTTATAAAATCGTCGTATGAGTTGGATATTGTATTATTAGCAATTCTATTTTGCACACTCCTCCCACCTTTTTTTTATAAACTAATTATTGGTCTAAATGAACACTGTTATTTCTAGATATCGTAATCTGATCCTTCAATTTCTGATCCCATTCTTGTTTTAACTCTTGAAAATAGTGTAAGACATCTTTTGCGCCAGTCTTCTCCACATCTTGGGTCTTTATGTATTCACTTCCATCTTTATAAGTGGCAGACCCGTATTTAATATCCTGGCGTTCAAAAGTTGGATTAGTTAACATGGCAGCATAAACTGGGGCATTGGCACCTTTATAACCGGAGATATTGACCCATGGTGAACCTAAGAATCTAGCTAGGTAAAAGATGAAAAACATACCGTAATAGGTGAATACATTCAAAAATTTGAAATATGAAAAACTGGTGAAGATACCTGGTTGTACCAAGTATTGAGTGACACCTAGCTTCCTTAGTCTTGAATACTGACCAATGTGTAACAAATCGACTAATCTTTTAGAACCTTCGTATGATGAATCAGATTTCAATAGTTGTAAATCATCGAATGATAAATAACTTGGATCAGACATGATACTAGAAATCCAAATGATTCTAGCCTTACCCTCTTGTAATAATGGCAAGATCTTTTCGATTAGATAGTAAGGGCCAAAGACGTTAGCTTGAAACACAAGACCCAACCCGTCCTTAGATTTTACACCGACTCTTTGGATCTTATAATGAGGATCTGTGGCACCTTTCACCGGATTAGCAATTAATTCTTTACATGCACCGATCCAATCAATACCATCAAATACACCCTGTGCGGCATTGGCATAAAAATAATCAATCTTTTTGTATCTTTTGAACAATTCATGGGCAGCACTTATAATTGAGACCATATCAGTTAAATCCAACAATAAATAATCAAAGTCAACAATCCCTTCCCTTTTTAGACCCTTAGCAAACTCTTTGATATTATCAATGACTTCACGCACTCTTGGTAAAGTTCTAGAGGTGACTATAAGGGTAACACGAGAAGTTGATGGCAATTGCTCTAAGGTTCTGTAGCCAATGTTCATACCAAGGTTACTATGATTGCGTTAGTTGATTGATCTTCTTTAAAACAAAAGGGAACCCAAACGAGGGGTAAAGAAGTGAACATACCTGTTGGTACCGGTAATCAGAACCACCTTTCTATCAGCTTCATCGTAAGACATATTTGGAGTGTTAAGATATATTTAAAGTGTGTCTTTCTGAGAGTCTACTTGAACTTGAGTTTTTTTGAAAAACAGATCTGATCGCGTATAAGAGAGCTAAACGAGGAACGAGAATTGATAGTTTTACGAACTATACGAGATACTATCGTATAAATCTCTCATTCCTCATTCACAGTAGGATCTAAATCTACGATGGTTTGCTAATAAACGCTTAAAAGAGACAAAAACTTGTTATTTCTTAGTTATTCACTTATAATTTAGTTTATCTCTCAGACAAAATTAAATCGAAATTACAGGCCCGTGTTCAAATGGCAGAATCTCGAAAGCAAAACAAAAAGTATAAACAAAGGAAAAGTAAACAAAGAACAACCATACACAATTACTCAACAAGAATGGACACCAAACCTGCCAAAATGGCCGCTTTGAAAGAATCGACAAAATGCAACCTATATCCAACTATTGAGCTGAAGCCCAATAGCCCACAGCGTGTGGTATCGCCCAAGAAAGTGAGTATTTAAATGATTTCTACTTTACTGTGGTACTAACTTATTGTTGCCCCAGATAACCAAAGAGGATTCGAACCTTCTGAGTAAGCCACCCGTTAGAGTGTCACCATTCAAGGGAAAGCGATCACATCTGACTGACAAGGAAATATTTGGAACCACACCAAAGAGATTACTGAACACAAAGACACAGAGTGTTGATAGAAACGGATTTAATTTCACCACATTAGAGAAACCAAATCCAATCACGTTCAACTCTATGACAGGGATGGCAGCTAGCAAGACACTTAATACCCCTTCTAGGATGATTTGTGGGAGGAAACCAAGCTCTGAACAACCAACTAGACTAAATCGTCCAACGATTGCGTCAACATTAAGACAAGAACCAAACATGAATCTAATGAGTAAATTTCAGTCAAAGTCTATCTTAAAGAGAAAATTAAGTCCACCAAGTGAGAGTGATGAGAGTTTAGATATGACCACGACGCTGAACACGATGAAGAATACTGGTCATGCTAAAGATGTGATTTCATTTTTAAATGACCCAGAACTGACACAACCTAGAAAGAAGAGAGCTGTTACATTTGATAGTGCTGATCAAAAGAAAGAGGTTTCCAACGGAGATATTATGGAAGCCTTGCAGCAGTTGTTGTCAAACCAAGAGCAAATCCTACAGAGATTGAACAAATTAGAAGGCAAGTAATATCTGTTCTCTATTTGGAAATGTAATGTTTGATGATATCAATTGCAGCAAGGGAATCCTCTTCAGAACTATGTTCCCCTGATTGGATCTTTCTGTCCAACATTTGAAATGATAGATCCTTTAAGGCAAACTTCTTATCTAACCCTTTTGGGAACAGGATTGCAGTATCAACAACGTTATGATGAATCAGTCTTAGGGCATTCAAGTCATTTTCCAACCCATGACCAACGATGATGGTATCTTCATCAATTATACTGTGGAATATTACCTCGTGCAATTCATTCATGGTCATTGAGTCTCCAGGAATCTCGGAGACACCACTCCAAGTAGTGTTTAAGTCCAAGACCCTTCCAGAAGGTTTCACAATCTCATCAAATAAGGATCTACCGGTATAAAAATCCATGACTGTTAAACGTATAAGTTCCAAACCCCTTGTAGTAAAACCCATTTCACAATCAAGCCCAACAATCCTCTTCTTATTACTATTTCGAGACTTTGGTGTTACTTTGAATGGGATCAATGTTTGTAATTCATGAGGGTCTGTTGCCTTAAATACATGATGCAGCGAGGTCTTACAACCTTGAGAATCACCAACAACCTGATCACAACACTCCCAATAACGACCAGTGTTTTCAAATCTCTTCTTCCTTTCATGGAACACACATCGCGTGTCTTCTAAAATTTGACCTAGTTCGAACTTGTTAGCACAACGGTCACACGTTTTGGAGTTAAAGTCTTCGACCAAATTGGTACAATCTGGAACTGAGACCACATATGAGTTTCTCTGGAGTTTCTCCCTTGAGTGTATTAGATCCTTCACGGCGTCATAAATCTTTTCAGCTGACATTGTGTCCAGTTTATTCTGTTTTTTCAAAGGCACTGGTGGATCAGCATTACTTCTGGCTCTTTTCAACAATGATGTCATCTTAGCACCATATGTGATGTTAGTGGACTCAACAGCAACCTTGTATTCTTCATCAACGGCTCTGCGCTTCGGTTGCGGAACGTTATGACTCCGGTAGGCGTCAATCAAGACCGTGATGTACTTCATTCTTTGTTGGTGTTTCGCTGGGGCACCAACACCTGGTAGTGCTCGTGGCGAAGCGACTTTTAAGTCATCTTGAGCAGCAGAATTCTTGATTATGGAGCTAACGGTAGCAGAGAGGACTTGGGAGGGCAATGGTGACGGTGGCGGTGGCGATATAGACGTCGATGTAGGTGTCTCTGTTTTGGATCTTTTAGCAACGGAGTCACCAGTACCAGTGGCGATGCCTCTCTTGAGGCCATGGTTAAAGACACAATTGGGAAGCTGGCACTTGTCCAGCTGAGGACATTTCACGCTAGAAAATAATGATGACGAGCGGAACATCGTGCGCAGGAACATGGAATGGTAGTGACAGTAGCAGAGGCGTAAGTTCTGCAAGGGGTTTAGCTCTGTTTGCTTGAACTGGTGGTGGTTTTGTACATTCGTTTACATTGCAGATCATTATCGAGATTAGGAATTTTTTTTTTTTTTTTTTTTTTGCCCTTGAGAATTTAACCTTCAGATACCAAGCAGAATACTTATTATATATTCCATTAAAAGCTCCCACAATGGAGGATTACGACAAAGATGAGGAAGTGTGGAAGTTCTATCTCCTGAGACTGTAAGTATCTGCACAACCATGTGGTCTTTCTAGCTCTGTTTACTGACTTTTATAAGGCACGTTGATTCCCAGTATAAGGACCACATCCAAGATCTTGAGATTGATTTGGTTACATGGCAAATGTTTCTCCTGAAGGCCCTACGAGAGCTTCATGGGACCTTTGGTGCCGCTATTCAGACTGATATCGTCCAGTCAAAGGGCCAAACAGCCGTTGTGAGGATCCAAAAAGAAGACGCTTTGACTTTCAAGAGCTCAATCGTTGCATTCAACACAGATTTAGAAAGTGTTGGTCATCCGGGTCTTCGAGCCAATTTACAGATTGAAAACGTTGACAACGATTACAATTTGGATTAAAATATCACCTTGCATATTGATTGAAATAGACTTGTTTAATGTGTTTTGTTTGTGCGTCCTTTGTTTAAAATTTGTTTGCTGTTTGAAGAATTTTTACTACGATCATTAAAATTGGTCAGGTAATACATGTATATCATTTCCATTTGAAAAACCCACAGTTGTACTTTGATTCGTCCTCAGTTGTTACGATGTTGCCCGCTGATTTGGAACATGTCCAAAATTTCTTGCCCTTATTCTCTGGTGTTCTCGCTGTTTTCAAAACGCATGGTTGATCATGTTTGCAATTAGGAACTTTCTCTAATGGGATCATGAACTTACCATTGGTGATCTTGAGTGTAGGATTTTGTTTAGTTGGTTCTTTGATAGTTGCTGGTGAATCAAAGTTCTCTTGAATTTCAATGACGTCATCATTTGTGATTGGTTTTGAGGCTTCTTTAGGTTTGAAGAAACTAGAGATGGAGTTTTGTGCCTTAACAGTCATTGACTTTGAGGATTTGACAAAGGGTTTAGCTTCCAATTTAGCCTTTTTGATAGGTTGGCTAGACACCACGGGATCAGGGGAGTTTGAAGACCGTTTCTTTGCCATTGCAAACATAGAATGAATACTGTTTGTAGACAGCTTGTAAACGTACTTTGCTTCGAATTTGGGACAACTCAAATCAGGAACATCGACTTCAAACCCAGTGGTGGAAAAGTCTGTAAATACGGGACAATGATCTGATCCCATCAGGAAAGGCCATATATTAGCATCAGTGCAATTGGCAGCAAGTTTCTTCGTGGCCAAGATTAAATCAATTCTTGAACCAAAGTTCCCAGGCCTTGAATTTCGAATTGTGTTCCATACGGTGTAGAGCCCTTTCTTCCTCCCTTGGATATGTCTCACTGTGTCAATAAGGATTCGTGACTTGTTATCAGTGGTGTTATCTTTATCAATACTATCGATTAACATCTCGTTCAATAAGATCTTGGGGATTGAAGACCTTATAAATGCCAGAGCAGCTGCATGATTCACTGTTTCAAACTCCTCTTCTTCAGCGATTTTTAACTGTCCACTCTTTTGCATAGCTTCTAGTCCAACAGCACTATCAATTAAATCTCGAGAGATATTAATATCCCCCATCAATACTACTTCTTTCCCCAGGGCATCCAGATTTTTAATTCTCTCAAACAACGCCTCGATGAACTGAACTCTAAACTGTTCACCTTCCTCAGTGTCCATAGAGTTAGCGGGGCAATACACCGATATCACAACAACATTGGCCGCGGTCTCGATAACAATAACTCGACCTTCACCATCAATTGCCTGACACACTTCATCCTCATAGTTGGGATAACCCCCAATATTACCTTCTGTATCTCTATACTTTCGACCTGAATCGTGTGATATTAGGCACCCAGTGAGTCCTTCCTCGGCCTTGACCACCTTGAGCGAGCTTCGTACGCCTATTGGCTCCGTATCATTAGGGATCCTCACGTAGACACCTACCCCAGAGTAACCTTTCTTATGTGTTGGCACCGTGATGAAAGAGTGGAACCCATCAACCTTACCGATGTTATGTCCCACATCTGCCCGCGCTACTTTCAGTTCCTGTAGTGTGATTATATCAGCACTCAGAGCATGAAACATCGAACTCAAGTTTCGCAATTTGTTCCATGGATGATAATGGAAGATCGTTCTGAAGCCATTAATGTTGAAGCTAACAAGTCTAACATTCCCATATTGCTTCGTCTCTAGCCTATTAATTACAGGATCCTCGACCTTTTCGCACATCGCATCGCCACTCACAAGCTCTTGGAACAATAGAGCAGTGTAAACAACAGGGATCAGTCTAATGAACAAAACAAACAAACTTTTAGTTTCTCCGTATATGATACCTCAAAGCCCTGTGTGTCTCGCGAATTTCATGAAACATTGGGAAAAGAAAAGAAAAAAAAAACACAACAAGTAAACTACCCTTCAATTCAAAACAACAAATCCTTTAGAAAGCGCGTTACCATGTCCGACGCCAGCGTGCTGAATAGAGGCCTGGCCCTGATGGCACATTCGCCTTTCAAGGCCAGTTTGGGCTCCCAGTACGTCTCCTCCTTTGGCGATTTTAACGTCCGCGAGGCATTGGTCAAGGCGAAGAGCTCTGAAGTCTTTTCAGATGTTGGTCAGTACCTAAGGGCAAAAGACCACGTCAAATCCACTTATAGAGAAGCTCTAAGTGCCAAAAGCATACAAAATTCAGAGAACTTTAGTGGCACCTTGCATTCCGAGCTGGTCAACGATCCAGCCTCCAGTCATTTGAAGATCAAGTTACTTTCCGAGTACGCATTGGCCAACACGGTTAAGAATGAAAAGCTAATGAACCTTGACGAGCTAAGAGCTCTGAGTATAGAGATTGAGATGGAAAAGGACACCAGAAAGGAGATCAAAATCCAGTTGAATAACAATTCTAGGCTGATCGAGAATGCTCTTTCAAAACCGAGAGGTTCAAGTGCTAAGGGAATTTCCGTGGAAGATAATGATATTTTGAGAACTTTGAACAGCTCAAACGAAGTGCTGTTGAATAAATTGGCTGATGTAAATGAGGAATTGGAAGAGAGCTTGGCAAAGTTGAACAATCAATACATACTGGCCTTGTCTCTATGTTATTTTGAAGATTTGGATATCAATTTACCTTCACCAAATGACTCTTATGATAAAGAAGTCGAGGAATTGATGTCATACATCGCCTCGATCGCTGTGCAGAGAAACATTACATTACCAACTCCTGAACCATCTGGCTCCAAATCTAAATGGGCCAAAGATTGTCTTGACGCGATCTTGGAGAATACATCATCAGAATTACAAAGAGCCAAATCTTTAAGAAGATCACCAAGTGATGAGGAGAATAATACTAAGAAATTGAAAACAGCATTGCAGGATCTACAATTTGCACACAACTATTTGACAAGACAATACGAGGATGAACGTAACTTGAACACTACAGTGCTGGAGGCTCACAAGAAGAAGAAACTTGCCGTTGAAAAGAAACTGTCGGAGAATGTTATCGAATTGGAAAGGGCCAACCAGAGAGCCATTCTTGTTGAACATGAAAAGCAAATGCTGGAATTGAAGTTAGATGAGAAGCTAAGGGAGATCCACGATTTGCAAAAACAAGTGACAAACTTGAAGATAGAGAACTTGGGTTTCGTTCATGGCTCAGTATTGATTAGCCCTGGTAAAGAAAACCAAATTCAACAATTGAGCCCAACTTCACCATTGACTGGTGTCTCTTTAGATATGGACACAGATGAGAAAAGACTGAGATATTCTTCGAATCCAAAGACACCATTACTACAACAAAATTCATCTAACAACATTAAACGTCAAACCGGTTCACACTCACCTAAATTCAACTCTTCAATCTCCGTATTGAGAAAAGAGTTTAAGAAATTGGTCACTGACATGCATAACGATTTCGATTCGGAACTTCAAAAGGAAAAGACTGAGCGTAAGAGACTTCAAAACTTGTTAAAATTGTTTGAAGAGAGACATAGTGAAATTGATCTATGATTGTACACTTCAGTCTTATGTTGGTTTTATTTGCTTATTTTTGCCTGTTCAATTCATTCTAACGCCTTTAATTAATGATTATTTTTACAATGGATCCAATGATGGACCCATTTATTGTATACTAGAGGGTATCTTGTAACTAATAGAAACGGTTATATAACATTCTTAATTAGAAATTGTAGTGAAGCTTATACTATACGCGTGTGTCCTGTACCAGGATTCCTACAAAACATCCGGACACCATATACTAATTTTTTTTTCGTGGTCGACGTGACAGAGGAAAAATTCCAAATCATCAAAGTTGAAATCGATATCAAACCGTGATTATAATAGATTAAGAAGCCCTAAGCATGGTGAGTGATATTCATAGAAACACGTCAGTGAGAATATACTAACGACAATTCCCAGAGTGTTCAAATTTACGGTGATCAAGTTACTGAAGAAAGAGCTGAAAACGCGCGTTTATCATCGTTTGTTGGTGCCATCGCCGTTGGTGATTTGGTTAAATCTACTTTAGGTCCAAAAGGTATGGACAAGCTATTGCAATCCGCATCTACAGACCAATCACTAGTCACAAATGACGGTGCCACCATCTTAAAATCCATACCCTTAGATAACCCAGCTGCTAAAGTCCTTGTTAATATATCAAAAGTCCAAGATGATGAAGTTGGTGATGGTACCACTTCTGTCACTGTATTAGCAGCTGAATTATTAAGAGAAGCTGAGAAGTTAGTCGATCAAAGAATTCACCCACAGACCATCATTGAGGGTTACAGAATTGCTTCAAAGGCCGCTTTAGAATCATTGGAAAAAGCCGCCATCGATAACTCTGACAACACTGAGAAATTTTATAATGACTTGTTGAACATTTCTAAGACCACCTTATCATCCAAGATTCTATCACAAGACAAAGAACAGTTTTCTAAATTAGCCGTTGACGCCATTCTACGTCTAAAGGGTTCCACAAATTTAGAACACATCCAAATAATAAAGAAGATTGGTGGTAAATTATCAGATTCATTCTTAGATGAAGGTTTCATCTTAAACAAAAGATTTGGTACTTCCCAACCAAAGAAAATTGAAAATGCAAAGATCTTGATCGCCAACACATCTCTAGATACTGATAAAGTTAAGATCTTTGGTGCTAAGTTTAAAGTTGATTCTACATCCAAATTAGCTGAATTAGAAAAAGCTGAAAAGCAAAAGATGAAGTCTAAAATTGAGAAAATTTCCAAGTTTGGTATTAATTGCTTCATAAATAGACAATTGATTTATGATTACCCAGAACAACTATTCTCAGATGCCGGCATTAACTCCATTGAACATGCTGATTTCGAAGGTGTTGAAAGATTGGCCCTTGTCACTGGTGGTGAAGTTGCTTCTACTTTCGATAACCCAGACTTAGTGAAACTAGGTTCTTGTGGATCTATCTCAGAAATCATCATCGGTGAAGACGTCATGACCAAATTCTCTGGTTGTGCTGCTGGTGAAGCCTGTACTATCGTTCTAAGAGGTGCCACTGAACAAGTCCTAGACGAAGCTGAACGTTCATTACACGATGCCTTATCCGTGTTATCACAAACAACTAGAGAGACCAGAACTGTGCTAGGTGCTGGTTGTGCTGAGATGATCATGTCTAAAGGTGTTGATACCGCTGCCCAAAATGTTGATGGTAAGAAATCATTAGCTGTGGAGGCCTTTGCAAGAGCTCTAAGACAATTGCCAACCATCCTTGCTGACAACGCCGGTTTCGATTCCAGTGAACTGATCACTAAGCTAAGAACAGCCATTTACAACGGGATCACCACTTCTGGTTTGGACTTGAATAAAGGTATTATCACCGATGTTAGAGAATTGGGTATTGTCGAGTCATACAAGTTGAAGAGAGCCGTTGTTTCATCCGCTTCTGAGGCTGCCGAGGTGTTACTAAGAGTGGACAATATCATCAGAGCCAAGCCAAGAACAGCCAACAGAGGTTAAAATAGATTAATGTGATCTTTTCATGACTTCGGTGTAGTTTCGATATTGTTAGTTATTGATTTTTGTAGTGGGTCAACCCCTGAAAATAATGCGGAGGTAAAATAAAGAAATCGAAACAAGGAAACTGGGGACTTTCCACGATAACAAAAGCCACCAATAGAGAGGATAAAATGCTTCGTCTTGCCAGTAGAAGAACACTCTCAGCATCCAATAGGCTCTATGTGCCAACATTGAGGGCATTTTCCATAACAGCTGCGCGTTTCAACGAGCAGGAACCCTTAAAAGACTTGAAAACTCTCCCAAGAAAGGAATATGGGGATCTCCACGAACCAATAGTGAACCCGGCTGATAAGTACAAAGAACAAAGCGAGGAACTTCACAAGTTTGGTCAGTATTTGATCACCACGTTGCCTAAATACATCCAAAAATTCTCAGTTTGGAAGGACGATTTGGTCATCTATGTGGGTCCATCTGCTTTGACTCCCGTCCTCACTTTCTTGAAGAATCACACATCTACCCAATTCAAGAGCATCATCGATATCACTGCCGTGGACTATCCTTCTAGAACCAACAGATTCGACGTGGTCTATCACTTCCTTTCTGTCCGTTACAATTCCAGAATCAGAGTCAAGACCTACGCTTCTGAAGTTTCCCCAGTTCCAAGTATCACGTCTTTATTTGAGGGTGCTAACTGGTTTGAGAGAGAAGCATACGACATGTATGGTGTATTCTTCGAGGGCCATCCTGACTTGAGAAGAATTTTAACTGACTATGGGTTCAACGGTCATCCTTTGAGAAAAGACTTCCCAACCACTGGTTACGATGAAGTCTACTACGATGAGGAGAAGAAAAGAGTCGTTTACAAGCCATTGGAATTGACCCAGGCTTTCCGAAACTTCTCTGTCGGCTCAAGTGTTTGGGAACAAGTTGGCCCTGGTAAGGATGCTACTCCAGACTCTTTCAAATTCCCTATCCCTGAACCTGAGCCAGAACCAGAAGAACCAAAGAAGTGATTGGTTCACGAAGTATTTATTATTTATTGCCTTATTTATTACTATTTATTCTTATTTATTTAACTCTTCCTAACTATTTATAAATACACACGCCTCATCTTTGTCCCACAATTAGTGTTGTCAATGATTTCCGCTCATTTTTGTGTCAATGAAAAGTGGTGATTACATGCTTTGATCGAGAGAGGGAAAAAAAGCCTAGTAATGTACCAAGGCCCAAGACCAAGGCCCAAGACCAAGCGACAAGTGAAGGCACTCAGATATATTTGCTAAAGAGAAAAGAACTTAAATACAAGCTACTTTTAAAAATGATTGAACAATTGATTAGCGAGGTTCAAGTCTGTCTCTATTACGCTGGTACTCATTGATACCCATCTTTCCTTTCTCCACCTGTGCACACTATTAACACTTTAGGCTTGTCATCTCTGGTACTTGTGCCACTTTATGTCTTTTTGGACTGGGTAGGGATCTTGGGTCCCCAAAGAATCAAGAACCTTCCTGTTGTTGAAGGTTATCCCGTTGTCGGGAGGTTGTTTGATGTCTTGAGAGATCCGGCTTTGAACTACATGAAATGGCAAAGGGAGTACGGTGATGTCTTTCAGATTAGAATGGGGACTAAGATTGTAGTCGTTGCCAACTCCTATGATTCCATAAGAGAGCTTTGGTTGAAAAATCGGGATGCTAATAACTCAAGACCTATGTTGTACACTTTCCACTCTGTCCTTTCAAAAACACAGGGTTTCACTATTGGAACTACGCCCTATGGCGAATCTTACAAAAGGAAGAAGAAGGTTGTTGCTACCTCATTGAACAAGCAGAATGTCGAGAAGTACTACTCGTTGATTGACATTGAAAGTAGAGGTATGATCAGAAGAATCGGTGAAGAGATGGAGAAATTAGCCTACACAGGCCAAGATATCGACATGTTTAAGTTACTACAGGGATTTGTCTTGAGAGTGAGTCTATACATCACATATGGTTATTTGGTGAAAGTGGAACATGATGACAAGTGTCAATTGTTTGATGAGATCACTTTTGTAGAGAACAGGATTGTTAGAATGAGAGGTCATAGCTCCAATGTTCAGGACTATTTACCCATCTTGAGATATCTACCATTTGATTCGAAGAGTGAGTTTGCGAGTGATTGGAGAGCAAGACGTGATGTTTACATGACAAAGTTTATGGATGATTTAAAGGTGAAGATAGAGAAGGGTCAAGATGACCCAGAGTGTTTGGTTAGTAAAGTGTTGAGAGGATACGAATTGTTCCCCAAGGTGAATCATGATGAGTTGAAATCAGCTTGCTTGACAATGGTTAGTGCTGGACTTGACAATACGCCTTTAGTGTTAAATTTTATCCTTGGGCAATTATCTCAACCAGGCTATGGCCAAACACTACAGTCAACAGCAATTTCAAAGCTTTTAAAATCATTTGATACATTGGCAGATGCTTATACGCATTGTGTGAACTCCCCAAAAGTTGACTATTTCGATGCTTTGATCAAAGAAGGTTTGAGATACTTCTCGGTTTTGCCGACTAGCCTTCCAAGATGTACCACCAAAGATATCCACTATAGAGGTGCTATTATACCTGCCGGTACAGTGATGTTCATGAACACATTCGCTGGTAACCATGATCCCAAATACTTCGCTAATCCCTTTGAATTCCACCCGGAGAGATTCTTAGATGGAGATATGAAGCTTATCAGGTCCAGTGAAAGTACTACAATGTTGACCTTTGGTGTAGGTAGTAGAATGTGTCTTGGTGCCCATTTGGCAGTCAAGGAGATATATGTTTCACTAGTGAGATTGTTGGTGTTGTACAAGATTGAACCGCCTAAAGAGTCAAAATTCTTAATGGATACGAATCCCTTCACGTTGAATGAAGTACCTGAATCTGTTGCCTTCGAGCCGCGCCCTTACAAGGTAAGATTGACTATTAGGGACCAGCTGGAGTATGACAAGTTAAACCCTATGGAACGTTTGTAACCTTGAGACCTTGAATTTATTGTTGTCTTACCGCTAGCTTCGTAGTTCTCCATATATCGGTGTAACCACGGCAACATAAATATCTATTTTGACAGATTTTACGTGTCAGTAGAAATTTCGCGGAATCCACAAAATTTCCCCAGTTGAAAAAGGGAGAGCCAACCAGATCACAGTATTTACAAATAAACTGTGACAACATCAACATCAGTTACTATTGAGGATGGTGCTACCAAGAATGCTCCAAGGATCCTCCCTTCTGGGACGTCGCTTCCTCTCATCCAGTTTTCTGCGCGCAAAACCGAGTCTTGCTGCCGTTGCAGGGTCAGTGGCTGCCTCCAGACCTTCAGATTTTAGACTTCCAAAGCCAAAAACTTGGGAAGAATCCAGTGAATCTGCCCTTGACAAGGCCATGAAGTTCTTCCTACTGTCAGAAATGTTCAGAGGGATGTATATCGTGCTGGAGATGTACTTCAGAGCCCCATACACCATCTACTACCCATTTGAGAAAGGTCCAATATCTCCTAGATTTAGAGGTGAACACGCCTTAAGAAGATATCCATCTGGTGAAGAACGTTGTATTGCCTGTAAGCTATGTGAGGCAGTTTGTCCTGCCCAGGCCATCACGATTGAGGCCGAAGAGAGAATTGACGGGTCACGTCGTACATTCAAGTATGACATTGATATGACGAAGTGTATTTACTGTGGGTTGTGTCAAGAGTCGTGTCCTGTTGACGCCATTGTTGAGACTCCAAACGTTGAATATTCCACTGAGACAAGAGAGGAGCTACTTTACAATAAAGAGAAACTGTTGGCTAATGGTGACAAGTGGGAACAAGAAATTCAGTATTGTCTTGACTATGACGCTCCTTACAGATGATGGGTAGACCTCGGGGTCTGATTGATTCCGTGGGACTTATTTATTATTATTTATTTATTCTATTTATTACACCCTATTTATTGTTAAACATATTTATTCATACTGTGTGGTTCTGTGGACCAATGGGTGCTATGTACCTGGCATCATATGACTGGTCAGCTCCTCTGGCGCCACTTAATACATACAAGATTATCAAGAGTGTACTGTAGAAACTACTTGTGTCCGTTCTAGGCCGTTTCTTGCGGGCCTTTGCCTTTGCATTTGAGCGAATGTTGTTTAATTACGTTTTGCGTTCCAAGAAGAGATGGATATGAGGCCGCGAATTTTGAGGTTCGACTTCAGATAATGAATTAAACCCACAAAGTCAAAAGGACCCATACTTTCCCTATTTTGAGCACTTCAGGAGCCTCTTAAAGCCCCAATGCTAAGCTCTACGCACTATCTGCACACATTGCAGCGTCTGTTCGAAGAGGACGGTCTCCTCGCAGGTCTGGATCACTTTCAGCAGGCATCGGATGAAGTGTTATCGCTGGAAGGTGTCACTGATTCTACTCTTCTTCTCATCTATTACTTGCTTGTTCAAAGCATTGAACTCCCTGGTGTCGACTCTGAAGCTGTCAAGAAGCAGCTTCTTCCCGTCTTTGAGCATTTGCAGGAGTATGGTGACTCAGAACCGAACAATGACATCGCCTTAAAATGCCTAAACGACGTCTTTGCTAGCGTCTGTGATACGGCGCCTGAGCAAATCAATATCACAGATCCTGGCTACTACTCACTGGCGTTCTCGATAATTAACGAACTGAATGACCCTCAGAGAACCTACCTACAGAAATTTGTTGTTAAACTGATTCAGAGACTACTGGAGCTTTCAAAACTGAATAGGAGTGTCATATTTGAGATCAACGGTCTACCACAATTGTTGATTGAGCAGGTGATTTCCGAAGAAGCAGTAGAGGAGGACCTACTCGAGCTTCTCAGGTACTCCAAATTGACTTCACAGCTTCTGCTTAAACTGTTTACGGAACTGAAAACTTCATCGCACAAGTCACAACTGATTAATACGATACTCTCAATGGCAAACAAAAAGGAAGAACCACATTTCAACTTACACAACTCCTCAATCACACTCAAGTCACCAATCAAAGCACCTTTTCGAAGCTATACTACACAGTTCTGGATCTCGTTCAATGATCTTTCCAATTCTTTGATCTATAGTTTAAATGACAAAATTAATCTGCATATCGAAGCATCCAAGTTGTCCATTTATTACAAATCCAAGTTTATTGACCAGTTTGACACGCTCCAGTTTGAACCTGACAACTTCTATCATATTGTCCTGATCCATGAGAACCACAACTCACAAAGAGCAAGAGCTAAGCTTCGGTTGTACGTCGATGGTAACTACATCAACCACATCAGATGCCCTTTCCCATTCATCTTTGATGAACTAGAGCAAGACTTTGAAAAAGAGATTTCACTCAAAGTGGGTTCTCATGCAGCTAATCTTAATTTCTCCAATGTCATTCTTGTCGCCAACAGCCTACCTTATGAGTGGGTCATCTTGTCTTATTACTTAGGAAGAGAATACACTGGTAGGTACCAGGATCCAGATGTTCTACAGTGTCTAAACTATGACGATAGCACCCACTTCAATCTGAGACTACTTGAGTCAACCAACAACAGACAAGGGGAGTATGATATTGAGAATTTGGAGATCTGCATCCCAAGAGAGTCGCTACTACTGAACTTCAACATGGATGTCGTGAATTCTGACATATATGAGATCAGAGATTACCTGCTTTATTCTGAGGTCGTTGAAATTTCTGGTCCTGTCAAGGTCGTCAAATCATCAGGTTTCCACGAGCTGTTTTATTCAATATCAAGTCTTCAACTGATCTATACGCTGATTGAGGAGGCTGAAGATCTGGCTTCAGTGAATCAGTACGTTAAGTTACTATTGAACATTATCAATTCAAACTGGAAGTTTATTCGAGAAGTCGAGTCCAACAATGGCTATAATATCCTTGCCACCCTGCTGAAGTATAAGAAATCAAAATTCAGGCAGAGCTTGAACATCGAGCTATTCGAGATTATACTCGGGTTTGTTGGTTACAACTTCCAATCTCCATTCACTTCAGTCATTTCGAATCACACAGCTTATGACTTGTTGGCTTTTGATTTGCATCTATGGAAAGGCTATGAGAGTGAAACTTCTCACGAAGACCACAACGAGTTGATTAAGCTACTGTTGTTTCAAATCCTTGTATTTAGCAGAGAGTGCAAATACGCTACTTTCAACAGCTTGAAGATTAAAAAAATGAAGATTACGAGAAAGTTTCTAAATCAGTTGTCACGAGGTTCCTTTCCAGATGAAGTCTTTCCTGAGGTTTATGATGCGTTGTCCACGCTTGTACAAACCAACTTGACACACGACAACATCAGTTTACTTGCTTCATTTGTGATTTATGTGTTGAATGAGAAAAACATTGATGTCGGTATCTTGGTGTTGAAAGTGTTAGCCGAATCATTCTTGGATCCTTTGTTCTCAAATGCCACCTATTGGAAAAAACTGTTTGGCTCTGTTTCAATCAAATGGGTCTTGTTACTTTTGCAAGTTGGTAAGAAAGATAGGTTCATTGTTCAAATTGGGTTGTCATTACTAATTAAGATCTTCACGGTTGCACCAAAGTCTTACGAGGTCTTTGTTAAGAAAAATGGTCTAACTGTGCTACTGTCAGTTCTTGGTGATGTGAAGATTGACGAAATCGAGTTAAACCTGCTGATAAAGGGTGTTTTTGGTCAGTACGTCTACGACCTAAACTTTGAAAAATTCGCTGGCTCCCTCAGTGTGAAAGAATTGAAGAATGTTGCCTATCCTGAGTTGAATTACTTGATTTTGGATGTGTTGGAGTATATTGTCTTGAATGATATATTCCTATCAGATACTCATGACAAAATCACTAATTTACTCAATCATTACACTCAATTCTTGAACACTGCCTTTCAGGAGAACCCGAGCTTCACAAAAAGACTGGAAACTGACTTGGTGTTTCTAAAGAAGTTATGTAATATGATTTTGCTATTAACCAAGTCACAGAATACTTCTATCTACTTTGACTCTGCCCAAAGAATTATCCAGTTGCTTTCAAGTCTCATCATTTCCAAACTGTTCAATGCTGAGACCAACAGTCTTGAGACTTATTTCTCTAAAATATTCACCAATGACGAGACCTCTTCGAACTCAATTTCCACTATTTTTGTATCTCACATCTTCCCTGAAGTCTTGGTCCACTTGAAGGGATTTATCACTGAGTTTGAGAGCCTACTTCAGACTAACAGCATCAAATTTACAAACGTCGGTGTATTCCTGAACCTTCTGAATTCTGAGTTGTTGACCTTCGAGTGGAACTTCAAGGACTATTTGAACTATTTGTCTGTGCTACTTAGTATCTTGGAAGCTTACAGATCAACGAGTAAGAGTTTGAGAAATGCCTACTATCTGCAACTGGTGAAGAATATTACTTATGCCCTGAATGCGTTGTGCTGTGTCATGAGAGACTCTCCATCCAAAGAGCATCATGAGGAGCTGCTGAAGGAGTTCATGTTTCACCAAGGTAACCTATTCACCAAAGAGAATTTGACGAATGAAGGCGTCTCCAACGTACTTGCTTTGCTGCTGAACATTGGCTCCACTGGTGATGTAGAGGTGGCTAACACTGCCTTTAACTGTTTGAGAATCATCTTGATGATGAGACATGAGGATTTGGCTACTATTTGCTCCTGTATTACCTTCAGAAACTACATCAGCGCCATGAAGTTTTTGAATTCAATCATTTCTTCCAACGATGAAGATGTTATCTCCACTTATCTAGCAGACTTTAAGCTAAGAAACACATTCAATGGCCACCTAGATGCTTTGGAGAATAAAGTGAGCAAGAATTACAATAAAAACAAGTTTATTAGATCCGAGCAGAGAGTTGCTGATTTGATCAAGAAGTATGAGGAATTTGTTAAGGTGAAATATGAAAACGTTGAAGCTCTGGTCAAAACTTTCCAAGCCGATAATGAAAACTTGAAGCTGAAAATCATCTCCAATGAATCCATGAGAATTGCTAGGGCTCTGCAAGATCAACAAGATAATTCTCAGTTCTATATCACTCAGTACAGTAAGATGAAGGCTGAAACAAAGAGAATACTAGCACTACAATCGAATGAGCAAGAAGACATCAAGACCTGGACTTTAGATCATACGGAGGCCGTTGATAGAATGAGAATGCGTTTGCTACCATTCGAAAACACTGAAACTGACCAAACTGTGGCATCTGTAATTGAACCTGTCACGAAGGGTACCGAAGGCAATCAACCTAGAAGGGCCAGTGAAGTCAGACAAGAGTCACAGAGTTTGAATTCATTTGAACTGATAGAGTCTGATGTCATTGATGACACGCTGAACACTTACAATGATAGAAACAGAAAGGTTTTGAAGAGTTTATTCCCCGGTGACAAGATCCATGAGATTTGGAACGTTAGTCAAGTTATTGGGTTAGAGATCGTGGAGGGTATCATGATACTAGGTCAAACGCATCTATACTTGATACAGAACTATTTCCATAAAGCTAAGACTGATGATATCATTGAGATCAACGATGCACCTGAGGAAGAAAGAGATTCCAACATCAAATTGATCACTGGCCAGCCAAGACCTAAACCATCGCAACACCAGGTGGCATCAAATCACACTGTTCACACATGGGACATCTACAAGCTTACTTCAGTCACCAAGAGACAATTTTTGTTGCGAGATGTGGCCTTAGAGTTATTCTTCAGCAATGGGAGCAGTTTCCTGATCACTTCGGTCAAAACTAGAGACAGAGATGTCATCTTCTCTAAGCTTTCCAGCGTTGCTACGAATTCAAACATTGACAACGACCTTTCAAACATCTTCAAAGAAACAAACTTGAACAACGGTGGTACTTTGGGGACTACTCACAGAAACTTTACTACCAAGTTAGCTACAGTTTTTGGTGCGGAATACTTGAACTATTTGGATGCTACAAAAAAATGGCAAAATGGCGAAATGTCAAATTTCTATTACTTGATGATTGTCAACACTTTGTCTGGAAGAACCTTCAATGATTTGACGCAATACCCTGTGTTTCCATGGGTCATTGCTGATTACACCAGTGAAGAACTAGACCTGAATGATCCAAAGAGCTTCAGAGACTTGTCCAAACCAATGGGTGCACAAGCCGAACAACGTGCTAATCAATTCCAAGAACGTTATGAAGCCTTGAAGAGTTTAGAAGATGAAGGTGCTCCTCCTTTCCACTATGGTACACATTACTCCTCTGCTATGATTGTCGCCTCATTCTTGATCCGCTTAGAGCCATTCGTACAGTCCTACTTGTTATTACAAGGTGGCACTTTCGATCATGCTGATAGACTGTTTTATTCTATTGGTAAAGCCTGGAAATCAGCTTCACAAGAAAACACCACTGATGTCAGGGAACTGATCCCAGAATTCTTCTTCTTACCTGAATTCCTAACAAACATCAACGGGTACGACTTTGGGAAACTACAAGATGGTACTAAAATCAGCGATGTTGAACTGCCGAAGTGGGCTAAAGGTGATCCTAAGATTTTTATCGCTAAAAACAGAGAAGCTTTGGAAAGTCCATATGTGTCACAACACTTGCATAAATGGATTGACTTGGTTTTTGGTTTCAAGCAACAGGGTCCTGAAGCTGTGAAGGCTATCAACGTCTTCAATCACTTGAGTTATGCTGGTGCAATTGACTTAGACTCCATCAACAATGAAGATGATCGAAGATCTATTACCGGTATCATTCATAACTTTGGTCAAACCCCATTGCAGATCTTTCACAAACCGCATCCTGAAAGAGAAGTCGACACCGTCTTGAGTGTGGACTTCAAAAAAGTGAAAACCAATCCTGCTTTAATTTATCAAACAAGGTTCAGAGACCCTATAAAGTTCCTACATTTCAAAACACACAGTGATAATTCTGGTGATGCCTTCTGGCGAGGTTATCCGGATCTATACCTAAATGGTGAAGTTGAGATCAAACCTGATACACATCCTGGCTCTCTAGTCATAAATAGAAAGGTCTTTGAGAGACTACATGATGACAAAATTACTGCTATAGGAAGATCTGACCACGGAACTATCTTCACTGGCTCAGAAGCTGGTATCATTCACGTTTGGAGATACATCGTGCTGGTCAAGGGCTTCAATGAGCAATTGTCATTTGAGTCACAGCTGAGACTACATACCTCAGCTATCAGAGAGTTGAAGGTGTCGCCAGAGTTTAACTCATTGGTCAGTTTGGACGCTGCTGGTCATTGTTATTTATGGGACTTGGCTCGCTATAAACTTATCAGAAAAATTGGACATACTTCATTTGACCATGTGGCCATTGCATATGACAATGGCTTTATAGTTGCCTCCAGTGGATCCTCATTACAGTTATTCACTATCAACGGTGTATTGGTACTCGAGGATAAATTGTCGAACGATGCTACAATCACCTCTTTGAGCTTTGGGAATTCCAGAACACACTCCACTGTGAAGGTGAACAATGTTGAAAGTCATGAATTCTGGAAATATCATTCCGTGATCACTTCGGGCTGGTCCAATGGTGATGTCATCTTGTACGAGGTATTCATCAAGAGAGAAGGTGGCTGGGCCATCAAACCGCTAGTTGAATTGAAGTTCAGTGACGGTAAAGAATCTAAATTAGACAAAGAGGACGTCACAATTACAGAGAGTTATTTCAAGAGTTATTTCAATTATGAGGAGGAGAAAGTTGGTAAGATAGAAGTCATTGCTGGTGACATAAATGGTAGAGTTGCTGTTTGGAGATAATGATAGTATAATCATACACGATATTAATGATTGCAATGACGGGAAATTTGTAGGGCCGTACAACAGCTGAGTATTTAAACGATGTATTAAACTATATCAAGAGGAAAAACAAAAACAAAAATTATTTGGAGGCTTTAGCAGCTTTACCACCCCACCTATCGTAAGTGTATAGACCAGTGGTGGTTAAGCACAGGCCTAAAAACTGTGTTGTGGAGATATGGTGGCCCGTGTAAAGCATACTAACGACAATCACTGTGATTTTCTTCATCATACTAGCGATGGAGTAGGTGACAGTTGGGAGAGCACCTAGTAAATGAAAGGCAATTAACGACTGGAAGAAATGTGAAATACCATTGATAAATAGTAACTTCCAAGGGATAAACACGACTTGAGCCTCAGTGACATCTTCTAAGGCAGATGTTAGCTTCAAGAAGTGTGGGGCTTCAATGTATAGGAACCAAGGTAGAGACATCAGCCCCCCAAGAGCAGAGCAGTATAGTAGTAATGTCATCTTGTCATATTTGTTTCTAACTTTTGGGAAAGTTGGTATGGTAGATTTTTCTGCCTCAGCAGCATAGTTTTGAGCTCTTCTATCCATAGCTAAGGATTTCTTCTCAGAGACTGGTAAGACTTCGGCCTTTTCATCACTTTGAGCGAGTGCTAGTTCAGCGTGGTTGTTGATGTGCTTCTGGTTGTATGTGAACACTGTCTTACCATAGATATTCTGAGCAACAAAGACCACTAGTGACAATGTGGCATACAAGATACCGATATATCTAGCACTAGCGGTAGTAGAGACCAAAGTGTCATTGGCATCCTCAACAACGATCAACAAGATACCTAAAACCAAAGGCAATAGAGACAGATAGGTCCAAACTGGGAACTTGACATGGTAAAGGGCTCTATATGTGGAAACCAAGATCAAGGGAGACAGAGTTTTAATACCGGCAACCGTGGAAACGGGTACCAAGGCAGTAGCACTATGACTGAACAACTTCCCTAAAAACTGGAAGGCACCTAAGGGAAGTACCGTAATTAGTATATGCTTGTTTGGCATTTGGATAGCAGGCCCATTCAGGCTAGGGACCTGACCCTCTGGGAACAGGGAGTGAAGGCTAGGGTAATGCGATAATGTCAAGATAGTGACCAAACATAGTGAGAACACGATAACGAACTGAAACTCACCTAGGGCAAGAGGGAACGGGAACTCGTTTAGAATATGCTTGGTGATCTGAGAGGAGACGGAGGAAACGGAGTACCAAAGTAAGCAGAGGGTGATGGTTTTTATGGATATCGGTGGGATGATATCCCTGAACAACAATAGGGGAGACCTGGAGCTTTTAGCGGACATAGCGTGCTTGTGGGTAATTCAGCGAGTGTAGATACCGTTCAGTGTAAGCTCTCACTGGTGATTTACTCTATGGAAGATGTTGTATTTATATGGAAGAGTCCAGAGTCCTTGTGGATGTGAAGCAGCTAAAAGATGCAGGAACCGGTACTCTTTATAACGTGGGAGATTTGGTAGTTGCAGCTTTAGAGTTAGGCGTTTTGGGGAGAGAGGGGGAAGCCTGTGCGCAAAGTGTGGCAGTATTTGAGCTTGTGTCCTTGGGGGAAGGGCTTATTTTTATCTGAGGTCGGAACGGTGGTAATCTCTATTGTTCTTCAAAAATAGTATAGTATTGTTATTGTGTCAAATAATAACACATGTTAAGTGCGCTTTACGCGAAAATTACCTGTTTGGGACTACTGCAAGCTCGAAAGCCGCATAAACTCGCTGGCGATGAGTTACTATTTTTATCTTTGCAGTCCATGTAAGCCAGTGAAATGGTTCGGTTTGAGAAGAAGGGCCACTGGTGGCCACTGGTGTTTGTTCACAATGGGTCACGGTGTGAATAGATCGAAACTAATGACTGTTCTAGCATCATTCTCGATGAAATCTATCGAGATCGGCCATAATCGACAGAACTGGCTGGTCCAGCTGGATTTGGGGAACAAGAAAGCACGCCATTTTACTGGTTATTCAAAGAACTTCAATAGCACCGTTCTCAATTCTTATAAGTTTTACCCTTCTCACTACTAGGTCATTGTAAGAGAAAAAATACTTGAAATAAAACTACTGGTCATAATCATGCAAGATTTCACATTAATACTTTGACCTACTTCTTTCTATTCTTAACACCTTGATCACTGGCTTTAGCTTTCTTCTCGTGGCCAATTTTCTCCATTGCGCCACTTGTCTGTTGCTGGAACTTAGTAGCAGCTTCCAAAGCGGCTTTGTTATTCTTCTCTTGAACGGCCATCTTTTGCTCCTTCATGAACTGAGCGGTCTCTGGGTCAAACTTCTCTAGTAACACAGGCATCAATAGTAGGGCACCGACAATGATAATACCACCGAGGTAAAAAGGATTATTCAAAATCGCAGCGACTGGCCCACTCTCTAATAAACTGCTTGATCTCTTCTTTAAATAATAACGAGTTGGAGTCTTTGGGTTAGGAATGACACGAATAGGGTGTGGGACCTCTAGAGTCAATTCATCCAGCTTATGAGCACCTTGTAGCAGGTATGCAGTCACTATGTCATCTGATGAGACTTTGATGTTAGTTTTGAATGGTTGGAGGTTGTAATCGATGGATGAGATCGATAAGATGTAGGAACCTTCAGGGACGGACTTGAACTCAAAATGGCCATTCTCTTGAGGTGATGTGTGTTTGTTTAAAGCTTTCTTGGATGCATTGTCTGTGACCTCTACTATACTAAGCTCAGTAGTTGTGAAGATCGAGTGTTTGAGGTCTTTTGGAAGCTCAATGGTACCTTGGATGGTTGCACCATACACAAAGGTGATAAGTTGTGTTAACAACAGGTAAAGAGCAGTAGATTGGCCAGTGCAAAGCATAATTGGCAATTCTGTATGATACTTGATCTATTTAGTGATACTTCTTGATCTAAGAAACAAACGTAAAGCTCACAATTGTCTTTATACACAATTGATCTTCTCCGCCCTCTCTCTTAATCTCCAAAGTACTTGAAATCAAAAATTCAAAATGTGGAAACACCCGGACACCACCATCACCTCTTTCCTCCTATAAAAAAAACTTTTCAGATCTTTCGATTCTTCTCTCTTCTGTTACTTTCTTTTCTCTATTGTACCAAGAACCCGTATTATTGTAGGGTATCAGTGCCGTTTTCTAGGCTGCTACTCTCTACAACGGGTTCGAGAGCAAATGCTGCCTCCGGGCAGCGAAGATCCCAGCTGGAGCGGGCGTGTGAAGGTTTCTGGGAACGCTATCTCGGGCTCCTTCAATGGCGTCATCTCCTTACCAGGGATCGAACAACCATTGTAATAGAGTTCTAATGAATGATACTACGTCAATTTGCTACCTGTAGTGAGGTTTTAAACCTCTCATTGATTTCTTGATGTTTCTCGTTCATTTACTGGGGACTTTATACTTCAACTTTTGGCTTCACCATGTCCATGTTCCAGCCTTTGAACTCATCGCTTTGATTAACCCAATGTGCAAACGGATAGGATTTTAAGGTCTTGACTGGTTGATCCTCTGTGATCAATCCTAGTTTGATCTGGCGTTCGATTAGATTATCTAAATAAGGTAAGATATGATCTCTAAAGCTTTCAAAATTTTTGTATTTGACGATTTCTGGGGATGCCTCAAACATGATCTTCTTCAACAAAGATGGTACCATTGGTTCATCTTTCATCTCCTCCACGCTGTAATAGACTGGATGATTTGTAAAGATGATAGCTTGAGATTTAGGCAGCCTTCTCAAAGTTTGTCTTTCAACTCTGACATTGAAGTTGGTGGGTAAGACAGTAGGATTAACTTTAGCACCTTCATCTAAACCATAAACATTACTACACAGTAATTCATGATCCCAAGTCATGTACCATGATGCCCTTTCCACAGGGTTGGCAGGTGTCATCTTGCCGAACCACTTCTCCATTGACTTCTTCAAACCTGATTCGTAATGTGGGACATCAGAGTGGATTTGATCAATTGATTTCCCCAGCTTATGATCGATACCAAAACTACCACCAGGGAAAGGTACAGCAGCTGCTACTAAATAATGATTCCCATCATCCCTCTTCTTCACGATGTAAAAATCCTCTTTGGCCATCTTGGAAACATAGATCAATGGGTGTTCCTTCAATGGGAGTGACATATCTAGTACTTCACCTGTCAACTCATTTGTGACATGGACACCATTATCTTTAGACTTGAACAGCAAAGGGTATCTTCTTAGCATATGTTGTGTCACCGTCTCCATCAGTTCAAAACATGCATCATATGATTCTGGTAACCAATCCACATTCTCTTTACCATACTCGTGAATGATTCGCTTCTTCTCTTCAATATATCTCCAATAGAACTTATCCATATCCAACCAATGGTTGATATCTAGCTTCAAGATGTTCATGGTCTGGTGATATGGCCAACGGAAAGGTCTCCAAGGTCTATCGTCATAGGTCTTTACTTGCTCTGGGGTAATAAATAATGGGTTAGGTTGTTGAACTTCTTCTTTTGAGTTGTAAGGTGATTTAGTGGTAGATTTAGAACTTGTCTTGACTTGAGATATGTTCTTCCGTTCATGGAATAATTTATGACACAGGTAAAGCAAGGCAGCTATCACAGGTGCTATGAAAGCGATACTGGACATTCTTGTACTATGTTTTAACCCCAGGTAATTAAGTTAATATTCCAATTGAGGTTCAATTATGACATGTGCATGCATCCTTTTATTTATACTTGTTATCGGTCTTAGATCAACCTCTGAATTAAATTTAGATCCCAAAACAATCAGCAACTTTGATCCTTATTGAGAGAAAGCATCCAGAAATCGCCTGAATCGAGCAAACTTTCCTGTCCATTGACCTTGATGTGATTTCCCCCTTTAATCAATCACTGGATCTTTTATCCTAAAGAAGTAATGTGTCACTATTTTCGCGAGTTTATTGATCTCTTATCGGAGTGCATCATGGCATGACAAAAAACTGTCAAGTAAAACTCGAACAAATGAGTTATAGGCAACTAACAACGTGGTAATTAGGACACACGGATACTGAGATTGCTTGTCGAGGCTTTGGACGAAAGGCAGAGCAAAGTAAGAACTGAAAATTGGAAAGTACTTTGAGTTCCTCCTCTCTATTCGCCAATCAATTGATGAAATATACACATTGCGCGTGACTGAACCAGTACAATATACGTAATTACACATATATAGACAATTTTATAGTTCTCCTTCCGAAGTCAGAGATAGATATGGTCTCTGTTTACGTCACATCTCCATTGAGCTTTCCTAAATCATCAAATCTCTCTGATAATCATATACACATCAGTGAGAAGCTTGCAGTTGTTCCCTTCAACTTTTGGTGAGACTATACTAAATCATAGACATTGTGGATCTATTAGGTCAAGCCTAAGAGCTGGAATTTTCAGTACAATTGGCTTCACGCCTCTTGTGCGTTTCAAGCTTCTACCCGTATTCCACTGATGTCTTCTAAAGTCTTACGACATGAATGGCCGAGGGGAAATATGACAAGTAGTTGAACTTCTTTTGATAATATGGCATCTAAATCGAAGAGGAGAATTGACATATCTTCGACACGGTACTAAACCATTTGTTCTCTGTAGCGTGTAGTTAATCCAATCATGGACTGAGATTATGACGATATCTCCAAACTCTTGAGGCACAAAAAGTCTCTTCTGAGTAAACAATTCATAAATTGAGAATAACTAACAAAGCAAGAGAGCACTCATATTTTTACACACTTGACAATTCGATATCACTGGTATCTTTGCGATTATATAACAATTACAATTCGATACTTATTTTTTAACGTACAATTAAAAACTTATTACACAAAACAAGTTATGAAATATATTCCATGGAAAAAGCTTCTTTTATAAGGGGGATGGGAAAGTGGTGAATGATGGGATTAGAAATGATTATGTGATTGTCAAAAAGGGTAGCAGTAATGAGACTATAAACTGTTTTATAGACAATTCATAATCTTCTACCACGACGACCACCTTTTCTTCTGGTGGAATCGGATGGAATTGGAGTAACATCTTCAATTCTACCAATTCTTAAACCAGATCTAGCTAAAGCTCTTAAAGCGGATTGACCACCTGGACCTGGAGTCTTAGTAGAAGTACCACCGGTAGCTCTTAATTTGACGTGGACAGCGGTGATACCAACTTCTTTACATTTTTGAGCAACATCTTGGGCAGCTAACATAGCAGCGTATGGAGAAGATTCATCACGATCAGCTTTAACTTTCATACCACCAGTAACTCTGGCAATGGTTTCCTTACCTGATAAATCGGTAACGTGGACGAAAGTATCGTTGAAAGAAGCAAAGATTCTAGCAACACCAAAAACTTGGGAGCCGTCACGGACTTGTGGACCTAAAGTAACGTTTTCTATAAGAAAAAATGTTAGTAAAACATGTTCAAACGGTTATAATTTACAAGAGCATTTGTTTTATGGGACAACGTGAGTTGGTTTGGAGTGAGTTGTTTTTCATGATATTTCAATGTTATAGGATTCAATGACAAATTTGTTGGTAATTGAGATACTATAAGCTATCTTTATGAAATGAACACTCTGTTGAACTGAGTACTTCTTTTAGTTCCTGATGACTTCATTCTTTGATATTCTCTATGTCTCTTAGTAGCTATGCCCTCTTTTGATGTCTATTCATTTTTTAACGTAGGTTCAATTGAATTGGTTATTCATGATAATAACTTCATTGAAAATGACCTTTAAAGTCTCCTAAGATTTGATTCATGGTACAACTCATTCCATCGCATATTCATATTTCCCATATTCTAGCTCGTCATATGTCCTGACATACCTGAAGACATTGTTACGCTATGTTATCTGAGGTTGGTGATATATAAGATTTAGTTATTTCGCTTTTCAAGAAAACTTTTGCGTCGTGGAAAAAAAAAAGATCCAAAACTTCGGGAGGGGCCACACGGACCCGCAGAGGACCATACAAAAAACAGCCGGTCGGGGCTCCATAACCAATTTTTTTCCCTTTAGTGAAACTGGGAAAAGCGCGAATTCATTAATAGACTTATTTGACTGCCCTAATAACAGTCACGTGTTGTTGATGTAAAAATTGTGATTAGGGCTCAGAATGGAGATTGAGGAAATATAAGAGAATGATGTCGAGGTAAGTTTAAACCTATAGATGGGTTATTAATGATCATTATTTTGCTTGAAAGGGATTCTTACACGTCGTGCGGGAATAATTTCAGCTCGTTTTATTTTATAATGTATATTCCATTTGATTATCTCCAATCGTTTAATAAGATTGTATTAATTTAATGTGACACTTCCTTATGAAATAGTAAAGAACGCATAGAGGAACAAAGTACATATAAATATACAAATACATTATCAATAACTAAAATACATTAACTTTTATTATTATGATCTAATGCAAACCATTTAGTAAACGAAACCTAAGATTTTACCAGAAACGTGTTTTCTTCTAGCTTCTTCGTGATCCATAATACCAGCGGAAGTAGTTAAGATAACGTAACCAAATTGACGAGCTGGTAATAAGTTATCAGTCCATTTTTCAATGTCATCGATTCTGACGTTGAATCTTGGGGAGATGACACCGGTTTTGTTTAGACGACCGTTTAATTGAACAACGATCTTACCTGATCTGTGGTCATCAATGTATTCAAATTCATCAATGTAACCATGTCTTTGAATAACTTGTAAGAATTTAATAATGACCTTTGATGATGGTCTAATGATAACTTGACGTTTACCGGTTTTTTCGGCGTTGTTGATGGCGTTTAAAGCATCAGCTAAGACAGAAGTTCTAGTCATTTTTGATAGATGATATTAAGAAACCCTTTAGAAAGCGTTATGTTGTTGATAATTTTTCATAAACTTTTTAAAATTATCCTTTGAAAAATAATTAATTTTTCAGCGTTGACCTAACTAATATCACGTGTCCAATTTTAAGCCCTTTACTTTTAAACAAAGATTAGTATTGACATTAAGAAAAAACCTCATAACATCCATACACCACATTGTATACTTTATTGTTTTCATAAGATTGAAAGAAGAAAAACCAGAGAGAACTTCGCGGAAATTACCAAAAAAAAGCACAAAGTGGAAGTAAATTCGCGAAATTTTTGGTCGCACTGAAATTTTTTTTGCTTCCGCTGACACAGTTTCCGGTAAGCGCCGCACAGAACATCCTTTCCAGAGGAAGAAAAAACAAAAATTTCATCAATCATTACAACACATTTGTATTGAAAGACTTAAGATTCAAAGAAGTAACAATGCCTGTATGTAATACTGGAGACAAAGGTGGTGGATATATTTGATCGGGTATGAGAGAACGAACAGCGAGGGCATATGAAACCGAAGAGAAGAGTTACAGAGTTTTGCTATTAGCATCATAAATTTATGGCTACTTTACAAGCTTTAATTGAAGTTACAAAGGAGGGATTTATATTGCAGACGTACACAGCACCAAAAGAATTGCTACATCATTTAAAATAGAGCACACAAAGCTTCCTTATAACTAAGTCATGCATTCAATCCTTCAAATCAAGACTCAACCCCTACAAAGTTCACCCAAATTCTTTTACAATTTGAATAGTACTAACATTAAATTCAGTCCCAAAAATCATTCAAAACCAAGCAAAAATTAGCTAAGGCTTCTAAGCAAAACCGTCCATTACCACAATGGATCAGATTAAGAACTGATAACAAAATCCGTTACAACGCTAAGAGACGTCACTGGAGACGTACTAAATTAAACATCTAAGCTGATTTTTATCTCAACTTTGATTGTTTAATGATAAATACGAACCACCAACAACAAAAATCTAATATCTTTTCACTTTTTGTTATATTCCCAATGAATTGTTTTTCATACTACTCTTTTTGAATATCATCAAATATGGTTATACAGTATTACTAAAAGAATTTTGATGGTATAAAGGTTGTTTAAAAAGGTTTATGTTGATATAATAAAAGTCTGTATATTGTGCATTAATTCTGCTCAAGGAAATGTAGTGAAGTTATTCAATTTTTGTATTTTACTACTTGATTGATTTTGATATTGCCTAACATGGTAGAGTAACAAGAGCTAAACCTCATATTAGATCCAGTGGGATCACTAAAAGCCCCAAAACAGATAAACGAGAGCTTGATGCAATACATGTTCATGTACAGTATCATATATATGAGGTGGCTCTTGAGAGAATTTAAACTGTGTCTATGGAGGTGGGGCAGAATATCTGTCAAGTTTGTCTCTGTGCCCTATATAATTTCTGATTATCAAACTCGCGCTTTGGAAAAAATTTATCGAAAAGTGAAAAATTTCAATCAAAATAATCTAGAACATTACAAGAACTGTCAACCAATATCAACAAGTATTAGTACTTAATTGTTACCAAGTGAGATGATTACAAAGGATCATGAGGCTTCATGATGAAGCACAAGAGTTCGGTTTCAGGAGATTCTGGAACTCTTGGATACCATATCCCGATAGTGTTCCCTTGATGATACAACCCTGTGAATGTATGTGTGTGTTTTTTCCTTATCCTACAACTCCAATTGATCCACTTTCAATGTGCAAATTCCCAATCACAATGATGAATCATACCAAGAATTATTAAAGCTAGATAGTATATGAACTTATGTAATGACTTCAGTTCTCGGAACTTCTATTTTATTCTGAGATTATGGACATTTGATGATGATCAATTGGATAATTGGATTCTTCTTTGAAAGATTTAAAAATACTAACGTTGACACCAGCAATTTATATTCAATTGATGCCCATCGCTTTTGAATCTACAGACTGTCTTGATTTGGATTTGCATCTTCAAAAATGCTACTTATTTACACTCTGTGAATGTTCAGTCCTTACCTCAAGTAAGTCAAGGATAGCGAAGACTAAAGTTTGTAATATATAGCTCATCTGCTTTAATTCACTATGGCTCTATACGATTAAACATCTTATAGTCAATGTAATACACAAACGTTATTGATCACCCTATTTAATTACTATTTATTGTATCGTATGCCTTCCCATAACGATCGTATCTAATTATGGTAGTTCAATCATGTAATATTAAGACCACACGTTGGCCATCAAACAGCTACATCGCCTTATTGATTTTTTAAAATTTGATACGAACTTCATACGTCTGACGATATGAAGAAAGTTTTCAACGAGCTGATATTAAAGTGCATTTGATGATTGTAAATCACACATATGTATATACACATCTCATGAACCTTAATACACCCAAGTCTCATCACAACAGATCAATTTAGAAGCCCAATGCCACAGGTATCCTCGGTACAACGCCAGCGTTGTACATCCACTACTAGAACATTCCGGCAACTAAATAGTTAATGATGTCCATGCGGAGGCAAGCGCGAGGTTTCTGTAGAACCGTTGAATCATATGCCGATCTGTTTTGGTGAAGCTGACGCGAGCTTAAGTTCTTAAGTTGTTCGAGGATCTAACACCACCAATCATCGGACGATCTCGCATCGCTGCAACCGGACCCAGAATGGTCTTACTAAGCCATTGCGGGAAGACTTTGGCCAGACTTTGATCAATGTTTGTCAGCGTGTGTCGTTTTAAGTTAAATTAGGGGAATGTTAGGGGCCAATGTTTAATTTTTGTTTTAACACTGGCTGCTTTTATATTTAATTGTTTTCATATGCTGCTCGGTTGTACCTGAGCTAAATTCTTTTTTAGCGAGTCCTGGCCAGATCTAGTTGTATCTCACTAATTTTACGTGTTTTGAGAAATGAACACAACAAACACAGGAAAACATGCGTACACTGCAGAGAGTGTTAGAGAAATAGACATCTGAACATGGTTCAAGGGGGGCGACAGGATCCCCCTACAGGTCCCTTTCTCCTTCTTGTTCATCTCCCTATGCTCCTGCTCCTGTTCCTGTCCCTGTCTCTGTCCCTGTCTCTGTCCCTGTACTGGGTTTTGCGTTCTATTGTTGATGCAAATTCGTGTACGGTCCGAGGAATGTGGGATGAGGCAGAGATCTCTCCTCAACAACTGTCAAAGAAGTCCCGATCTAAAGAGCAATTGGACGGTTGGTTATACTGGACACTGGTATAGATATATAGCCTTACCTTTCTACGTGTACCTGTTTTTCAATTGGCCTGTCTAGGAAAGAATTAAGGTTGTTCTGAGCAATTTATTAGTTACACAACCTAGCTATAGCAACAGATCTCTTAACTACCGCGACCTAAACCGAAGCAACCACAAATGTTTACCAACTATTGACCAAATTGTTATTCGCAGCAGCATACTTTATTTGGTAGTTATAGCTAACCTGTAGGATGTATCCTGTAAGTTTCTAGGATTCAAAGTTGCAGTGCATACGTTCTCGCACTTTAGTGCGGATTTTGCTCAATTCGAGGTTTCCTTGGAAATATGCTCCCAAGTCGAAGTCCCCAATATAAGCCTAGCTCATCGGCTCAAACTATCACAGTACCGGTTTCAATCATATTGATTTTCCATGTATCTTGTGCGGTAACATTTGAAATACCATATCAACAATAAATGTGTTACCGTTGTATTCGTATCGACACATTTACTCCAATTAACCATCAAACGATGAACTTATAAGAAGTAGCTTCCTATAATATTACAAGCTGTCCACTACTTCAAAGATTTTTTAGAGATCTCGACCTCTGAGTTTAGAAGAACCAAATAGCATCGGCCCGCTCTCTGGCTTCATAGTAAATATGGGCTCCAGATATCTTCGGAATGTCATTGATGAAGTTGGTGCTTCCTCAGACCAATGGAATGTTGATGTTATGATAACTACGGCCGACATGGAAAAAAAGCGGCAAATCACCGAAGTAGCGGATCAGACGCTTAGTCTTTAAGTACCGAGTAAGAGTGTGCCTCAAGTGGGTTTGGTGGCTTGAGCTGACCTTGAGTTCCTCGAGTACAGTATTTATGACAAATGTGGGAACATTCCTACTATGGAGATCGTCCCTGCGCTCGCTTGCTTACAGTGGCAGATCAACAACCACTTAAAGGAGACTTAAAAGAATATGACTAAAGTACGATCGACGAAATAGAGTTTGAGCTTTGAAGAGTTCCCTAATATGGGAGTGTAAATGCGCGGTAATTAATATCTGATAATTTGTCGAAAGTGGTAGTCTAGCATGTCATTTTGGGAAATTATTATGGCGCTCTTGAGTTTCCAACGTATCCCATTAAAGTATAGCGGGTATACACGCACTATTAAGTATCTGTTTTTAGTACAATTGACAGCCCAATTAGGTTACCAAAGTGCAGATACCAGCATAGAATATTCATCTGGAACACAAATGTATCGTAAAGCTTAACTCTCTCTGTGTGATTATGTTGAATTTGTTTAAAGACTTGGTGCTCATGACGCTTGAGCTTATCAAAGGAAGAGGTTTGACGATCTGAAGAAAATAGATCTGTGCAACTGGAAAGTGTGGAGAGGGCTAGACACATCATCAAATAGTGCATACAGTAGTAGTTGAGTGCGCTATATTCGAATATGGCTCGTATCAATCCTCGTATGTAGTCCATCACTGGAAGCTGATGTTGGAAAGTACCGAAGGCTGGCCTTTACATACAATCAAGAAATATATCATGTTTCGTTGACAGTAATGTATATACAGTTCCATGAACAAATCTCTTGAAGATCTTTGTCTGTATATGAGCCAAAGAGGTAAATGATAAGGTACCAAGTTGGAAACTTGAAGTCTCCATACAACTGAATTGGATCAATGGTTCTTGTACAAGCTCCTAAAGATACTCCAACTAAAAGAGAAAAACTTCTGAGACATATTACAACATAGATGATCGCACGAAAAACAGCATAATCTTACGATTTCCTCTCTAAATGTTGATTGGATGCAATACTCAATAGGTTACCGAGGTGTGATGATCACTGATCCTTCATCTTCTTCTCATTACCTCTTCATGTGATCAAGTGAGACTTCCTGCGTCGACAAATGGTACGGATCCCGCTTTCGTGTGTAAAGAAGCAACCATCCAGCTGATCATTGTAGTCTTTTGATCGCCTGGATGTTCCCTCTAGATCCAACAATCTCTGATAAAACACGATATGATGTTGTTTATGTATCAATGGAAAAAACAAGATGTAGGTATCACGCGTTAATGAGCCGTTAAGTGCATGATCTTTCTACTGTATTTGTTGTTGTTAAGACGTGAACAACAATTGAGATGCTGCTCGCTTAGAAACACTAATGGTTCCAAGTAAAGAAGATAGGGGCAGACAATCGAACAGAAGACTTCTTAGACTATGGAATCTCACTAGGGTTTCAACTTACAATTACTCAGAGAAGATAAACTACAATCCATCCATATTCTTGGAATCTAGCGTTGGTCTCAGCTCTAGCGAACGCCACACGGAAATGCACGATAACGGTTGAAGTAGAGCAAAACAAACGAATTGGTGACCTGCATTCAGCACCTGCGATCGCCCTTCGAAGCCCATATGGTTCGCTTCCAATTTGGGCTAAATTACTTCCTCTTTGGGTGGCAAAGTATAATGCATGCACTCTTCTGCACCAATTAACCATTTTCCAAAAAGAGAGTCAATGTTGCCGTAGAAACATGGCGCTGCTGCGTTTACCAATTTTTCTCGCAGATTTTTTGAAGGTGGGAAAAAATCAAAACAAAACAAAATCGAACATGATTTGAAGGAAGGCAAAATCATATAAAAACAACACCGCTGCACCTTTTTCCGCGCTACTACCACGGCAACATTTCTGGCACTTTTATCCAAGGATAGCATCAACAGCTCCCTCAGAACACCATCGCGCTTCTGAGCAGTCTCTAGTCTGAAGACACTTCACTTTCACTCCTGTTGGTTCTGGTATTAATAGGTTAGGGGTCATTTAGTTAGTCCTCTACACCGAGAACAAAATCCTTGAATCGGCACAAGAGACCACTTTTCCTCACTAGCATTTGCATCGCCACCCATCTTCACTTCCCAAACCCCTTGTTTTATTACTTTCACCACCTTTTTCCTCCCATCAGAACTTCTTAAAATTACGCGTCGAGATATTGCTGAACTAGAAATGACTCTATCTATGAAAAACAACAACTCCGAACACACAACTGGCTCTAAGAAAAGAGTCATGAATGAAAGCATGATGTCCCCTCAGCTCAAGGATGTCAGTTATTCTTCATTTGCAAGCAATGAAAATATTGACATCGATATTGACATTGAAGAAAAGACTACACCAAAGGTTAACAGTATAGCATCTTCCCAGGGCTCTCAAGGTCTAAGAAGAAGTGTTGGTCTCCTCAACTTGAGCATTGAAAGATCCCCAAAGGTCGATGCATCTTCATCTCCAAAGTTCTCACTAAGGAGAAAGAAACTATCAATGAATGATTATGATGAAAACAATTACATTAATGACGTTGAAAACTGGTCCCCATTTAAAGAACCAAACACACCAACTTCCAAATCTAAAAATAACTTGAAAAGACCTGCCAGCAACGGTGAAAGTCTGTCGCCATTCATTAGTGACTCTCAAAGACCCTTGCTGTTTTCGGCCAAGAAATCTTCCATCACTGAGGAGAATAGAAGTTCAATTCAAATGAAGTTCAACAAATTGAGAAAAATGGTCTCATTAGAAAAAGTTGATTATCAAGCTGAATCTCCTTTTGACAACCAATTGCATCCACTACCAAATCCATCCATCCATTATCAACAAAAGCATGCCCATTCTGAGGAAACGATACATTCACCAAGCGAGTCTCCGTCAAGACCAGCCAGACAAAAACAGAAACTTGACAAGTCAGTGAACAAAAAAGTTTTGGCTGTCAAGAATGAAAATACCGATGATTTCTACACTCCAAACTCTTACAAATTTGTCAAACCTTTACAAACTGCATTTATGTCTTCCGGCTTACTGAGTAAAAAGCATTCTAAACTTAATGAATCTATTCATCCACCAGAAACACCATGCAAAAAAGTGGTGCCTGTGAGCTTACAAAGCTCACAAAAGCAGAGTTTTCCAAGCTCCAACTTGGCCAATGTTATCACTGCTAGTTCACCAATGTTCAAAGATAACTCAACACCAAAAGTTTCAGATGATGATGACCACTTGATTGCTAATGATCCAAATCAACAAACACCATCCGCTAACAACTCTTCTCTAGCTTTCTTACCTAGATCTGCTAGAGCTGTCAATACCCATGAGTTGAGAAACTGTTTAATGACCTTCACTAATGAATTTGATGATAGTGCTGAGTCTATCTTTGAAGATGAATTTGACCTCAATGACCCATCCACTCCTACTCGTTTAAGAACTGCAAAGAATGCCGCCTTGGCCAAATCTTTGAAATTGAACCTAACTGATTTACAACCACCAACACCAGGTAAATCAGGTACTCCGAAAACTCCAGTTGATGCTTCAATTGATACTAGTGGTGATTTGTCCAATATATCAGGTTATGGTACTAATGCTTCGTCTCTATTGACTTCCAATGATGATGACCATTTGACTTCACAATTTCAAAATGTTCAACTGGTTGGTAATGGTGCCTTCTCAAACGTTTATGAAATCACTTTCCAATCCAACAAGTACGCCGTCAAAAGAATTAAGACCCCATTTTTAGGTTCCAAACGTCGTAAGAGAATCTTTGAAGAAGTTGAATTATTGAAAATCTTGCAAGAGAACCAATCCAGAGATGAAGAAGGTAAAGAATATGTTATCAACATGATCAATGATTGGGAGCACAGTGACCATTTATACATCATGATGGAATTCTGTGAAAATGGTTCATTGGATAAATTTTTGGAAGAATCAGGTAGTTTGTCTAAACTTGACGAATGGAGAATTTGGAAAATCATGGTTGAATTGAGCATGGGTTTGAAATATATCCACTCTTGTGACATCTTGCATTTAGATTTGAAACCAGCTAACGTATTTATTACTTTTGAGGGTTCGTTGAAAATTGGTGACTTTGGTATGGCTTCTAAATATCCTGTCTTACCAGGTTTTGAAAGGGAAGGTGACAGAGAATACATTGCTCCAGAAATCATCTCACAACAGCAATACAGTAAAGCTGCTGACATCTTTTCATTCGGTTTGATCATGGTTGAAATTGCTGCTAACATCAGATTACCAGACTATGGTGAGAAATGGCAAAAATTAAGATCTGGTGACATTAGCGAAGCTGGTAGATTGAGTTCCACTGAACTTAATGTCAACCTGTACGATGATTCCATTACTTCAAAGCATTCTACTTATTCTTCAATTTGGAATAACACCAACACTACCGCTTCATCTTATAACTCCTCGGTTGGGGATAATAGCAAGAGATTACCACCATGGACTCCAAATTTCTTAATCGATGGTAAAGGTTCATTAGACAAACTGGTTCAATGGATGTGCAGTCGTGAACCATCAGACAGACCAACTGCTGCCACAATCATGAATTCTTTGGAAGCTCAATTTGTTGAAGTTAGAAGAAAAGCTGGTGCTGTGATCTTCGAAGGTGAATATGGTCCTGCTCCAGACGCTGATGAAGATCAATTGATGAGTTCTGAAATTAAGAAATTGAACTTTGGCTCCACTGCCACTTTAACCATTCCTTCCGATATCATGGATGAAGGTGAATGGTGAATATTGGGCCACAGTGACTTGGACTTCATTACATTTTGCTCTAATTGTATTTGCTACTACATTTCAATTCTACTACGATATTTTTACACACTTTATACCCCTTTGCATTCTTTATTCTACTGTTTTTTATGATGATTTTTGAGATACCCCAAGAGAACAAGTGGGCAGCCCTGTATAGTGCCCATAATTTTAAAGACTTATGACTTTTATTAACTGTTGTAGATTTGCGATTAAACGAGACACCTATTCTTGAGGGGTTACCAGGGCGATGAAACTTATCGGCTGGGGAGGCTGGGTTTTGTGTTTGTAGCCCTGGCGATTTTCTTGATAATGCAATTTTACCAATTTATAGTGGATTTGAAAAAAAAAAGCTTAGGACTAGAAAAGACCCCGGAAACATCCACTTCAGAAAGCAGTTCCGCCCGCATAGCCCAATCGCCATAGCCGCACGCACATACGCGCCGATATTACATAGAACCCGCTTTCATTCACGCTCACCTCGGCCGAAACCAACCCCGTTTCTATCCCCGTTGTTTGCCCCGTGTTTAACTTCTTTCTAGACTAGTGTATTACATCTCCCCAGTTGAACTCCCTCCTAGTCCCGAATCCCAACTATCAAAAGATGTCCTCCGAACGCACACAGTACGCTTCCTCCATCCTTGTCTCAAAGAGCCCTGTCGACGCCACCGAGATATTCAGGGTCAGACTGAGCCAGGCCAAGCTCTTAAATGATGAGTTTGCCGACTTCTTCAAGAAATACTACTCCATCAAGGCTCAATACTTGAACGATTTAAATAAACTTGTACAGAGCTCTGAAGATTTGAACAAGAATATCGAATTTAAAATCATTGAGAACCAAGTATTGACCAAAGAAGAATTAAAACACTTCAATGTTGATGCTATCGGGAACTTATCCGAAATCTGGAATAAGGTGATTGGTGAAATTAAGGATGAGATCGCTGCTAACACTCAATTGAAAAACACTGTGAGCCATGAAGTCATTGGTCCATTGACCTCTTACACAACGAAAAACAAACAATGGTCTGATGTTAGAAACTTACATTCAAAACTAAGTGATATTGCACAGACTATTGAATACAATCAAGAAAAATTGGAGAAGCATGAAGACTCAAAGCCTGACAAACAACAAAAATACCAAACTGCATTGGCCGGTGCCAACTCAGCATGGGATTCCGAAGCTCCATACATCTTTGAGGCCTTTGAATATACCGATTTCACCAGATTAAACTTCTTAAGAGACAGTTTATTGAGATTCATCACTGCTTACACCGATTCGTTGAACAAGATCTCACAAAGTAATGAAAAGACCTTGGAAACCATCTTGAACTTCAACCCTGATAAGGAAATTGCTAGATTCGCAAAAGTCTCTGCAGAAACTCAATATATTCCAAAAGAAGCAAGAAAGGCCGCTGAATCTCCAAAAGCTGTTAAAAAGAAACACTCTTTCATTCACCCACCTCATAACGGTGGTGCTCCACCTCCACCTCCACCAAATGACAATTTCAACAGTCGTAACTTCTCAGTGGCCACTGCCGCTACCACTGCCTCTACCGCCACTGCTCCAAGTGTTGCCACAGGTAAGAAGTCTAAGACTAACCTAAGATCTAAGGTCGGTTCTATCTTCGGTAAGAAGAAAGACAAGAAAAAATCAAACTTGACGGAACCTCTTCCAGAATCCGATGGTGCCTCAAGCTTTGATTTCCAACCACCTACAAAGACTAGAGAAAGTAGAACTTCTTCATTCGCATCTGGTTTCGACTCTAGAAGTCATCGTGGAGGTTCCCAAACCAACTTAACACCAGGTTCTGAGTCTATTCCAAAACCTGTGTCAAAAGATGTCCCACCTTTACAAGCTAACGGTTCATACAATGGTTCATTCACCAATATTCCACCATTGCAACCAACCATCAAAGGTCAAACTATGAAATCTTCACCATTGGATGTCTCAAACGAGCACAGAACTTCAGAAGCTTCATACTCAGATGGTAGTAGTAATATCAATGTTTCCCATCACACCGTTGAACCAGTGGGTCTTGGCAACGGTCTCGCTGCTCCTCAAGCCACTCCAGTTGAATCATATCAACAATCGTCACAATTACAACACCACCGTGCTCCACCACCTCCACCTGCTTCAAGAAAATCACATTTCCCACAAGGTTTAGGTAACATCCGTGAAGATGGTGATTATCAAGCTCCAGAACGCTCTTTTGAACAACCACAGATCCAACAAAGAGATACTACTGGTCAACATCCAGGTAGACGTGATATTCAATCTGGGTTATTTACTAACCTGAACGTTGCTAACTTGGAAAATCAAAACAAGAGAATCTCGAGCTATAATAGTTTCTCGAGTGACTCAATCAGACAATTGAACGCACAAACCACCGGGTCTTCACTAATGGGTCAGTCAGGTCTATTTCAACATCCAACTTTGAACCAGCCTGGTTTGAACGCTAGTATTGCTGAAGTTGTCAACGCCAAATTTAAGGATGGGGAACAAATCCAATCACAAATCATTGGTGAGATCGCCTTTAGTTATCAAAGCGATGAAGATGAACTACCAACCAGAACGAACTTAAAGATTGACACCAATGCTCCATTTGACAAAGTCATTCCAAACAGTCAAGTCCTAAAACAAGTTGATGCCAATGAATTCGAGATCTCACCTCAACCAATCTTGTCGCGTACTCTTGGTGGGTTGAAATATTTGATCAAATCTGCTCCTGCTCCTGTGATCGTCTTACCAGCTTGGAGATTTGAGCCACATCAAGCCAGTGTCATGTTGAATATCAAATTGGCCCCACATATCGCTTCTACTTTACCAGAAGGTCAATTCATCACTTTGAAGGACTTTGTTGTGTCTGTTTCCATCAATGGTGCTTCCAATTCAGCTCTTTCTAAACCATTGGGTTCTTTCAATAAGGACAAATCAAGAATCACTTGGAGATTTAAAGAGCCTGTCCAATTATCACTACAAAATGAAGAAAAACTGGTCGCTAGATTCATGACTGAAACTCAAGCTACCGAATCAGAACACGGTGTCTCCGTGAAATTCACCATTGACAGTGAAAATGGCACCAATGTCACTAATGCCATTGGATTGGAATCTCAAAACTTCACAGAAGATGATCCGTTTGCCCAAGAATCCTGGAAGCCTGTTCCTAGTCATTTCACCGTGGTTGCTGGTAATTACACTGGGTTATGATAAGAGTTAAGTGCTCGCATAGACAATTTTGGAAGTTTTCCTATTTTTGAGATTCTTATAGCACGATTTTGTGCATGCTTTTTTTCCTTCTCCTTTCAGTCATTAAGTGATCGGTTCGTTATTGATTCCAGCCTCGATCTATGTTTTTGTATCGAATTATTGTGTTTTATAGTATCCGTCTACTCTACTGTAGCCAAAACTGAAATGAATTTATTGTATTAATCGATGTTTATAAGCTAATTGTACGGACAACGTTTTTAACTTAAACTAAAGCTAAAGTAGCAGCTTCTCAGTGCAGTAATGGTGCAACTAGTGGTCTGTTTTTATCAGGACCGTGATTATCACGAAATCTGATGTAGGAACTGAAAACCCAATGCGTCCTTTTGGGATACCGTTAACCTGTCATGAATGCGAATAAATATTGAGCGTGAATCTTCACATAACATCACCTAAGTTCATGTTGCCGAACATGATTGAATTGCTTGATAGTGATAGTGAAGATTGAGCAGAGCTCAGATCTCTCTTCCAGAAAGGTTGATCGCGTTCCAAGCTCATGGATAGTTTGTTTGCTGAATATTTTGGTAAGTTTAATAAAAGCAGCAATCTTCTACCAGTTGAACCCTGTGAGAGTTGATGGAAGATGGACTTTTCTTGAGGATCCTTGAAATGATGTCTTCTATGTAAGGAGGAAGACATTTGTGTAGCGACTCTCTTTAACTTTTCAACTTCCCATGGGGTCAAATGTTGGAAGATTTCATCACCATAGAACCTCTTGGATTCATTGTATTCGTACTTTTCAGCCTCAACCTTCTCCGACTTTGTAGACTCTGCTAGATGACGATCGTCAACACCCCATGAGGCTAATAGATCATTTGTGTGACTAACAGTGGATTCAGTATCTGAACCTTGTTTTAAGTCATTGATCATTAGACGCGCTTGTTCTTTTCTCCAATTATCAATTCTGTTTGTGACAAAGTCATTGTTTTTCAAACTGTTTATATAGTTATCTTCTTCGCTTTCGCTTTGTGATCTATTGAAGTAACCTGAGTCATGGGTAGGAAGGGATAACTTGATCGGAGAGTCTGTATTCAAACTGTCAAGTAAAGACTCGTCATCATCGTCATCTTCTTGGGCATCGACACTGACCTGTTGAGTACCGGCAATACCATCGTCATTAGCACTTGTAGAGAGGATGTCAGACTCAGGTTCTTTGGTGCTTCTTTGGGTGTATTCGTTCATGGAAGGCGAAAACAAGATCCAGTCACTATCGACGCCGCTAGAGCTGAGCTCATCGTAGTTTCTAGTGACAGGGACGCTAATAGAGCTCTCTACGGAGCGTAGCAGGTGATGCTCCTGTCTATGTGTAGGAAAGTCCTGGTTGAATGCCATCTTGATCTTGTTCAATCGTTAGTGCACCTCTTTCTGGTTTCTGGCTTATCAAATCAGACACAAAACACCACAATTTAGGGATAACGGCAGGAAATGGTTTCTGGCTTGACTTTAGCTCTCTGTTTGAAGAGTTCTTAGAGCGAGATAAGCTGTTGGTAAACGGTTTAGTTTTGGCAAAGTGAGGTTCTTTGCTCTCTTTTGAAATCAATTTTTACAAGTAGTGTAACTTAACCTAAAATTGGTGTCAAGTTTTTCTTTTGATTGCAAATAACGTTTGCTTATCTTTCTCTCCCCTGAGTCCTTCATTTTAAAGGGTCTAGTCTAGGCTTCTGAGACTAAAATTGTTAATGACCGCGATAATTTGGAGACTAATGAAAAATTTGGACTAGTCCCAACAGCTTTCAGACCCGTGTTCCCTAAACGGATAATTTCCTTTTTTGTGAAATTTATGCGGCTGGTTTGAAACGTTGTTGTAGGAACATGAAAATAGAGAAATATGTTTAAAAGTTACATTAATTGAGTGTTTTTCCTTCTAATTAATTAACAAACTACTTATACTTCGCAATGTTCAGACAATCCGTCCGCCAATTCTCCTCCACTGCTAGAGCCAACTCCTTTGCTAGAGCCCAATTGTTGGGTCGTGTCGGTAAAGATATCGAAAAGGAAGTCGCTGGTTCAGGTAAAGAATACGTTAGATATCCAATCGCCGTTCAATACAAGAAAGGGTCCCCAGTCAGCTGGTTCAACATCGTCTCCTTCAACGAGAAGCAAAACAACTTCTTGACCGAATACGTTAAGAAAGGGTAAGTTCAACCTCACAATTTAATAGGACGCGTTTAGCGTTTTGCCTTCCAAGATCTTATACTAATATTCATTAAAGTGCTTTAGTCCATGTTGAAGTTAACGTCACTACCGACCTGATGGAAAGAGATGAAGATTTCAAGTTCACTCAAACTAACTTCATTCAAAGTATGTATACACGTGAAGAACCTTCCGTCTATAACGTCATGAGTTATTTATCCTACATCTAAAGCTATTAAAAGCGCGTCGCCTTACGTGTTTGAAGTGTTTCAGAGTTTCTTAAGTGAACACATGATGAGACTTAAATGGAATAATAATTACTAACTATCCACTGCAGCCAAAATTGATTTAATCTCCAACCCTCAACCAAAAGAAGAAGAAAATTAAAATTAATGTGATAACCTTGAGGGTTTCGTTTATATATATATCCTCCTTCACGATTGTGCCCATGTTGTCTTGATACCTATTCTTTTTCTATCAATTTCCTGCTTTCAACTGTGATTTTTTTGTTTGGCTTCCCAATGGTCATCTTGTATTCTATGTTTATCTATACGCGGACAATGCTACACATTGGAATTAATCATAAATAATAACATAACGTGATAATTAAAAAAGACGGTTCTAAATAAATACGTCCTCAGCGATGTTGAATCGTATACTTGTAACCAACCTCCTCTGAGACAGTTGTAGCCGTTGGGGAAGGAGCTTGTAAAGTATCTGATTTTGAAGCTGCTTCTGCCCTTGCAGCTGCTATCTTTGCCTCTTGACGTCTATCATCTTCGTACAACATGTTCAAATATTCGATATCATCCTCGTCCAACTCCATACTGTTTATCAGACCAGTCTCTTTACCGTTCAGGTATCTATAGTTTGAGGCGCTTTGAGAAATTTCATGCTTATCCGCAAATATATTACTAACAGCAGTGGAAGTTGGCGATTTATCATCTTCTTCAGCCTCATCATCTTCAGCGATGATCTTTTGCATTTCAATATCAAATGCTGTGCCTTTACTAGCACCAATATTTTGAAACTCTTCACCTTCTCGTGAATCATCAATGACACTATTCACCATCTTATCGGCCTTTATCATCTTTCTTTGTAATTGTCTTCTCTTGAAGTATCCAATGACACCTCCAAACCCTATCTTGGAAAGGAAAGAAATATACATATCAATAGCATCTGAACCCAATCCAAAGAACACAAAGACAATATAAGACAATGCAATGTAGATCCAAGTGAAGTAGTATGGTGAATCCAGTGGGATGAACAAGATTATACCCCAGATGGCCTTGTTATGAGTATCCTTGAAACTGTATGAATTTGTAACATTACCTATGTCATTTGTGAAAATGTACATAGATAAAGGGAACATGACCAAGATTATGACACAGCAGAATATCAATAATTTGGCAAATCTTGTCAGTGTTAACCCAGAATTAGTACATTTCAAGATATCTTTAACGTCTTTCCTCTTTCTAAAGAAAGTGAAAATGATCAATACTGCAAAGACAACACCTATAAGGGCCCAAATAATCAACCAGGCAGTGTAGGTAACTATTGTAACCCATGAGTATGCTGACACATTTTGACAACCTGAGTATCTAAAAATATAGTATCTTCTAAACTGGGTTAAATAGTTTAAGCCCATCACCAGGATTGGTGTAAATAAAGAAATGGCCAAATCTGTAGCGATCTTCTTAAACGAAGTTAAACCAGGAATCACAGAATCAGCTTTCAGGATTCTATACAAGTTGAACATAATGGCAGCTGTACTAGAGCTGATACCGACATTAGCACCGGCTTGTAACTTAATCATAACATCACAATAACCTTCCCCCGTGGTCTTAGTTGCAAAGTCTGCACCACCCCATATAACAGCATCTACCCAAGTTTTAATGTTCATGGCTAGTAACCATACAATCAGCGTCACAGCTGGGATGTTCAATGTCTTGATATGCCATATGAACGGTGGTATGATTAAGAGGATAGCAAATGTAGATAGAACAATTAGAGCGGCTTGAAACCCCATGATGAAAATTATGCGAATTTTCTATAACTGTTTACAAGATACGACTGGAGAGAAGAAAGAATAATTGGGGGATATAAAAAGTATTATCCCATTTTGCAGCACCTTCTCTTAAAACGAAACCTCAAAAACTTGAGCATGCATAAATTTTTCCTTTCTTTGTTTGAGATTATCACCATTGTAACCCAAATTAGGTAATTTCTTTAATGTGGAGTCATGTTAAAGTCCACCCTGTGCGATAAAGAACTGTTATAGCTTCAAACAGTTATCTCAAGCCTGAGACACAGTGCCAATAGTGTGCCTGCTAATTGGATCAAGTTTTTGGATACATGACAGCATTGTAAATATAGAAATGAGGTAAGAAACCGGCAGTTTGACGGCTAAATGAAAAGAAAAATCGTGCTCGGGTGTTCCTCAATAAAATTTACAAAACATATGCACGTAATATTGTACCGATGCGGTAGCTATAAGAGTGTACCTACTAGGATCTTTGAATGTGGGGAACCTCGTTTACATGTTCTTGAAGTTAGAATGGGCATCCGATGAGCTAATATACTACATTTCAACTCTACTATCAGCTGATTGAAATTTTATCATCATGGTATTGATAAGATCTACTGCTTATACAAATAAAACTACAAATAGTTTTAAAACACTAAATTTTATAATTTTATATATACCTTGAACCCCCAAAAAATCTAGAACAAAACTAAAGAACCAACAGCTGCGAAAGCAGCAAAGATGTATCTAACATCCAAGTTAAATGAGACACCAACGGCACCTGAGACTTTACCACTACCAGTGTTGGTAGCTGATGCTAAAGTATCAGTAACGACACCATCATCTGAAGTGGCAGTGGAGATCCAACTGTTTAAATCTGAGAATGAAATGGATTCGTCAATGGAAGTGTCATTAGATAAGAAGACAACGACATTACCATCGGTACCAAACACGGCACCACCTCTCATTACAGATTTTGGAGTTCTTAAAGTATAACCTGGGGCAGCAATACCAGTTCCGATGTCACCGGAACCTTGGTAATCATGTAAAGTGGTGAAGAAATGGTTTGATTCAGTAGTATTCATAACTTCAAAGATATCAAATTCACCACAACCGGTGGCCCAACAGGAACAGTTCTCGTTAGTTGGGTATTGAGAAGTTCTTGGGATATGAGCATTTAATAACCAAATGGCTGGTAAGTTGTAATAAGTGAATGAATCTTCATCGGTACTAGTCTCTTCTGGAGCTTCAAATTCAAATAAAAACATCTTTGTAGTACCTGAAAACCCTTTATAAGCTGGAATACCATCACGGTAAACACCACAATCTTTGCTAAATCCTGAACTTTCACATTCATTAGTGGAAAAGATGATAAATTCATCATCTGAAGCAATTAAAGTGTTATTTGCAAGGATCGTGGAATTGTCAGTAGCAGAAATACCATCTGAGCCAGCGTATGTTAAAGCTTTACCTAAACAGGTTGAGTTTGTACCTGCAGCAGTTAAAAAAGTAACATTATTTGAAGTTTGAGATTCACCATCGTAGTAAGCTTCTCTAGTCCAAGAGTTGGTGGATGTATTACTCTTGGTGTAATAGTCTGTGGTATAGAAGGCGAATTTACTTAAGATCATAGGACCTCTGAAATGAACAGAGAGTTCTTGATCAATTGGAGCATTGGCACCTGAGAAGACTGTTCTTTGGGAGTTACTTGCCAGTTCACATTTACATGAATCTGAATCGTCTAATGATTTGACGTGTTTATAATAACCGTCAAACCCCAAGTTATCAAATTCAATTACACCATATTCGGAGCTGAATTTGTTACTGGAAGATGTATCTGAAGAAGACGATTGAACTGATGAAGAGGCAGATGTGGATACTGAAGGGGAGCCATTGTCTGCAGCAGTGTTACCACCATTAACTGGGGCACCTTGTCCTTGTGCCAAGGCGATACTTGTAAGCAATGATGTGAGTATTAATTGGGACTTCATTGTGTCTATTGTTAGTTGATGGGACTATATTGAACTCAACTAAAGTTTTTTTGCACTTGAATGTTGATTTTATTGGGAAAGAGAGTTATTTTTGGCGAGAACGTGATTATTTATTATCTCATTAGACTTAAAGAGAGAAAAAAAATCTCTTCGAGGCAGTACAATTTTTATGTCAGGGAAACATCATTGTGCATATTACAATTAGTCTCAAATTTCAATAATCAGGATCTGGGCCAAGATCTAGGCCAAGTGATTCATCTAAGACTCTTGGAAATTGACTAGTGGGATCTCTCAAGTGTCACTAAAGTGCACTTTCAACACTTCTAAACACCTACCAAACCGTTTGTTAAAGTGCTCCGGTTTCTCCTTTTTTTCTAGCTTCCCTGTCTTTCCGTTTGCCATTATTAACTTCGCCCTGTTTTCTTTTTGCCCTTTTAAGAGAAGCCTCGTTTTCGCGCTTTGAAAAGTTTTTATTTCATTTTTTTTGAAATCCCGATCGGCTTTTAATTGAGTTTTAAACTTAAAATAGCCCTTTATTTTTCGGCATTTGAAAACTGACACAAAAAACTACGAACGTTATTCATTATAAGATTGATTTACATTAGCTCCTATCCCATAGCAAAAATATAGGCACCACACGCCAAGACTGCCGCTACTACTAGCAACGCCATTGCACTCCATCCGCACCACCGGTCAAATAGCTTGGAAGTAAGCTCATGCTGGGTCACAATTTGGTACGTTAAATTATCAGTGTCTTCCTCGTTGTTCAATAATCTCAATTCACGTAGTTGGGCCTGGATAAGGATATTGCTGACTTTATAATCGCCATTCAGTCTTTTCAAGTGGATGTAAATTACGATGTTGTATATCCATAGTGGGAAAAAGACCACACCGTAGAAGAAGTTCTGGCAGTTGTGTTTGTTAGTAATCGGTTACTTTCAAACGTATGTAAAATCGTAAACTCACGTTGATTACCTTCTCTTGCTTCTCTCTTCTGTATTCACATCTCTCACAGTAACAAGAGTTATCAACAATTCCCGGGAAGGCTTCTCTATCCAGAGCATAAGCTCTGCCAATTTCCTCAGTAGAAATTTGAAGATCAGTCATTCCCTTAACCAACGATATTGGCATACGTTAACTTCGTATCACATACGTTATAAGTAACAAGAAAAACTTTTGGACCCATTCAGAGTATTTATACAACCAAGAAAAAGGTACATCTACTTTCCCCACTGTGATGCTTCACTTTTCCCGCCTAGAATTAGATTCATTTTTATATCGAACGAATAATCTACCCTTTTCGGCATGGACAATAGAAATCTCACGATACATGTAAAACAATAGAATTACAATTAATTATACAAACCAGGAATTGAAATGATGATGAAACAAAGATCGGGATTCTCTTCAAATATGCTGTTTCTTGTTTGGTTCAATTGGAGTCTCGGATTTTCTTTTGTTATTCTCCATTTTTGCTCTGTATTTGATCAGGATCTTATTCATGTATGCCGACGTAAATTCTTTAATCTTTTCCCTCTTTTCAGACTTCAGAGCAGATGGAACAGGTTTATCTTTAGCCATCTCCTTCAGAACTAAAGTATGTGTGATCTCCTTGGCGTGCTTTTTAACTTCATCTTTACCAAGCTCCTCTAAGTATGGTTTCATCAAATGTGGAATGTAACCACCTATTAGCTTTTTCCATTCAGTTTCTGTGTTTGAAGGTCTTGGGGTGGAACTATGGGAATTCAATGCAGAACGATCATGCTGACGTTTCTTCTTTTCAATCAATTTGGCTTTATATTCTTGTTTCTTTCTTGCTTTTTCCTCTTCTTCTCTTTTTTTAGCTTCTTCTTCTTTTCTTTTGGCTTCTTCCTCTCTCTTAGCCCTTTCTATCACACTGTTCAATCTGTCTTCTTCTTTCTTTTTCTGCTGCTTCAATTCCCATTCACGTTTCTTTCTTTCTTCTTCTTTCTCTCTTTGTTTCTTCTCCTGTAAGTATTTCTCTCTATCTTCTCTTGGTTCTTCTTCTGGCTCTTCCCATTGTGTCTCACTTGGTCTATCTTTATGGTAATAGTATTTTCTCCCAGAATTTTCATCTACAGCAGAAAACCAACCATATGGAAGCCCACTATGTTGTTGTGATGAATATCCTAATGGCTTTGCTGAAGTTGTAGTTGGCGTTAAAGAGTAAGGTGATTCCTTCGTAGGTGATGCACGTTGGCTTCTATCATCCCTTCTTTGTCTTCTGTTATCGTATTGGAAAGATGGACCTTTGTTTGGATTGTCTGTCTTTCTTATACTCTGGTATGCTTGTAATGCTGACCATTTGGATACTAATTTATCGACCTTAGAATGAATATCATCGTTATCAGTATGTGATTTCAAAGACTTGAAAATATGAAGGGCATCTGTCTTATCAACGCCTGACCTTGTTGGTCTCCAATTGAAAAGGACATTTAAAATTCGTATCACCAATTTTTCAGAAACGTTTAATTGATTTTTGATATTTTCTGATTTCTCGAAATGATGTTGAATTAATCTCAATAGAGCTTTCAAACCGTGTGGAGAACTCAATTTCTTCTGATAAGCCGCACCATCTGTTAGTTCAATTCTTTTAATCAATTTATCAGCAATCAATGTATCTTCACATTGTAATAACACACCCAAGACTTTATTGATCTCAAAGATTTCAACAGGATTCATAACTAAGGATTCAACGTATTCAACATTAATATTACTATCATTCTTTTCAATTTTTTCACCTTTCTCCTTCTTTTCCAATAAAAATTCTTGTTCTAACTCAACACTTGAACCCAAGGCCTCAGAGATGATTTGTGGTAACAATGAAGCAGCATCAGTTTGAGTTTTACCACCAATGAAACCGATACAATTGGCCTCACCACAGAAACACTGTTGTGCAGTAGCACCGTATCTATCAACGTTATAATTGAATGTCAATTCTTCACCTTTGACGATTTTTCTCTTGGAGAAAATACCCATCTTCAATTTATCACCAACAACCCATTTCTCGACATAACAATTTGGATTACAAGAATGGTTTAAAAATCTACCTAGGGAACCTTTCTTAGTAGCATCAACAAACTCACCTTTCTGTAACATCATGAAATAGAAGTGCTTGATCCCCGTTTGATCATATTCGATCATTCTTTTCTTAAATGTCTTTTCATCAATAACTTCACCAATGTATTCATAAATAAACGTATCTGCTGCTAATTCTTCCTGTGCACGGACACCATAACCCTTCTTCTCTGTTTGTATGACGTTTATATTAGCGTATTGTCTCTTTTGGAACCTCTGGTTGGAACAGTCTTTACCACAAGAAGAGTGACCATTTATACATTCTGTCTTGGTCCCTCTGTTAAGACAGTCATCATCTGAGCAAGCGTGGTTCACACCATCTTCGTAGTCCTCATAACACTCACAGGGCATGAATTCACCGTGTTGGCCGGAATCACCAATAGATTTGTTAGCATAAGTCGAGTAGTTCAAATTGATGAAAGTGGTTAATGCTTCATTGGTCTTGTCCTCAAGGTCCAGGAAAAGATTTACTTGGTCCGGGACTTTACTCTTAAGAAGTATCTGCTGGTCAAGTTTCTTCTTAGACTGGATCTTCTCTGATTCTGTAAACTTGGGCTCCTCTGTATCTGATCTCTTGTCTTGTTCATCGTCGAAGATGTCTGTTGGGTCGTAATCCTCATCATCACTGGCAATTAAAACCTCTTCGTCAGACATGGTGCGCAGGCTTTGGTAGATATGGTGGACTGTGATTCTTCCTGTAGCGGATTGGCGGCTTTCAGGTCCTAGAACACGCTGGTTTGGTGTTGTCTCTGCGTTTTATTTTGGTTAAACTCTCGATGATTTTTCAATTTTGCCCGCGTTGGAATTTATTCGAGAAAGGTAACAAAATAAAAATATATACATGTTAAAAAGAGATAAACCCATTAAAATTCCTTGAAGGATCCTCTTTTTGTCATTTTTGGGGGCCAATTTTCCTGTGAAAGCATCGTTGGGGTTGAACTCGTAGTCTCAAACTTCCTATAGTGTTTCTTTATGGTAACCCCCAATAGTTATTGTTTTCTCAAACAGTTGAAACTGTTAACCAGAGCTAAGTATACCATTTTGATCTTCGGAGACTTTCAATACCAGTGGCAGCTATCTACTGACCGTAGCTTTTATGGAATATCTATTTAAAAAAGAAAGATTAATTTGTAAGTCATAAACATAAGCATTAACATAAACATAAACATCTCTATCGTACTTCCTTTTCATATTCTATAATATTAATTTTTCCAAAACCGTAAGAAGCCACCTCTCATAAACGACCTAATAATTCACCAATTTCCTTAAAGTTCGCAACTTGGCCATCTTCTTCATTATGAAACTTCAATACCACGCTTTGTAAAAAATTATCAATCTTATTAAAAGATTCCTTGTCCAATGTGGAACTTGGTCTCCCATTATAATAAACTTTCTTCACGTGTGATTTGTATTCTGTTTGATTTCTCTTCGTTAGTGAAATCTCTTGAATTTCTCTAGCTCGTAAAGAAACAAGAATCGTCTTCGTATCGTTGAACACTTTCAAATCATTTTTCATCGATGATACAATTCTGGATTCCAAATCTTGCGAAATTGGACAGGCTTGTAATTGAAACTCGGGGACAAATTCATTAACATACCCAGATAGTTGTGGTAATGTATGATGTTTGTGTTCCACGTCACCACTAGTTTCATCCTCATCAATCATTGAGTTTGGAGTCAGTTCAGTGATTTCATTAAATGAAACTTCCATCACCATCACATTTTTGTTTAAATCTTTCTCAACGTCGTACTGAATCTTTGACTTCATCATCTTGAATAATTCTTTTCTTGTCTGGTTGAACAATTGTGACTTGGTCTTCTTAACACCACCAATATTTAATAGACACGTCGTGTTTCTATCAATGTGTGGTAATCTTGGAATTGATTGTCTCTTTAATAACTTTGGAGGGTTGTTTGTCAAGTTACTAGTAGCCAAATCAAAATATGAATTGCTTCTAGGTAAGTGATGGTGATGATGAATGGTGTTCAAGTTATGAGTGTGTTGAGTATGATGAGAATAATTGGAATTGTTTGATTTATAACTATTTTTACTTGTGATTGTGGAGTTGTTCGTCCATGGGTATTCATCGTATTCTTCACATACAGGTGATGGTGTCTTTTGTTGCATTGAATGGAAGGATGAGATTGAAGAAGATGAGTTTGTTGAATCAAATGAGTTCTTCCAATTCTGCAATAGTTGGAACCCTCTTGAAAATGAGCTTGATAATGTGGAAGCAGTGGAAGATTGTGATTGTGATAATGAAGATGATAAATATTGCATTGAACTTGAAGTTGACAATGTAGAAGAAGATGGCTGAATAAAACTCTTTGTTGGTGTTGTAATCGAGGTGGTAGACACTGATCTTGATGGAGTTTTAGGGATTTCCCAACCTCTTGAACTGTTAACTGATGGTGTTGTTGGAGTTGGTACAGTATGAAAGACATCATCTTCAGGGATTGTTAATTCATTAGGGATGGAAGCCAGTAACTCTGTAGAGTCAACTTTATGGACTTGTTCTATCTCAAAGTTTAATTTGAATGGTAATAACCCAGAAATGATGAAAATCAATTTTTGAGCCACAATTGGGTTGGCTGCCATTATAACGACTCTAACCATTTCATCAGGCTTATAATTTGGTGAAACTAATTGATTTTTGACTTCGTTGATCAATGTTAGTAGGGTACTTAGGAACTTAGTTCCTGAAATGGCATTATGAGACCCTAATCTTGCACCACCGTCCTTAATCTCAATCCAGTTATTCACTTCAAAACACCAGTTTTGTAACACAGAATCAAATTTTATCAAACCGACAAGTAACCTTGGGATGGAATTCAAATGATGAATGGACTTGATAAACTGTCTAAATAAGCTTAACATATCGTTGTAACTAAGCTGCTGGTTTAAGATATGGTTTTCAATATATGAGATTTTCAATAAATTAAGGTATTTTGTAATAGTGGACCAATTTGACAACACAGCGTTGGACAAGTTTGAAACACCAACAGGAATGACAATCCCAATAGCGTATCTCTTCTTCTTAGCAACATAGAAATGGTTCGTTATTAAAATAGATTGCTTCAAATCTGGAAGAGGTGATAAAACGTGTATCTTGAAATGGTCAGAACGATTAAAATCTTGATGAATAGGGTTGCCAAACATGAAGTCCAAAAGTTCTCTAGGGTCATGGGAGTTCTTCAAATGATTCTTTACACTGCAAGACTCTATCGTGTCTAACAAAATTTGGTAGTTATTTCTTTGTTTAATGTCACCCTGGTCATGTATCACTAATAATCTAAAGCTATTTTTATCCAAAGTGATGGAGTTCAAATGGTTAGCGTTCCCATAGAGGACTGTTCTCGATAGAGTATCTTCATTTGTATAGTTTGGTGTGAATTCAGGGGTTGTTGAATTAATAGATATAAGTCTTTTAGTTAAATTACTTTTTGGTAAAGGAGGTGACATGTCTAAATGGTGGATCGATTCGCTGTTGGCCCTCTGTTTGGGTCTATTGGTCAGCAGTCTTCCTAGCATAGCAGTATATTTTCTGAGATCTGGTATGATAGTATCTAATTCTCTAGTATACCATATTCTGATATTAAGATGATGACCCTTGTACTATGGTGATAAGCTATTGATAGGCACTTGGTTTTTAGGGTTATATGACACGGTCTTAGAGGTATAGGTGGTGAGTTGCTGGTCTCTTCGGAAAGGAAACCGGATTAGGAGGACTTCAGGCAAGTTAGGGAGAAACCCAGTGCTTTTTCCACTCTTTTCAATGGTCTTCTTGAGTTTAAAGTGCTCATCTTTTAAATTTGATCATTCATGTTTACAACGAAAATCTCACGCAAATCCGCGAATCTTGCATAAAAATAGATTAGTTACGAGGGCGGAGCTGAGTCGGATATCACGTGCTTAAAATAAGGAGGATTTTTTCTCTTTATATTTAGAATAATGAGCGGGTTTTAAAAATGTAACAAAAACAGTGGAATAAGCCGTTGATTTGGATATAGTTTGAGGATTTTTGTATTATAGCGACCAATTTTGACATGAATCAGGGAGCTATATATAATTATTATTATTAGAAACTAATATATAACAATATAAGAGCGATGTTCACTATGATTGTAAATAAATTAATGCTAAATATAATTTAATTAGTTTAAATGTAATTGTTTTCCTTTAGCTATGTAATTTTAAAATGCAAATGATAGATCGCTGTTCAAGAAGACACAAAAATTAGATGTTGTAATTCAGCGAAATGAAAGAGGTATAGTATAGAGATAGTACCCAGATAGTACCTGATCTAATCAGTACCAGTTCAACTTAAATATTGTCAGTTTTATTTAAATAAAGAGACTTCTTCCTCGGAATCTCCATCGGGATTTATTTTATCACATAGCATCTCGGTTAAATGAACGGGTATTTAAATTCGCATTGATAGAAAAGATAACTTTGATCGAGAACGCCCAGAGGAGCTCGAGAGCTGTAAATTTACTAAAATGCTACAGAGAGGAAGTAAATATTCAGAGACACCAGTAAGATATAGAGCATATGGAACAGTCCTTGGCTCACAGTATTTGCCACCGATACTTCTACACACAACTCACTCATCTCTACTCACAGGAGGAAAAAGCTGCACTGGAAATAAGCACACCCAATTTGTCAAACTGTGGTTTTAACTGTGGTTTTTTCCACAGATCAAAAAGATAAAACAACAACCACTGCACTTTGACTCACTAAAAACCAAAACCATACCCACCCACACACACTCACACACACCGGATTCGGGCGTAGGCCACCCACATATACATCATGGCTGAGGCACCAGTGGCGACTCTCACGGCTTCTTCCTACTTCAGACACTATGATCCGTTCAAAAAGGATCGGGATCTCATCTACAAACATATCGGCTTTACGAAACGCATCACATGGAACTATCAGTACTTCCTTATAGCCATTGTTATCCTAATATCCCTGCTCCTTCAAATTAACAGAGTTTTCAAATTAAAGAGATTCAAGAGATGGACTTTCCATTTGTATAGCAGGTCTTGGATCCAGTCATTGTTCAGTTCAAATGAGGACTTAGTAATCATTGCTATCTATTATATCATAAATGCCTTTGTGGCTTTTTATAAACTACCCATGGATGACTCATTCAATCTAGCTTTAAGATTTGGTTTAGTATCAGTTTCAAACATCCCATTGCTTTATTTGATCCCATTAAAAAACGGTCCATTATTACAATTGTTCAATAGATCCTATGAATCATTCATCATTTATCACAAATGGATAGGAATCCTTGTCATAGGTACAGCTATGATACATACTACTGCCTTCACCTATTGCCTGAGCTGGGAATACCTTTTGAATAACCAAAAGGCAATCACGGGTTATTCATGCCTCTCGACCTTCTTATTAATCACCATTACTTCTAACGTATTCTTAAGAAATCGATTTTATGAACTTTTTTACTACATTCATTTGTTCAGCTTCGTTGCATTTTTACCAATTTTTTATCATCATCATTACGTTTGCAAGCCATTCGTTGTCCTTGTCACCATTGCAATCATTTATGATAGAATTACAAGATTCATATTAAAGCTTTGGTTATTAGAATGCAAAATTCACTCCAACGCAGAAACTGACTCATTAATAATAGAAATTGACCCTTACATTAAAAATATGACTCTCAGGAAGAGACTTTTATCATATGCTCTATTCAAATATGTCAAGTTCAATTGGAGACTATCTAATCATTTATTTATCACTATTCCATACATCTCAGCATTTCAATCACACCCATTCACTATTGCATCAACTCCAGATGATAACAAATTACACCTCATTGTCAAGATCCATTCAGGTTTTACTAAAAGACTATATACACACTCTTTGAAAATTCCAGATGATAAACTGACTTGTCTAATTCATGGTCCTTACGGTCTGTCAGACGCTCATTTACCAATCTTGTCCAACCATGAGATCACAGAGTCTACACAGCTGATTGAAGGATCAAGAAAGTCTCAGAACAACCAATCATTCTCGTCCTTAGAAACAGGCGTAAGTTCATTACGTGACGCGCAGAGGGAAAAGATCATCTTGGTTGCTGGTGGATCAGGTATCTCATTGACTTTACCAATCTTATACCAGTACCAACAACACTCAAAATTTGACGTTTCATTCATCTGGATCGTACGGAATCAAAACAATGTATCATTGATCCCTCATGGCTTTCAAATGGAATCAAATCTAAAGATATGGATCACTTCTAAAAAGGGTCGACCAAATTTGAAACAAATGCTGTATGATTGTAATGTTGATTACCATAAGTTACACATCATCGGCTGTGGTCCTAGTTCTTTAATGCATACAGTTAAAAGCTTCTCTAGAGAGATTGTGCAAAGGGATCCCAATATTGATTTGAACTTAATTCTGGAAGAGTTTTCATTCTGATTAAAATATAAAGATTATTTATAAACTATATTTAATAAATACCTTCATTTCGTGACTTCTAAGTAAACATTAACACAAGTTATAAGTACCCACCATACACAAGCTGCAGCACCAATTTTACGATCAATCCACCAATCGTTACTAGGTACAGCAATGGCATAAAACAATAATTGTAAAATCAATGCGACACCGCTGACCCTGAAATGTGTGTCTAGTTCAATGATCATCGTTGAAGTGTGTTGTTTCATGTTGATAATTAACCCATTCAAACCAATACCGAACAAGATGTATAACAATGGTGACCCAAAACAGGCATTGATCCCAATTATACTCAGGTTCAATTTCACAAAAGTCAGATTGGAGATTAAATCACCAATGCAATTACCCAATGCTAACACAGTCATACCTAACAAACTCTCAGAGATGTGGAAAATGACACCAACGTTTTGTAAAATTGTGATCAATTGAGAAGATGAGATCAAGATGGCACAAATGGAGTAGAAGAAACCTAAGGTTGGAATGGTATACTTCTGTAATGGTTTAACATAGGATACCAGCACCAAAGCGGCAATTAATAGAGGAATCCATTGCTTTGATAGGATCTGGGTATAGTAATTTATGAGCAATGGTGTGACTATTGTCTGTATATGCGATAGAGTGGTTTTGAACCAGACCTCAACTTCATGCTCTTCCGGTTTCAATAAATGTGATTGGTATACCGGTATCAGGAGATTAAAAAGAACGATAATTGGCAAAGTGACCAAGTTGTGGATGTTGGCCAAGTAGAGGTCCGAAGGAGCATATGGGTAAATCAAATATGACAGGTAAGTTTCAAAATGGTGGAATTCTTTCTTGGTGGCATGTCTATGTGTATTGGCCTCCTGTATCAGCTGTGTATTTTCGTCACTTTCATCTTCAATAATGATTGTGGGTAACTCAGGTCTAAGTGGAGTTGGTGAATGGATCTTACCATTTTGTGGGATTAAATCAAAAGACATGGATTTCTTCTGAAGTAATGGTTTTTTTAATGTACCGTCAGACTGTATAGCATGCGAACTTTTACTTCTTTGTAACCCGCCAGCGGGAAGTAAGTTTTCATTATCATCCGTCAAGAATAAATCACTCTTCCATAAATGTAGAGCATCGTACAGACTCAATTTTTGTAAACCTTTCAATTTGTTACTATCATCATGTAACAAAGGTGAGACTCTTCCAATAACCGTAACGATCGATGATGCATCTGAACCAGTCTCGACTTGTAATTGTTCTTCCAAATCTTTCCCTTCATTAGTGAAGTATATTGAATAGCCAACATATGTGAAATACAGAATGATCATCAAGCAGCACTCAAAGTTATGTAATTCTTCATCAATTAAAAAGTATAAAGCAACGAGCATGAATCCAGTGAAAAAGATCAAATCTTTCAAAAATTCAAATGTGTTAACCTTGAACGGTTTCAACAATCCCATAGAACCAATGATGAAGCAGATGACAAAGTTGGCAGAACCTATCAATTCACCAATGGCCAAATTTGAAGAGTTGGAGTTCATTGCATTGTATGTGCTAAAGATATCTGGGGTAGCATTACCAAAAGCTAACAGCGTTAGCCCACTGATTCTCTTTGATATGTTCAGGTGTGTGGATAAGGTGTCCAAGTTAGGATAAAGGAAATTAGAAGTTATGATACCAAATGTCATGAATATCAAAACTATTCGCAACAATATAAGACCATTCAAAAGGCTCTTTGTATAGGGACTAGAAGTACAAAAGAAGCGCCTCGACAAGGCAAACTTCTCCAGGTCACAATTGCTCTTAATGTGATGACAGATCTTGAGTGGACTCTTTGGATCTATCTCAGTTATGTCACAATGCCCATCTTCTATACTTCGTACTGTAAATGCGAGTTTGGAGGGGCTGATAACCATTTCATGTCTGATAGCAAGAGCAATCAGGGCATAAACGGCAAAGGAACCACCAACTATGTGCCACTTCCACCGATCGCTCCACCGTCTCTTCTCGTGGCAGCTCATTTACAAATCAATGTTTTCTTAGCAACTCTTGGACCGTTTTGCCATGGAGAAAGAGCTTGAAAATTTCTGATAATAGAGAGATGGGCATATATCAATCAATTTCATATTTCATGGCAGTGCCTTTTATGCCATTTCCATATCGGGTAGCGAAAAAGACCGTCAATCTAGTGAATTTCCGGAATAGGGATTAAAAGACGCAAACCCTTGCGTTTTATCAAAAATATCTCGCAGACTGGCGTAAAAGCGCGAATATACTTCCCGAAGAAGAAGTTCCGAAACTCGCCGACGCGAAGAAGCACCACTTTGAGCTTTTTAGCGAAGGATCCAAAATGAAAAATACCGTGTTTAGCACCGTTTAACTCATTTCATTCTAGTCCAGCTCGCTGTCTCTGGGGCAAACATACCCTTACACTTCCCTGCTATCCCTCTTGCTATTGATAGTTTCCAATCCTCGAAAGACAACTAGCTATTTACACTCGACCAAGGCCCATTCTGTGATCCACTTCTGAACAATGAGTTACTATCAACAATTGAAAACATTCTTCACCACCAGTCCCTATGATGATCCTCTTGCCAGTCTGAGACTCCCATATGTCGATAAGTACATAAAGCCACTGTATACCCATGAAACCCTCGACAAACACATCCACGCCCTAATTGGTGCCGTGTTGGCCTACCATTCTATTTATGTCCTGTCATCAATATCCTCTCCAATATTGTTCCCAAAGGCTTTCAAGACTTTGTCCACCAAGACCAAGATCGACTTTCATATCCACGTTGTGTCTATGGTCCAGAGTTTGCTAATATTGGTGCTTATTTATCCAGCATTCAACCATCCCGCCGTTATCGAAGATAGAGTGTTTGGTTACGTTCCATACTTGGGGTTTTTAACCACTTTAGCCCTAGGTTATTTCATTTGGGATGCTATTGTATCATTGGTCTATGTTAAATATTTTGGCGTTGGGTTCCTGGTCCACGGTATCATTTCAGCTTTTGTTTTCTTCGTTGGTCTAAGCCCGTTCATTTCTTTTTATGCCCCAGTGTTCATCTTATTCGAGGTTTCTACTCCATTTTTAAATTTAAGATGGTTTGGCCTGAAATTCCCAAAATTGTTCTCAGAGACTTTCAGCTTGGTCAATAGTGCTATTTTGATTTGTATTTTTTTCTTTGTCAGAATCGGTTATGGTTGGTATTCAGCTATCCTACTGTTCAAAGATTTCTACGAGGTTTATGATGATCCAAGATTCAGCAAGTTCAATGGTGGTGTTATGTTTTTTGGTTACCTAGGTTTGAGTGTGCTGAACTTGTACTGGTTCTATAGAATGTTCAAAGTCGCTTATGCTATCTTAGCAGACATGTTCACCGGTTCCAACGAAAGAGATGAACACAAGAAGGACATATGATCTACTTCCGAGATTATATTATTCATCAACCGTTGTACATTAATCTATAATTCCTCTTTATATTTGGCGTATTCTGGGATCTCTAAGGTTTTAACGCCAACTTCTATGTCAGTTTGAATATCTTTGATCAAAGCTTCTAAAATATTAGTTAGTATTTGTCATCAGGTATCAACAAATGCAAAACAACAAGAAAAAAAACACAACAACAAATAAATGATAGATGTTGTTTCAGACATACCTTTTGTAGTATAATTCAATTCAGGTCTGATGTAACCAAGAATGTTGAATGTCACTGTGGCACCATAAAAAGTGGTTGGAAATTCATGAACGATATGCAATTCAACGGCTTTCTTCTCATTCCCATAAAATGGATTCCATCCAATGGAAGTGACATGAGGTAGGACAACATTTATGTCTTTGCCATCCTCAAGTTCATTACCGTACTTATATTCCACTTCTTGACCATTTTCTCTTTTCTTCAACTCATTGTCATCACGGCCCTGTTTCTTTTCAATCTTTACAAAGCCAAAATAGACACCTGGATCAAGACGAAGGATCTCACCTACTTGATCAATAGAGACATTGGCCGTTGGGATACCTAACTCCGCTGAACCTCTCCCAAATCCCGCAACGATATCGACTTTAGTCTCTTTAATAGGGTACGGTTCTTGTGGTTCCTTTGGGATAGGGACGTCTGGTCTGCTCATTTTTTCAGATGTGTGTTAAAGGTGGATGATGAATTCGGTAGGAGTGAAATAGTGTGATCTTCAAGAGATTCGACAATAAGAGCGCAATTAAAGTGAGTCTGAAATTGAATTGTAGAGTTCGGTTAAATTACAACGTTATCGATTTGGATCAATTTCTGGAAAAGCCATAGTCTAAATAGAAAATCGCGGGGGACTCGTAACCAGGAAATTTCGCGTATAGATAAGTTGAATTAATTCATAATCTCAACGACAAAGATTGATGTATAGGAGAGAGAGAAGATTAAAGAGAGAGAGAAAGATGGCGTGCTTAGTTGGCTAGTAATTGGAAGCAGACAATCCAATTAATCTCACAAAATATGGCTATAGGAAGTCCTACAACTTGTGCAATCACTATTACACCGCTCTCTGAGACTTGTCTCATAGAGCTGTAACTTATATCAATCTTAACCTTTGATTATTGGAATTCTTGCCATATTAAGTAGACTTATATGCTCACACAAACTTGATACCTAATTTACCCTTCAAAACGGCTCAAACCGATGAGTTGTACTCTTTAGCAACTTTCGCGGGGTTCTTACCCCAGATAACAGTAACCAGCAGACGTAGACTTGACAGTAAGAACAAACCAGAGTTAAACCCACCAAAGACAGCAGAGGCAACATCTTTTGCATTGGAGATATTACGACTCCTATAGTACCAGGCAATGACAATTGTGGAACTCACCCACAGAGCCAAAAGGATCAAATCGATGCTGAGGAGCACTTTGGAAGAGAGCCTCTTGAAAACACCGACAATGAAAGTGATCACTAAGTAGAGAATAGTGGCTATTGATGCGACCATGAGTGGAATAGCGAGGACACCAGTGCTGTTTTCGTTGCCGTCTGTTAACTGGAGTAGGACCAATACAAGAATGATGATGGAGAAGCCCAACTGGATGATTCTGATTGTAAGATCTGTCCCTGTGCTTCTAGTAATTTGCCTCATTGTTTTCAGTTAATAGATAAAGATATCAGCCATGAAGAAAACAAGATTCCACGGACTTGAAAGATGGCAATTCTGTTTCTTATAGCTTATTGACACATTTTTCTCGCCTATAGCCAAGACTCATGATCATTATGACGTTTTCACGCATATATTCCTAAAAACTGTATAAAGAGAGCGGGAAGTTTTCAAAGGGTCCTCGATTAGCAATATTAACTGCAGGGGATCTAATTATAGAGTGGAAAAAAAGATGGAGAGAGGGGACATTAGTGCCCTGGTAATGCGCTACAATCGCTAAAAATAGTCGAAATATCAACGTAGTATTCATAGCAACGACTTCAAGTAGTTCAAAGCGATCTGGTTATACTCATTAAGCCCGTTGACCTGGATGACCTTGTACTGATTTTGTTCCACATCGACAATATCTGACTCAATGACAACGTTACTATTGGACTTGGATCTGATCTCATTCAACTTCAAGTTGTTCTCATTCGTCAGCAGAGGAATCTTGTCCAATGGGAATTCGATCTTTAACCTCACAGAGTTCAAATTCTCTTGATTCTTCTCACACTCTTTCAATGCTGTTTCTAACTGCTTCAATGTATGTTCTTTGGCGTCAGTTGGATTTATTATCACTGTGCTCTTGTTTTCTTGCTTTAGGAATTCAGCTAAGGCGGTCTTACTCTTGTTGAGTAGGACTTGATTCGTTTGGGGTCTTGGTCCCACAGGGTGAAGCCCACATACTGGTAGTTTTTCAGTTGGGATCAGAAGTGTAGTTGGGTCAATTGCTGCTAGTGATTGGACCAAGGTTGTAAGTTTTGATATCAGCTCAACTAAGGTTCCTTTGATATATAATGATCTATAACTTGATAGGAAATGGAAATTGTTTGATAAATCAACATCCTCATCTGAAATGAATGAAGCCCATACCTCGAGTTTCTCTAATTGTTCAACAAAAGAGCCAGCAACGAGGAGAGTTAGTGGGTAAACATCATCAATCCCATTACTTAATTCCACCAATGACTTCAAAAACACAACAACTTCCAATGTGCCTTTCACCAGACTTCCTAGATTCCCATCTTTAGACACGATATCTATTTCTCTATCAATACTTCCTTGTACTTTATCATCAACTGTCACTTGAGAGCCAGTGCTACTCTCTATGGCCTCGATATTGGTCTTCCCATCTTTCCCTAAGAACAGATCAGCTTCCAAGTTGGATACCAGTAATTTAAGCCCCAATTGCTTCTCAACAATCGGCAGATTGGCTCTATTGACAGTTCTGATTATCAAATCGATGGCCTTCTTTTTAGTTTTGTCTTTCGGTTCAGCCTTTGGCGCTGGCTTGTATGTATCAATCTCTGGTTTCTTAGGGAGGGTTGACTCCGGTCGCAATGGGGCTGTTTCCTTCTTAATTCTCTTTACAGGTGTCTTAGAGGGACTCTGCGTCTTGTTATCTGTTGCCCTCGTACGCTTCTTTGGTGCCATTGTGATGTGATATGATGTATATACCTCTCTGTTAGCCTTTATTCATTATAAATTTTCAATTTTTTTTTCTTCCCTTGAGAAGGCTCGAAAAAACATAAACAAAGAGTATAAAAGTACTACCAGGCACAAAATACATCTATTGGAATCACACATCCACATCCATAATGAGATTCAGTCCGCATCGTACGGTATCCAACACTTCATATGATGCCATAGACCCGGGTTATGACTCACTGTCCTCTAGTGATGAGGAAAGCGAAGAGGAAAACCCATTCATCATCAATTCATCACCTTTAAAAGGACTTGAGACCCCATCGAAGACTCCGAAACACCATGCAAAACTAAGGTCTCCTAACCTTTATAGAAGTTTTAATTCCTCTCCCTTGGGGAGATCGGAGCCTCATAGTGCCGAATCGAGTTTTGTTAAAGAATTTGATGTTGAAGATGAGTTAACTGATCTGTTCAAAGATCTAAAATTTAAAGAACGTTATAATTTGGTCTCATCACACAGAGTCAAGAGAACGGAGTCCAAGAGCAGGCCTGTAAGCAGACATAAGAGAAATTACTCGCTGACTACGCCCCTTTCATCTCCACTGAAGACTAATGTCGGCATTGAAGAAGTAAATGATGATGGTGCTAGTGTTGCTAAGGCCCAAGAGAATGTCGTCAATGGACTTGAATCTAGAATACTGAAGAGAGCTAAGGAGATCGAGAACACTGTGAAACAAATTGAAGAGAGAAAGAGGATGGAGCAGGAGAAAAGACGTCAAGAGGAAGAAAGAAAGCGTAAAGAGCAAGAAGATAGAAAACGTAAAGAAGAAGAAGAGAAACAGAAGAGAATAGAAGAAGAAAACCGCAAGAAACAAGAAGAATTACAAAAGAAAAAAGAAGAAGAGGAAAGACTGAAAAAAGAAGCTGAAGATAAGGCCAAGGAGGAAGCTAAAGCTAAATTAGAGAAGGAGGCTAAGGCTAAAAAAGATGAAGAAGATAGATTGAAAGCAGAGAAACAGAATGATAGGCACAAGGGCTTCACTCGTACTGATGAAATTAAAAAGGAATTCAAGCATTATAAAGACATGATCAAAGATATCAAGACCAATATCGTTGAAGCTGTGAAGCAAAACAAAGACATCAAAATGGCAACATCTAAACATAAGAGAAAGATTAATCCAAAGTTCGGTCAATTGACAAGCTCAATGTCTCAATTATCACGTATATCCAACGAGGTCACCCAATTGATCAATGAAGCAAGGGGTAATGAACTAGCGTTTAAATGGATCTTGAACTTTGTCGCTAAGGCCATCGTCTCACAGGCTGAGACCGAAGTCAGAGCTAAACCAAGCGCTTCATTACCACTAGCCAAACTGACGCTGAACTTGCTATGTGAATTTGAAGAGTTAAAAGAGCTACTCATTGCCAGATTTGTTAAGAAGTGTCCTTATATTATCGGTTATGCGCATTCCGACATCGATACGGAACAAGGTAGGTTAGAGATGGGATGGAGAAGAAACAGTGACACTGATAAATGGGAAGACCAAGAATCTTACAATGAGAGAATGTGCGGGATGGTTACGTTATACATCGTTATAACCAGACTGCCATTAGACCCAAAGTATTACCAAACTAAGAAACATCCATTACCAATATCCAAAAGTTGGCAGTTCATTACAAGATTACTAAACAGTGATCAATTGAGTAACACACACTTTATCATCGCATGTTCATGGTGGGAAGCCAACGTTCAAGAATTTTTACAATCATATGGAAAACAGGGGACAAAGATCCTGGAATGCATGATCACTGAATGGCCAAAGAGACTCGAAGGGCAGAATGTTGTATATACCGGTGCCAAAACACTGTTGGCCATTGGTGAAGATTGGAAGACCGGTGTGATTAAAAAGTTCGATGAAATGGAGCCATAGTTTTCGCAATATATAGATTTTAGCATTTTGGGGATTTGTAGATACCTATTGCTTTATATAAAATCGATCACTATGGAAGCGGTTTGAAAGTATTAAGAAGCATTAAAACAAAGACTACTGATACCTTATGATGATAAAAGCTCCCAGAATTAAGCATCTGTACTCCATGCTCATGTTTTAAAATCAATTGATAAGCGCTATACCTTAGTAACAATGAACTTCGCTTCCAGGAACTTTAATATGCAATTGTATCTTGAAAAGCTATTGAATCAATCAATGGGCTGTACATAACCTTTGCAATGACCAAAGATCCGAATAAAGGCTTAGCTTGAAGAGGAACAGGATGATCGAGTACATCAGCAATGGGGCAGGGTCCATGAGGCTGAAAGATATGCACCGAACTTGAAATCGAACAAAAGGAGAACATAAAATAGTACTGCCCTGAAGCATGATCAATTGTAAAACATTAACCAAATTCTCATACGTAATTAAGGTCTTTTCTATTCTCTTCCATTCCAGTGCTCAAGCTTATTCTTAAGTGTCGATCCCAGTTTTTTTAGTCAGCGCATAAGTTGTTGATATACCAGGCATAAATTTATCAAGTACCGAGAATTCACCGCCAAAATGAAACAATTTAAGAGAGAATATGACTAACTACTGCCACCACCACAGTAGTACCTCAGTCTCTAAAAGATCTTAGTTATCGTCTCAGTTTCACCTTCTTCAGGGGATCGCTATAGCCTTTTTCCACATTCCCTCCTTGCGTGATTATTTTCTTCCCGCTTGAATATTTTTTAGTGTAACTCATTGGCAACTCTATAATATTATTAAGGTGGTCATGGAAACATAAAAAGCCTGATTGTCTGAAATGAGGCTCGAAAAATAGTTACCAAGAGCCTAGTCCCAGGTCAATAGTGAATCCCCTCCCAAAGTCTGTATTAAACCAAATAACACTTGCTGCACAGAAGCCCGGGAGCGATTAAAGTTTCAGAGGGGGAGAAGTTACGTAAATTAAAAAAGAAGTTAGGACAGTCAAGAACTTGAAAGAGTCACAATTTTAATAATTAATAATTGTGCATTGAGTCAGTCATTAAAATTGGGAGGGCTGTAGACAATAAGCAAATGACGTAGACGGTGGGCGGGCAACTCGTAGGAGGACAACGGTACCTGACCAGGGGACTCTGTTTGGCATTAGGCAGAGGACTCTGCGTACACTCACCGCATTAGACGCGCACTATTAGGAGCCGCTCAGATCTATGGGAAATGACCAATTAATAATTAATAAATTTAGCGTTACACCTGTGAGCATATTTGATCACCCATATATAAAAGCACTGTGTTTTCCTTCGTTTTGCCTTCCTGATTCTAGCTCCCTTTGTGCACACTCAATTCTTCATACAATGGCCATTTTAAGTATTATCTCTGGTAGATTCTTTGGTTTAGTCATCAGAGGCGTTCAGCTTCTCTTCTCAATCTTAGCCTTGGGATTATCCGCCGCTGCTATTGATAAGTTTAGCATCAGTGACTCAATGAGATTCATGTTAGCCACCTCTGTGTTATCACTAGTATACTTGGTAGTTGTCTTCGCATTAACGTTCTTCACTACCAAAACTTTGCTAAGTGGTGTTTTCTTAATCATTGATGGTGTCTTGACACTCTTCTGGTTCGCAGCATGGATCGCTGTCGCTGCTACTGAAGGTAAATATAGTTGTGACGGTGGTTTAACTGATGGCTGGTATTACTACTACTTCGACGAAAATGCATGTGGTGCCGGTAAGGCCTCAATCGCGTTTGGTGCCTTCAACTGGTTACTATTCCTAATCACCACTTTAGCCATTGGTCTAACTGCTGTTAAACCATTGGTCGCTGCTAAAAAGAACATTTTTAGCACTGAAGGTGCCCTTGGTAAGAATACCATCACTTTGGACTCCACACCATACGTTGAAAACACCTCAAAGGACGTTGAATCAAACCCAACTTACGCCGAAGGTGAGTCTGAACCAAAGGAAGTCGAGACTGAGGTCCCAAATGACAATGCTGTCACTTTGGAGGAGACCCCAACTACCGAGCAAACACCAGCAAAGATCTAAAGGTCTTTGCCTCTTCTATATTAATGCCTTCTGAGGCTGCCTAATTCGTGCTTTGTTGTTTTTCCAATCGGCATTCTTTTAATATACTAATACCTTTATTTAATTTACTAATTTCTTTGATCCGTAGTTTGTGTCATTTTGTGAGCTACGTTTGTTTTCCTGTAAGGGACCAAAACCGCGAAAACAAACCCAGATTCAAATATGGTACTTCACACTACGGATTCGCGACCCGCGAATTCTCTTGATCATGGAGAAGACGTAAAAGGACGGTTTACAGAGGGCCTGGTTACTAATAATAGTCAAGGAGCTACACAATTAAGGCACTCCAGAGAGCAAGAAATCGCATCACAAGAAGGAAAATAGCATTAACAGCACAATGGGCACCAACGACCAAAAGAGAAGATCGCTGCTTTTCCCTTTTCGTGCTCCAGCAAAGCCAGAGCCCGCTAAGTTCGAGGTGGTCAACAGAAAGAAGTCTCCACTAGCACAGGGTCAGGCGAAGCCTGTGAAACCGCTGACAAACACACAGACATCATCTACTGCATCCGCTCCTGTGGTATCCGCATCGAAACCACCTCAGCAGGTGCCCTCGAGGGCTAGTCCTGCCCCTTCATCTTCATCAAACCTGAAACAGGCTCCAACTAACACAACTAGACCAGAACTAAAGACTCATCGCTCATTAGACCCCGGCCGCCCTGAATCACCTCGTCATTCCATATCACCATCCAGAATTCACAACCCACTAAGTATCCACAGAACAGACACCAAACCGGTCTCATTCGATACACAAACCCAACCAAACTTGAACATCATTGGAGATGTCCCACCAGTTCCTGATTACAATTCACAATACCACCCTCCTCCAATAACGATAAAGGGCCGTAATGTGTCACTGACAAAGAAGGCCGTGCCACCAAGGAAAAAACCGCCAACGTTTGGTGCTCTTGGACAACCTTTGACTAGCTCGACTGAGTCTATACCTGAACAACAAGATGACAGAAGAATCATTAGTGAATCCGGATTTCCACGTCCATTATCTAACAAGCCACTTAATAGTCAAAGCCGAGAGAGCGTACCTATGCTGAAGGTCACTAATGCAACACCTGATAGAAACTCCATTGCTTCAAATGATACCACATTACCAGAGATTAAAGCTCACGATAACAATAATATCCAACCTGAAATCAAACCGCAGCAAATGGTGTCAGAGATCAGTGGTCAATCAGAGTCTGATTATTCGTTTGAGGGACCACAATCTTCAACACTGTCTGAGTTTCAACGCTCGAAAAGTCCAGTATCGCTCCAAACTTCTGTGCCACAAGTTCCAGAATCCAACTTTGAGATAATACAACAAAAGACTGAAAATGACATCGAACATGAACCACAGCAGAAAATAGAAGCCAAACCCGAAGTAGACTCCATTCAAGAATCTCCAATTGACTTCACCAATGTCCCTGGTGCCTTTTCCTCACCGATTGAATCACCGATCAACAAAACTCAAGTTAAATCAATGCTCTTGGATGACAAACCAACCCATCAAGAACCAGAAGATGATCTAAAGTTCAATGATTTTGTATCGAGTACCAATGAACCACAACAGCATGATCCATTTCAAGTGTTACAAAGGCCAATACTGCCCCCTCATCGTGACTCTACACCGGTGAGCATTGCATCACATGAATTCTTTGACGCTAGTGATGATTTCCAAAGAGATGTTACGCCAGAACCTTCATTCGCACCAGAAGATACATCAAGTGATCAAGTTGAACACCCTACAGAAAACACAGAGTCTGATGCTGAATCCATTGAAGTGAAACCACTGAAGTTCCATAGAAAGACTCTGAGTACAGCTTCAACTGCATCCGATGCTAGGTTGTACGTTTCACCTTCTGCAAAGGGCCATAAGAAACAACTGTCGTTGTCTGATGAGATCATTCGTGATATTGAACAATTTCAACCTTTTGGTACCCATCTAACAAATGAGGTTGATGAAGTGAGCCCAGTGTCTCCACTAAAGACTAGAAACTTAAATGAAGGCTCCATCCAAGAGAGAAGTTTCGAGGATGGTTATGACTATGAAGAACCAAAGAGATTGGCAATCACGAATTTGAGTGAGCAAGACATCATGGATACTCTTGATGAAGACCGTGATGGGGGAAATCAACTATTCCATGATTCTTCAGATGACGAATTAAACGACGAGAATCAAACACAAGGGTTTCAGGGACCATACGGCACCGATTCAGCATACACGGATGGATCAGGCTCCAACTCTGCTGTCGACGCTTCTTCAGTGAGGCCTGAAATTGATTATAAACCTTCACCATCTCCATTTGAATCAGGTGTTCCACAAAGAGCGACATTATTTGATGACGACGAGGAAGACAACGCAAGTTTCACTCAGGATATCAGTCAGGGTGAAGCTTACCCATTTGAAACTCAGGAAGCTCCTGTGAATACTCTCCCTAGATCTGGCTCCAATCTCAACTTGATCCAGGAACTTGCTAAAGGTGAAGTAAACTCTTTCGATGCTACCCCATACGACTCCCTCAACGGTGTCGTGAACGATACAAGCTCCAATACTGGGACAACTGGTTACAAAGACACTGAATCACAATACAGTTATGATCCATCTATTAATAACAATAGAAAACTTCATGTCACCAACAATGATCTCAATTCCGAAAAGACAAGTGGCGATGTTGCTAGTAACTACAGCTACGTCCCAGAACAAGGAGCGTTCCATGTTGTGAATGATGGTAACTACTCATCTAGTGATGGAGACCAGAGCTCATTTTATGCACACACGGAAGAGAAGTACTATGGTAATGAGTACAGCGTTGTCCATCAAGGAGATTTCCAAGCACCTGCACCAATTAAAACTGTCGCTGATGAAGACGAAGATGGTGAGATTTTGAGCTTCACAGCTAAAAGCCCAGTCTCAGAGATACCTATGGATCATTCGCCTGTCAAACTTCATTACAACAATGGTCAAAACCCAAGCGATATGGAATTAAGCTCAAGAGACCAAGACAGTTTATCATCATTCCCGCAATCTGAACAACTATCACACTTACAATCCTTACCAATCGAGCACAAGAATATCAATTACGACAGACGAGATGAGATTGCTGCCCCAGTTGCATATATTCCAACTGCTAAGCTACCATCCAGAAGACCGCCACCATCAGATGCCCCAACTGCCACCAGAGTTGCCAGATCTGCTTCCTTAACTGCTCCAATCCCAACATTGTACAACTCCATCAAAGAAGACCCATCACCGGTGACACCTAACTTACCACACTCAGAAATTCATATTCCTGAGAAATCATCATATGTTGAACAACTGAGAAATTCATCTGGAACATCAAACAGTACAGCTCCAGCTTCCAAATGGGGTCTGCCTATTGGTATCTCGGAGGTGGATCACTCCAAGCTGAGAAGTTCACTGTCTAAGGTGTCTTATAAGAAAGGTCCCCTTCGTCATAAAGTTGATTTGAAACATGGTAAGATCAAGCCACGTCTATTGGCATCAGAGGTTGATGATGACGATGAAATTGTTCCATCATCCAATAATTCAATTGTTGAGAGACATAGTAATGAGTTGGAGAGATACAAGACCGAGAGTGGTAGTTCATTTAAGTTGGAAAGCTCACCTACTCAATCATTCTCAAGTTTACCAAATCCTAATGCTTCTCCTAGAGCTGAAACATCAAAGAGCTCCATCAATAGATCCGGTACGTTGTTGCAAGACAAGGTATCAAACCAAGTCCTATTGGGACGATCAGGTACTGTGATGGATGGTGGCAAGCCAAAACAAGGTATGACGTTGTTCATTGCTAATCCGGATCTTGACAGCGATTAGATTTTTTCTTACTAGGGTTATTTTCCTTTTAATAGATATCCTTTGTGTTAGAGCCCATGACAAAGTAGATATAATGGTATTTTTGTTTACACACTAATACCTAAGTTCGTTGAATCTCTGAAATCTACTTTAGTAGCTTGATTATAACTCTTTATCTCCCGGACCGTGTTTTTTTCGCTTCCCGATTAGGAAGTCTAGATTTTCAGGCGAAAAGAACAACGAAAACAACTTTTCGAGATCAGACACGAATCAACATTAAACTACAACAGCCCTCACGTCGTTGGAAACCGCTTAGTCACTGTCTCCCTGTTGCAATTGCCACCATTGGCCACTAAGACTTTACCCTGATCTGTCTTTTCCTGTGTTTTATTTGGTTTCTTACAGCAGATTTTTGACTTACACGGTACGTGTTTTGAACGAGTCGAGGACATTAAACAAAGCCAGATACACTAACACTCCACTAGAACGATGACTGACGTTGCTTACACTTTGGTCTACGACCCTAACCCTGCCAGCAAGGTGTCTGTCTCCGAGTATAGAACCTTGCTAGAGAAGAACAGAGATGAGTCTAAAATTGACGCCATGAAGCAAATCTTGATTGCAATGCTTGATGGTAACCCAATGCCTGAGTTGTTGATGCACGTTATAAGATATGTTATGCCATCTAGAAACAAAGAGTTAAAGAAATTGCTATATTTCTACTGGGAAATTGTTCAAAAATTAGATTCTGATGGTAAATTGAAGCAAGAGATGATCTTGGTGTGTAATGCCATTCAAAAGGATTTACAACACCCAAATGAATACATCCGTGGTAACACTTTAAGATTTTTAACCAAGTTACACGAACCTGAGCTATTAGAACAATTGGTCCCATCTGCTCGTGCTTGTTTGGAACATCGTCACGCTTATGTTCGTAAATACGCCATCTTCGCCATTTACTCTATCTATCAAGTTTCAGACCATTTGATCCCAGATGCCCCAGAAATTATCAATGACTTCCTATTAGTCGAGACTGATCCAACCTGTAAACGTAATGCATTCATCAGTTTGGGTAATTTGGATAGAGAAGCCGCTCTACGTTATATTCAAGAAAACATCAGTTCATTAAGTACCATTGATTCATTATTACAATTGGCCTTTATTGAATTCTTTAGAAAAGACAAGGCCACTGAATTGAGAACGAGGTATATTAATCTGTTATCAGAATTGTTAGACTCTTCTTCCAATGCTGTTGTCTATGAAGCTGCTTTGACTTTGACTGTCTTAACTAGCAACCCATCATTCATCTCACTAGCTGCTAACAAATTCATTGAATTGGCCATTAAAGAATCCGATAACAATGTCAAATTAATTGCCTTAGAGAGAATTGATGATATCCATGCTAAGAATCCAGGTGTTTTAGAAGATTCAATTTTAGATATTTTAAGAATCTTGTCCTCACCAGATGTTGACATCAAGAGAAGAGCAATTGAAATTTCATTAGAATTGATCTCTAGTAGAAACGTTGAAGAAGTATTGAAATTGTTCAAGAAGGAATTACAAAAAACAGTTAATTCTGATGCTGATAAATCCGTTGAATACAGACAGTTATTAATTTCAGCTATTCATCAAACTGCCATTAGATTCGCTCAAGTGGCTGCCGGTGTCGTTGATTTATTATTAGATTTTATCCCAGATTTATCCACTACTTCAGCCACTGAGATCTTAACTTTCATTAAGGAAGTTGTTGAAAAATTCCCAGAACAAAGAAGTTCAATCATTAGCCGTTTGTTAAAAGCCCTAGACCAAATTAGAAGTGGTAAAGTTTTCCGTGGTGTCTTATGGATTATTGGTGAATATTCATTAGATGAAAAAGATATTGAAAATGCTTGGAAGTACATCCGTGCTAGTGTTGGTGAAGTTCCAATCATCCAAAGTGAAAGAAAACATCGCGGTGATTTAACAGAAGATGGTAGAGTTGAAGGTAAACAAGAATCTTCTTCTAAACCAGTCGTTTTACCAGATGGTACCTATGCCACTGAAACTGCTATGACCACAGAGAAGGATGACAAAAAGGATATTACAAGACCACCATTACGTCAATTTATCATTGATGGTGAATTTTATACATCTGCAGTATTGGCTTCAACTTTTGTTAAATTGATTTTAAGATTTGAAGAAGTCTCTAAGGATGTTAAAGTTTTAAATGCCATCAAAGCTGAAGGTCTATTGATTCTTGTCAGTATATTAAGAGTTGGTCAAACTTCATACGTTGCAAAGAAGATCGACGAAGATTCAGCTGAAAGAATCTTAACTGCTATTTCATACATTGCAGAAGGGAAAGAAAACAGATTATTAGAGATTGCCTTCTTAGAAGCTACCAGAGATGCATTCAAAGTTCAAATTGCTGCTGAAGATAAGAAGAAAGCTCAAAAGGATGCTGATGAATTACAAAAACATTTACAACAAGTTGATGATCTGATTGAGTTTAGACAATTTGGTAAATCCGATCCACAAGACACTGTTGAAGAAGATTTAACTGCTGCTACTGGTATCAAGGTTGAAGAAGATTTATCATCAAGATTGAAAAAAATTGTTCAATTGACCGGTTTCTCAGATCCTGTTTATGCTGAAGCCTATGTTAAAGTTCAACAATTTGATGTTGTCTTAGATGTCTTGTTAGTTAACCAGACTAGAGAAACATTAAAGAATTTACACGTTGAATTTGCTACACTTGGTGATTTGAAAGTCTTGGACAAACCAACGACTCAAAATATTCCACCTCATGGGTTCTTTAAAGTTCAAGTCACTGTCAAAGTTACCTCTGCTGATACTGGTGTCATTTTTGGTAACATTGTTTATGATGGTTCCCATGGTCATGAAAGTAAGATTGTTATCTTAAATGACGTTCATGTTGATATTATGGATTACATCAAACCTGCTAAATGTTCAGAAAATAAATTCCGTACCATGTGGAATGAATTTGAATGGGAAAATAAGATCGTTATTAAATCTAATTTACCATCTTTGAAAGATTATTTTGATCAATTATTAAAAGAGACTAATATGTCTTGTTTAACTCCAGGTGCAGTAATTGGTGAAGAATGTCAATTTTTGAGTGCAAACTTATACTCAAAATCATCATTTGGTGAAGATGCCCTTGCCAATTTATGTATTGAAAAGCAAACAGATGGTCCAATAGTTGGTCATGTTAGAATACGTTCCAAAGGTCAAGGTCTTGCCCTGTCATTGGGTGACAGAGTCGCTGCTATTGCTCGTAAGACTAATAAAGCTGCTATCAATCATGTTTAAAAACTCCCTTTATGTCGTTTGGATTTCATCTTTTCTTTTCCCTATATAACTTGAAAAAAAATATAAAACTTGATTTTATTCTTTTGTTGATTTCTATAATACAATGGATTCTATGTACGATGAAAGTTGTATTTATATGTATATACAGATGATTAATATTCAACGTTCTCCGGTTTAATACCTTTTTCAGAACCGGTAAATGGTATACCATAGGCACTTAATAAAGTCTTTGCCTCCGAATCGGTTTGAGCAGTGGTAACAAAATTCATATGGAAACCATAGGTTCTTGGCCATAAATCTTGATTTGCTTCAATTTCTGGGAAGAATTTAATATCAGCTGGAGTTAAACCGAATTGAATATTACCAAAATTATCACCACTCTTGTTCGTAACACCTTTAAAATCACGAACTCTTGGTAATACAATTTCTGATAATGTTGATAAAAATTGTGATAAAGCTCTACCTTTTAAAACAACTTTTGCACCCATTTGATAACCGGCACGAACTCTCCAATGGATAACATTAGTCTTAGAATAAATTGGTTTTGGTTTTTGACCTGTTATTTGTTGTAATTGTACTAAAGCAGCTATAGCATTATTAACATTATCCTTTGCAGATTCAACATAACAATTGATATGTAATTCTTGTATCTTTGGAATATTTTTATGTGTATGTGGTTTAATATCTGGAGTTTCAGTGACTGAACCTTTTGGTTTCCTTAAAGGACGATTTAAATGGAATGGAGATGAACCGTCCCATTCTCTTTTTTTTTTCCCCAGTTGTCTTGGTTCATTATGTTGTGCATTAATCAATAATAAATCTGAAGCTAAAGTATAATCATAATGTTCTTGAACTCTATCTTGATGAGTAGCTACCGGTTTATAACCTGGATGTCTAATATCAAGTTTAGAATATTTTAAACCTGGAAATCTTGGTGATAAAGCCTGTTTATCAATTTTAACTCTATGATGAACCGGTTTAACTATATTACAACCAGGTTTCCCCAGAACTGGAGCAGTTGTAGAGAAACAACGAATGCTCTTTAAAAATGCAGACATTGTAATAATTCAAAGACACACACCGGTGGAAGAAGTTACCAGCTTTTTTATAGATCTTTTAGTGTCAATTTACTACCTTTTTACTATGAAAAGTTTCCCAATTTTCAAGTTTAATTGGAAAATCTCATCAACACCGGGTAAAGTTCGCGAATTTTTATAGTGTTTGTAGAATAAAAAAATTTTAAAGCTCATCGGTATTTCAATGTAATAAACTATAACTTCAATTATAGATAATTAAACATGGGTAAAAAAGAAAAATCAAGCTCTAAGGAGGAAACTACAGAACTAGACAACTACGAGAAGAGACTGCCTGCTGTCTTACCATTTGCCCAACCTTTGGCTCCAAAGAAATTGAACAAAAAAGTTTTAAAGACTGTTAAGAAAGCTTCAAAAGCTAAACATGTTAAAAGAGGTGTTAAAGAAGTTGTTAAAGCTTTAAGAAAAGGTGAAAAAGGTTTAGTTGTAATTGCTGGTGATATTTCTCCACCAGATGTTATTTCTCATATTCCAGTTCTTTGTGAAGATACTCAAGTTCCATTTTTATTTATTCCATCAAAGGAAGATCTTGGTTCTGCAGGTGCAACAAAGAGACCAACTTCTGTTGTTATGATTGTACCAGGTGGTGGTAAAAGTAAGAAGAATGAAGGTAAAGCTGAAGAATATCGTGAATCCTTTGATGAAGTGGTGAAGGAAATTCCAGCATTATCTAAATAAATTTATCATGATCATTGAAAATTGTATATTAGTGTTTTTAGGATAATTAAAATGTTTGGTTGCATTATAATTGAATTGTATTTATAATTATCTCTTCAATATAAATGATCGAATTGATGTTCTATCTCTTTACTTTACGATCAAATAATCTAATTCTTTACTTTATAGATCAAATGCTCACTCTTTATTTACTTATATACATATTTATTCTTTTAATTGAGCTTTAACCCAACCTTCTAAACCACCTTTAACAATGATTTCTTGAACATTAGCAGGTAATTCACCAACTTTTTGTTTTAAAATTAATTTATTATTATTACCATCTTTAACTGTAACTGTTGCAGTTTCAACATCCCATCTTAAAAACCAATTTGTTCTTCTTGTTAATTCTTTTGGTTCATCTTTATATTTATCTCTTAACATATTAATTAAATCAGGAATTTCTAAAGTTAATAGAGCATTATTAATTGAATTTCTTGAAAAAATATTACCAAATGAACCTGCAACAACTAATTTCATACCTTTTGCTAATATACAAGTTGCAGCTTGTTCTCTTGATGAACCTGTACCAAAATTAAAACCTGAAATTATAATATCATTTGACTTTGTCTTTAAACCAAATTCAGAATCATAATTTTCCATACAAACTTGAGCCATTTGTTCTTTTGAAACATCATCTTGATAAGTATATTTACCTGGATAAATCCCATCAGTATTAATATTATCAGCATCACAAAGAACTAATTCACCTTCAATAGATCTTGGAAATCCATCTAAAATTTCCACTGCATCACTAGAGATTAAATCCTCGGATTGAGGTTTTGATGGAATTTCAATTGTTTTAATAATACCTGAATCACCTCTTAATGGTTCACCATTAATCTCTTCAGGTCCACCAATTTTACCTAATACCGCAGAAGCGGCAACAATTTCTGGTGATGCTAAATATGCAAGAGCATCTTTAGAACCCATTCTACCTTTAAAATTTCTATTTGTTGCAGAAATACCAATTTCACCTTCTTTTAATAAACCTGTACCCAAACCGATACAAGGACCACAACCTGCAGGTAATGGAATAGCACCTGCATCTAATAAAGTTTTCCAAGCACCAATATCTTCAGCATCTTTTTGAACATTTGAAGAAGCTGCAGCAATATAAAATTCAACTCCCTGGGCGATTTTATAACCTTTAATAACATCTGCAGCGGCTTTTATATCTGATAATCTTGAATTTGTACAAGATACTAAATATGCTTTATTAATTTTTAAATCTTGTTTTGATAAATCAGCTAAAGAATTTGAAACTTTAACAGAATTTGGACCTGAAATATATGGTGATAATGAAGATAAATCCAAAGTTAAATGTTTAGCATAAAAGGCATCCTTATCAGCAATTTCTTTATTATTTATTAAATTTTGAATAGTTTCATTATTAATTCTTGGATGTGATTGTGGTAATACTTGTAATCTATGTTTATACCAATCAATTAAAGTATCATCAACTGGGAATAACCCTGATAAAGCACCCCATTCAGTTGTCATATTAGCAATTGTTAATCTATAATCAATTGATAATTCATTAATAAATTCACCAGTGAATTCAATTGCATGATTTAATACTTCATCATTATTAAATAAACCACATAAAGCAATAATAACATCTTTACCAGTAACACTTTTTGGTAATTTCCCCTTTAATTCAACTTTTGCGACAGGAGGAATTTGCCACCAAGTTTGACCTGTTGCCCAAATAGACGCAGCATCTGTTCTAACAATTGGGGTACCCAATGAACCGATACCACCATAAGTATTTGAATGAGAATCTGAAGCTACGGTTAAATTTAATGGGAATGCATAACCTTCTTCAATCATAATTTGATGACCAATACCTCTACCAGCAGGATAAAAATCAACACCTTGTTCTTTTGCAAATGATTCAATATTCTTATATTTTTCAAGATTTTTATCAGATTTATTTTGAACATCATGATCCAAGGTCATAACAATTTGTTTATTATCTTTAATTGATTTATAACCTAAACCTTTAAATTTTAATGCAACGGGCCATGAATTATCATGAGACATACAATGTGAAGGTCTTATTGATACATAATCACCAGATTTAACAATTTTACCTTTAGGTAAACCCACTGCATATTTTTGTACAATTTTTTCTGTTAAATTTTGACTAGATTTATAACTAGTATATGAAAAATGACGTATAAATAACCTCATGGTTAGTTTGGTTATCTAATTATAATATAACTATAATACAACTATAATAGAATGTATTTTAATTATAATTATAATAGAATATATCTAATACAATTAAAAGATAAAGACAATTTTCAATGTTATTAAGATGATTCATAAATTTTAATCTCCGGTTCCGGCACAGAGATTTTTTTTTTCTTTCAGATTATGTAATCTATTACATAATCATTTTTCTAAGCCAATTAAATATAAGTAAAATATAATCAAATAATCAAATAATCAATTAAACTTAATTAAAGATTATATAAGAATATCAAAGGTTACGAGCACTGACAATTGACATTTAAAAAACTTTAAAATCTATTGAGATAAATACATAATTGTCTATAAAATTAATGATATTTAATGATAAAGAAGATCAATTATTTTTTGAATTAGAACAAAATGATCTAGTTTTATTACCATTAGTTGGTAGTGGATCAATATATCAATTTTTTTCAAAAGTTAAAGATAAAAGGACATTATTTATAAGTGATGATTTTAAATTAAGTAAAATTCATAAATCAATAAATTATCAAACTTCAATTTATGATAATAGATTTAATGATTCAAATTGGTTAAGTTATGACTTGGTATTATATCTATTGAAGGAATCACCTAATTTCTTTATAAAATTTGAATTTATTATAATTGATCAAGTTGATAATTATTCATTTAAATCACAATTATTATTATCAATAATTGATAAATCTATTGGTAAATTAATTATACCATTAAAATCTTGTTATAAAATTGAATTGATTGAATCATTTTTAACGAAGAAAAATTTTAAGTATAATAAAGTTGATCTTATTAATCAATATCCTGTTTCAAGTTATTATCAAATTGAACCTATAGATAAAATTAATGAAATAATGAATTTAATAAAAAAGATCTTTGAAATGGATAAATCAAATTATGATATACTGTTAATAACATCAGATATTAATTTATCATCATCTTTACCATTAACAAATTTAAAAATATCAATAATCTTGGGTATATCAGATCGTTTATCAGATAACAAGAGATTAATATTTCATGATAATGCATCAGATTTTTTTGAAATTGATAAACATAATATTAAATATATTATTGATATTGATAAAATTAATTATCAATTTGATTCAATTAATGATTCTTTATCAAAAACGACAAGTATACCTAATAAATATGAAATTTCAAGATCAATTGCATTACTTTCAACAATTAAAAATTCAAAATATTTTGGTTTATTTAATGAATCACAAATATCAAAATTTAATCCAGACGAAGGGAATTTATCATGTTTATTATTAATTTCATTAAGTTTAAAGCCATTAAATGATTTAGTGTTTATTAAAAAACCAAATGAAATTAATATAAGACAAAATTTAAATCAATTAATTTATATGGGTCTTATTCAAATCCAGAATAATGAATTAATACTTACAGATATAGCTCATAAAGTTCTTAAATTTCAATTTAATTATTCATTAAGCTACTTGAATCTATTTACTGCATTAATTTATTCAATTTCATATAATTGTTCAAATGATTTATTAAAAATTATATCAATTATAATAACGATTAATCATTCAAAATTATCAATTTATCTCAAAAATTTTAATAATGAAAATGATTTTATAAGTTTAATTGAAATATTTAATGAAATTGATAGCAAGAGATTTAATTCATTTTTCCAATCAAATGATAAAAAGCAAATATTATCAACATATAAACAATTAAAATTAATTTTAGATAATAAAAGTAAAGAGAATGAAGAATCAAATATACTTAAATGTCTTGTTATTGGTTATCAATTTCAAATTGGTTCAATTGTTAATGATTTAAATTTTCAATTTATAAAACCAATTTTTTATAAGACTTTAAATAAACTACGAATAAGATCTAATTTATTAGATAATGATTTAATAATTTATCATATTGATAAATCAAGTGAATTTATTGAAATTAAAGGTAAAATTCCTAAAAAGATTGCATATGAATTAAAGATAAATTCATTTAAATGGCAATGATTAATTGATATTTAATAAATAATGAATAATGAATAATGAATAAATAATGAATAATGAATATAGCAATTATTGCTTATCAGTGCAAAGTTACCCGGATTTCCTAACTTTTCAATTGAAAAAGGCAAATTTCAAATCGCAATTTTTTCTTCTCCTTTAAACTATTTAAAAATAACAAAAGATGTCATCAATTCCTAATAAATCAATTGGTTTACCATTATTAACTTGGGATAATCCCTTGGAAACTGGTAAAATCTTTGGTACAATTTTATTTAGTTTAATTATCTTAAAATCTGTTAATTTATTAAGTTTATTCTTTAAATTAGGATTTTATACACTTTTAACTTCAGCTTCTGGTGAATATCTTGGTAAATTAATTACAGGTACAGGATTTATTACTAGAATTAGACCAAGTTATTCAAATAATTTTTCAAAAGTTAGTTCAAAATTTTTGGAACAATTATCAAAAGATTTACCAAATTTAGAAAAACAAGGTGAAAATTTATTATATTCATTTAATGTTGAAAATACTTTAAAGACTTCAGGATTATTTTATATTTTATATAAAATTACTTCATGGATCTCTTTATATAATTTAATTTTAATTTCAACAATTGGTTCTTTTACTTTACCTGCAATTTATGAAAAATATCAAGATGAAATTAATTCAACTTTAAAACAAGGTTATAAAATTATTTCACAAAAATCTTTAGAATTTAGTAAAATTGTCACAGAAAAGGCTTCACCATATATTAAACAAGCTGATTCAAAATTAGGTCCAATTTCAAATTTTATTAAATCAAAATATCAAGTTAGAACTGCATCAACAACAGTTGGTGAAAATTCAAAAGAATTTAATTCAATTCCAATTGAATCAATTAATGTTAAATCAACTGGTTCATCAATTGGTGAATCAAATGAATCATTAAAATCTACAAAAAATCCATTTGAAAAAATTGATACAACTTATGAAAAAACTGAACCAATTGTTACAAATGTTATTCCACAAAATAATTTCCCAATTGTTCCTGAGACAACTCCACAATCATTTGTTGATCAAGTTAAAGATGTTGCTACTGAACAAGTTGATGTTAATGATTTAAAAAATGATTTATTAAAAAATAAAGCAACTCCAAATTATTAATCATTAAATTCATATTAAATCACAAGAGAATTTATATTATATTCTTCATTGTAGTTATATTTATTGTTGATTATATTCAATATTGATTATATTGTTGATTATATTCTTTATTGTATAGTTATGGTATTGTATTATTCGCGGGTATAGGAGATTAGGTAAGATCTTATGTAAATCATTAATAATGTAAGATTGAATTAACCTTGTCATGATTCGATAGATTTATATTATAGTATAAGAATTGTCCTTTCTAGTCTTTTTCTTTTCTTTTCTTACTACATACTTTTTAGTTTTTTCATAGTATATTCTTAGTATACATTCTAAGTATATTAGTATATTAGTGTATAAAGATCAAGATTGGTCATTTATGTAATTTCAATTAGTGAATAAAAGGATTAAATTAGAGCTATCACAATAGAAAATAAAATCAAATATGTTTACTAAAAGATATCTAAAGAAATTTATATCATTTGATGAATTTAATAATATTAATAGACCCTTTATCGAACATTATTTAAGTCCTTATAAATTAGATACTCTTAGTCTATAAGAGACATATAAGTATACAATCAGTATACAATCATATATAAAGCAATCTTTGTTCATTAATTTTACTAATGATTTGCCATGCATGAAAGAAATATGAGTAATTATAATTGAAATTCTTAGTTAAAGACAAGACAGATCTAGTGAACTATGTAAACTCTTGTATATATTCTTCACAAAGTAAGTAACTAAGTAAGTAAGTAAGTAAGTAACTAAGTAAGTAACTAAGTAAGTAACTAATTAACTAATTAACTAATTAACTAATTGACTAATTAACTAACTAATTAACTAATTGACTAATTAACTAACTAATTAACTAATTGACTAATTAACTAACTAACTAATTAACTAATTAACTAATTAACTAATTAACTAATTAACTAATTAACTAATTGACTGATTAACTAAGTAATTAACTAATTAACTCTTCGTAAAATATCGTAAAAATGATTACAGTTTTTTAATAATAAAAAGAAATGATTACTAAGAAGAGAAAAATGTATAAAAAAAATCTTTAGTGAACTTTTTAGAAACTAATTAAATTTAAACTTAGATCTCATTAACTATGGAGACAATTACTCGTCAATCAATGAGACTTTGTCCATTTGTTAATACCCAAGTTAAAAATGTTAAATCAATAAATGGTTCTTCATTAGCAATTAAAGCTATTAATTGTCCAATTATGGGTCCAGCATTAAAAAATCGTGGTTATGTTACAATGACAAAAAAATTATCTGCTTCTCATGCAACTGCTGAAATTGAATTTGATGAAGAATTAGTTCAACATGGTACACAAGATTCACAATTTGATTATAATGGTTTATTTGAAAATGAAATTATTAAAAAAAGATCAGATTCTTCATATCGTTATTTTAATAATATTAATAGATTAGCTAAAGAATTTCCAAAAGCTCATCGTTCAATGGAAGATGATAAAGTTACTGTTTGGTGTTCAAATGATTATTTAGCAATGGGTAGAAATCAACAAGTTATTGATGTTATGACAAAGACTTTAAAAAAATATGGTGCAGGTTCAGGTGGTACAAGAAATATTGCAGGTCATAATAAACATGCAATTAATTTAGAATCTGAAGCTGCTGCATTACATAAAAAGGAAGCTGCATTAGTTTTCTCTTCTTGTTATGTTGCAAATGATGCGGTCTTATCTTTATTAGGTCAAAAGATGAAAGATCTTATTATATTTTCTGATGAATTAAATCATGCTTCAATGATTGTTGGTATTCAACATTCAAAAGCTAAGAAAGAAATCTTTAAACATAATGATTTAGCTGATTTAGAGAGAAGATTACAACAATATCCAAAATCTCAACCAAAATTAATCGCTTTTGAATCAGTTTATTCAATGTCAGGTTCAGTTGCAAATATTTCTGCAATTTGTGATTTAGCTGAAAAATATGGTGCTTTAACTTTCTTGGATGAAGTTCATGCTGTGGGGTTATATGGTCCTCATGGTGCAGGTGTTGCAGAACATGTTGATTTTGAAGCTCATCGTAAATCAGGTATTGCATCACCAAATTTTAAAACTACGATGGATCGTGTTGATATTATTACTGCAACTTTAGGTAAATCTTTTGGGACAGTTGGTGGTTACGTTGCCGCTTCAAGAAATATTATTGATTGGTTAAGATCATATGCACCAGGTTTTATATTTACAACTTCATTACCACCTTCAATTATGGCAGGTGCCGCTGAAGCTATTCGTTATCAAAGATCTTATTTAAATGATCGTCAATTACAACAAATTCATACAAAATATATCAAAGATGAATTATTTAAATTAGGTGTTCCAGTTATGCCAAATCCTTCACATATTGTTCCAATTGTTATTGGTGACGCTTCTTTAGCTAAAAAAGCTTCAGATTTATTAATGGATAAACATAAAATTTATGTTCAAGCAATTAATTTCCCAACTGTGGCACGTGGTGAAGAAAGATTAAGAATTACTCCAACTCCTGGTCATAATAAAGAATTATCTGATATCTTATTAAATTCAATTGAAGATATTTATAAAACTTTAGAATTACCAAGAATTAAAGATTTAGAAGCAAAAGGTGGATTATGTAACGTTGGTGTTGAAGGTTATACCCCTGAACCAAATTTATGGACAGAAAAACAATTGAATTATACACAAGATGATTTAAATTCAAATGTTTTTAATCCAATTATTGATCAATTAGAAGTTAGTTCAGGTGTTAAATATTAATCAATTTGATATTTGGTCTTAATTCCTCATTATGCTTTTTATCTTATAAAATTTTTTAACTTTTTATACATTTTTTTTAGAGGATTCATCATTTAGACCAGAATGAACATAGTTAATGATGATTTTTTGTATTGGATCTGTATTCATTAAGTTTTATCGTTTGTATTGAAAGAGATCGAACCATTAATATTTATCAATTGCTTATTCTTGAAAGAGATATGTAACTATACATAAAATTAACACGTCTCTATATATTAACTAGGAATAACATCTTCTAATTGTATTCTATCAACAACTTTATAACATTCTTCAAGATCATCAGTAAATGCAATTTCTGTACCAACTAATTTTTTCCAATTTCCTTGATAAACATCATTATCAATTTTAAATAATGGAGTTTCAGTATGTAATCCACTTACTTGCAATTTTGCTGTAGGTTGGATTGTGTTAGTACTAAAATTTGTCCTTGGTATATCCAAAGTTACATAAATATCTTGATATTCTTTATCACTTACTTTTTTTAATTCCCAATTATCTGCTCTTGCTTTTAAATCAGCATCAGAACCTGCTTCAAAACCATTTGCAAAATCCCAATGCATTTCTTCTCCACTTGTAAGAAATTCAACATTACCATTCATTGTAATTTTCCATTGATGGGGATCTTCAATAGATCTTTCAAATTTATCAAGTGAACAAGAACCTGCTCTTAATCTTGTATCTTCATCATCAATTGTATCATGAACTGAAGATAAATTTAATAATTTTGAACCAAGTGCAATCTTTGTTGCTGCATGTGTTACAAATAACACAGTTTCAATATCAGGAAATTTTAATTCAAATTTTGGTATAAATTGTTTTAAAAATTCATCACATCTTTCAAAAATTTCATCTTCAGTTTCACCTTTTAAACTTGGATATACAGTTGGAGACCAATTTTTTTTTAAATGTGGAAAATATGGTGATAATATATCATAATTTGCAGGTTTTGGAATAGTTGGACGATCAGGTTTATACCATTCACCAATACCATTTTCAAGTTCAATATCAATATCTAATACATCTGCAATTGGGGTAGAAGTTTGTAAACAACGATAAAATGGTGAAGTGAAAATTATTTCAGGTTGAGGTGTAATTGAAAGAATATAATGAGCTAACTCTTTTGCTTGATCTTCACCATGTTTTGCTAATGGAGGATCTGAATCTATACCCGTTGGAGCAGGTTCATAAGGTTCCGGGAGCCAATTTGCTCTATAACCATGCTAGAAACGCGTTATTTAGTCTTTGATCTTTGGTCTTAAGAAGAACACTTGAAATGAGGAAGGGGAATACTTACTCTTGCGATATAAATGTTCTTTAAAACCATTTTTATTGTCTATAGTCTTAGGTTATGTTATGGGATTAAGTTTTTCTTATTTTCGTGAAAAGTGTCATTTAAGCTTATAGATTATGATTACGTGATTATAACTTGTGAATATACATACACATTAGTGTTTATTCAATATACCAATGTATATTATACTAATATAATCACAAGTTATTGTATATACACAAGTTACTACGTTCAATTGAAGTTAATGGGAAGATGTTTAAGGATATTAAACAACTTTAATATAACAGACACTCAGTACTATTAAATAACAGACACTCAGTACTATTAAATAACAGACTATCAGTACTATTAAATAACACTCAGTTAACTATGTTTGTGTTGTTCATGAATTGATCATTGACTACATAGCACATACATAGACTAAAACAACTTTGGATGTAGAAGAATCGTGTAATTCGGCTATAAATTGAATATACTTCTCTTCAAATGACCAATATCTTTACTAAACTTCAAACTTTACATTTAAATAAAGACCTGTAAGTTTCGTAAAGGAAGTTATCACCTATTGAAATTGACTGGTGTGTAGGACATAAGAATTTTCAAAGCTAGATTAGTAGCAAAAGGCTTCTTACAACATAAGGGATTAATAAGAACTAAATTAAAGAGTTTATTAAAGGTCTTTCATTTTTGGTTATAAATACAATTAAATTTCGCGGAATTTTCGCGGACTCGAAAATTTCGCGGAATTGTTATTTCTCGGCCGATAGATTTTATAAGCAAACTCCACATTTTATAACTGCGGTTCAATTAAAGCAAAATTTTGTCTTTAAGCTCGATTCACATATCCAAAGAAATGACCGATCAAAAGACAGTCTTTATCACAGGTGCTTCTCTTGGAATTGGCTATGGCCTTGCACAGGAGTTCATTAACAGGGGTTACAAGGTATTTGCAGGTGCTAGATCTATAGATTTAATGAAACCATTAGAGGCTCAAGGTGCAATTATTTTCCCATTTGATATAACTAAGGATAAAGATATTGAAATTGCAAAAGGAATAATCGAAGAGAAAGCTAATGGGAAATTGGATATCTTATATAATAACGCAGGTGTCCCTGGTACAGGTGCAATTTTTGATCTTAGTAAAGAAGATATTCAATGGGTATATGAAGTTAATGTCCTAGGTCCAGCTAATTTAATTAGAAAATTTAAAGATCTATTAATATCTAATCAGTCTACCGTTGCATTCACTTCATCAGTGGCACCAAAATTTCCAACACCTTTTAGATTCGCATATAGTTCATCAAAAGGTGCTTTTGATCATTTAGCTAAAGTTTTATCCCTTGAAACAAGAGAATTTGGTATTAAAGTTGTTAATGTTGTCACTGGACTCGTTGAATCTAATATCTATGCCCATGAGTACGTTACTCCAAAGGAATCGGTTTATTATCTAGGTGAAGATGAAGAATTTGTTCAAGAGGTTAATTTGAAAAAAACTCCAACAAATGTCTATGCTAAAAAAGTTATTGATAAAATTGAAAACGTTATTAAGAAAAAAATTTCATACTTGGAGTTTAATGCAGGTGGTGGTGCATCATTGACATCGTTTATTAGTACTTTTTTCTCATTTAGTGTTTTTTCAAGTTTATACTTAAGAGCTACAAAATTAAGAGTCTTATTTAAAAGAGCTGCAAATAATTGGTCAAAGAATAAGAAGAACGTGTGATTACTCTGGTGAGCTCAATGTATATTAGATTATTGATTAGATGTATATTAATACTTTACATATCTGTCTTGTTACTTGTAAATCGATATCATAACTTAACGTGATTATTACATAAGCATACACTATATCTCTTACTAAGCAGATTGTATAGGAAGAAACCGGAATTTCCCGAATTCAGTGAGATCCGACTTAATCGAAAAAAAAAAAAAAAATCTCGAAGTGAAAAAAAATGGAAATGAGACGTGAAAGAAGACCTGTAGATCAAAGTTTGACACTTGATTCTTAAATTTTTACATATCAAGATGCCTCCAAAGAAAGGTAAACAAAAGGAGCAAAAACCAAAGAAGGATGCTGGTAAGCTTGCAGCTGATAAGACTTTTGGTCTGAAGAATGTAAGTCAATTTCATTGAGCAACCTTTACTATTGGTATACTCATCACCAATATTATAACAAGACTAACTAATTAATTATAGAAAAATAAATCTGCTAAAGTTCAAAGATTTGTTAAAGAAGTTGAAGAAAATGCAAAGAACTCAATGGCTTTACAAAAGAAAGAATTTGCAGCTCAAAAACGTAGAATGGAAGAAAAAAAAGCTGAAGAAGCTGCAAAAGCTGAAGCTCGTGCATTATTTGGTCAAGTTGAACAAAAAGTTCCATTTGGTGTTGATCCAAAGACTATATTATGTATCAATTTTAAAGATGGTCGTTGTATGAAAGGTATTAAATGTAAATTTTCACATGATATGAATATTCATAAAAAAGCTACAAAGAAAGATTTATACACTGATGATAGAGCAAAGAAAGAAGCTGATACAATGGATAGTTGGGATGAAGATAAATTAAGAGAAGTTATTAAATCTAAACATGGTAATCCAAAGACTACAACGGATAAAGTTTGTAAATTTTTCATTGAAGCTGTGGAGAATTCTAAATATGGTTGGTTTTGGATTTGTCCTAATGGTGGTAATGAATGTAAATATAGACATTCTTTACCTGAAGGTTTCGTCTTAAAGACTAAAGAACAAAAGAGATTAGAGAAATTGGCAGATGATGAATTACCAAAGATTACTTTAGAAGAATTTATTGAAACAGAAAGAGAAAAATTACCAAAGACTGGGTTGACCCCAATAACTTTGGATTCATTTAATAAATGGAAAGAACAGAATAGAGTTAGAAGATTAAATGCTCAAAAGGAAGAAAAAGGTAAGAAATTAACAGGTAAAGAATTAATTGAAAAGAAATTCTTGGACAAGAATTATGTTGAAGAAAATGATGATACTGTTCAATACTTTGATTTTTCACAATTTAAGAAAGAATTGGATACAACTGAAAATATTAAAGACTATGGTGATGGTGAACATATCATTTTTGAAACTAAAGAAGAAATTAAACCTGAAATTAAAGACATTGGTTCAACTCCAATTGAAGAACCATCAACCACCGAAACTACCCCAGAATCAACAGAATCAAAACTTGTTGAACCTTCAACCATCGAAGCTACATCTGCATAAACCCATTCGCTATCTGTTTTAAACCATTTATTGCACTTCATAAATTTTCCACCCTATACATTGTGATGAAAATCTTTGTATATCGCCCTGTATACTAGTAAACATTATTCTATGTTCATAATAAAACTTGAAATCGTAGACTACATCATGAAGGTGTCGATATTTAGTAATATTAACAGTTTTGCATTAGCTTTTCATGATTTTGTTCAAGATGTCATCATGGATCTCATCAAAATCTGTGAATAGTTTTAGTTTGATATCACCAACTTTACGTAAAACGATTAATGACGTTAAAATACGACTAATCCATTCCTCATTTGCTTCCTCATCAAATCCAAGGGATCTATTTGAATTCAGCGTGATTGGTGAATTGAGTGTTAGTGGTGTTCTTTCTCTTGGACGTGGTGGAGTTGGAACAGGACGTCTTGGTAATGGTGGAGCGGTACCACTACTGTCAGGTTTTGATGGTGGTTGAGATGCAGTCTCTGAATTATTCGAATTCGATGATGGTTGTGATTTTAAAAAATCAGGTTTCCTTGGGATATGTGGTGGTGGTGCCTTTTGCTTCGATGAGGACATTGAACTTGGTTTTGGTGGCACAGGTGGTTTTCTTTCATTGTTGGAAAAAAATCCACCTTCAACGCCTTTTTCAAGATCAATCTTGTCATTCATGATTCTTTCTGACTCAAGTTTAGATTTTTCTGCAATCTCAATCAATTGAGAATCTGATAAATTGGCATTTTGTAAATCAGAATCCAGTTCAATTAAGTCTTGATCAGCATCCTGAATTTCATTATATTTGGCTCTAAATTCTTCTGAAGTCGAATCCAATGAGATGTTTTTCTTGTTCAAGATATCTAATAATAACTTCAACGTCTCGGTACTCATTGAACCTTCAGCAACACGTAGATAAATACCTTGAATCTTATCAGGATGTAATCTAGCTGTGTCAACATAGGCTTCAAGATCTTGTTCAGAGGTATCACCAATCAGGAAGAACTTTTTATCACCAAAATGGGAAAGGATACGCTCCAATGGTGCCTTCTTTCTTGTATGTGATGCTTCAAGGAATGAGTTTAAAATATTCCCAGTGTATTTCTTCAAATACATTGACCCTTTAGGGAATTCAAACATTTCAAAAAATTTGGACAAATTTGAAAATAATTGATATGGACTATTTGATACATAGAAGAATGATAACCCATGTTCTTGTTCAAAATATCGATAATTTTCAGCTGCACCTGGGATTTCCCAATTTGACATATGATCTGCAAAAGTATTTCTAAAAATGCTTCTCTTATCTGAACAAACACCAGTTTTTTTAATTGTATCATCAATATCACTAATGATAGCATATTTTGATTTACCTGGGAAGATGGTATCATTAAATACAAAGATTTTTTCATCTTGAGTGACAGCAACTTGAGTATACGTTGGTTTAAAATTGGTTTCAATATCAATATTAAAGTTACCATTTGTATCTGTAAAGATATTCAATACTTTAAGTTCATCTCTTCTAGCACCACCAACACCAACAGTCAATTCTAAATTTCCTAACGATCTATTAACAAAGTTAGCTATTCTCTCTTTTAAAACCTCATCAGTTTCAGATCTCATCGAGTTGAATGAGCTATTTACACTTGCATTTGATGAAGCAGTGGTGGTCCTTCTAGGTGAGGTAGGTTGCATACTTGTTGAATCTTGATCTGATGAAATAAAAGAGCTAGTCTCTGATGTTAATGAATCTTCTTGGATACTATTAAGTTGTTCATCTAATTGACCTGCAGTCATATCTGTAGAGGCATTGCTATTTGATTTAGCCAATTGACGAGCTAAAGTCATCACCAATCTCTTTTTTCTATGAGAACCTTCTGTGCTATAGACCCAACCATGCACTTGTGTAGAGTAATTTTCACCATCAAATCTTGTAAAATGTGGGTATAGAACTATATTGGCTCCCTTCAAATCACGAGAATTAGAATATTCTGTATCTTCTGTATAACCTATTGCCCTCGAAGTTGCCTCATTGGCCAAATGGGAGATCGTATTTGATAAAGATGGAATATAAACATCTTTTGTAGTCTTAACTAATTCGAGGATTCGTTGCCTCTTTGAACCTTTAGGGAGATTTTCAGTCATCTTATAAGTCTTTTTAATAGATTTGAGCTTCTTCCTGAAAGAGCGCTTAAAGCGCAACTTATTGGCACTTTTACTAATAACACGAAAGAAGTTGATTTGTCTTTGAGATTGAAATTGATAAAGGCCAATATATTGAGGGTCTCTAAAGGTGACACCTACAAACCTTTGTGGGAACCGTGGAGTAAACAGCTTGAAGAATTGGTAATATGCGGGAGATGATAAAGTTTGGGTAGGATTGTCTTCCTAAGCCCATTCAATTTAGCCCTTTCACTATTGTTTATATCAAAGTGTCAGTTCTTGAATTGTTGTTTTCGTTTCAATTTAGTTTAAACCTTTGCTTTAAACCGATGGGCACCTGTGCGTGTCCTTAACAATTGTGAGCCTAATTCGTGAGGATCTCTAGGCGGGCGTCCCTAGGCGGGAGTCGGCGGATATCGATAACCGCAGGCGGAAACCATCAAAGCCATCATATTGGAAAATCGATAAGAAGTCTCTATACGCATAACTAAATTTATAATACCAAATTATTACTTTTACTTTCCTCACTTCCACGTTAAAATGACTAATCTCACAGTGGGACAAGTGATTTGGACTTCATTGAAACCTATAATCAAGATCTATTTGATCATTGGAACAGGATTCTTTTTAGCTAAACGTAATATACTTACTGTGGAAACAACTAGAAACGTTTCGGATATGGTTCTTATGGTTTTATTACCCTCATTAATTTTTAACAAAATTGTATCGAATGTTCAAGGTGGTGATATAAAAGATATTGGAGTCGTTGCTCTGACGTCTATAGTGATATTTGGTATTGGTGGTATTTGCAGTTTAATTGTTAATTTTATACTTCCAGTTCCAAAGAGATGGTTTGGTGGATTACTATGTGGTGGTATATTTCCAAATATTTCAGATATACCCATTGCTTATATCCAATCCATGGATACCGGTTTAGTCTTTACACCGAAGCAAGGTGAGAAGGCTATTTCACATATTGTGATCTATTTAACAATGTTTAGTCTATGTTTGTTCAATTTAGGTGGATTTAGATTAATGGAGATGGATTTTATTAGAGAAAGAAAAGAAAAAGATCTTGAGATGGCAGCTCTTACTAAAAAGATCAATTCAACAACTACACCTAGAGAAGATAATTCAGATGATGCAATCAATGAGGTAGATTCAATTGGTACAAATGTTAGTATATCAAGAGATTCCGAAGATCTTGATTCTGATGAGGATTCATTAGAGCAAGATGAAGATAACAATCCTGTACCCATTACAATCGAAGGATCTATACCCAGAACTATTAAACAAAGAAGATCCAATTCTTCTTCATCGTCCCATTCACAACATCTCACTACTATAACATCAAGAAATTCAAGATCAAATTCAAGACCACAAAGATCTTTTTCAATTTCAAGTCAACGTCCAAGACCCACTATAAATTCCGATGTCTCTTCACTCTTAAGAGTGAATAGAAGAGTTTCAGAACTTAGAAGAATGCCATCACAAACAAACCAAGATGTTATCAATGAATATAGTCAAGTTATTGATGATGAAAGTTTAGATGGTGAGTCACAAAATGTATTAAATAAAATTTTAACCACAGACGTTGGTATAACCACAGAAGATGTTAAAAAAAGTGGTCAAAGCATTGCATTCATTAAGAAGTATCATTTAGGTTTCTTTGTTTTTTTCTTAAAAAATTGTTTAAGACCATGTTCATTAGCTACAATAATTTCATTAATAATTTCATTTATTCCATGGGTAAAAGCTCTATTTGTACATACCACAGTTTATTTACCAGATGCACCAGATGAATTACCTGCATTGAATTTCATTATGGATTATACTTCTTACGTTGGTGCAGCGTCTGTACCATTTGCATTATTATTATTAGGTGGATCAATGGCAAGAATTCAAATTACAACTTTACCAAAGGGATTTTTAAAATCAATTTCATTATTAATTGCCTTGAGACTTTGTATTATGCCAATACTTGGTGTCTTATGGATGAGAGCAATGGTTGCAGGTGGTATTCTTGATAAAGATGATATTATGTTAAGGTATGTAAGTATTATTAGTTGGGGATTACCAACAATGACAACAATGATTTATTTTACAGCTTCATATACACAACCAGATTCTGAAGATAAATTACAAATGAATTGTGTTTCTATTTATTTACTTTTACAGTACCCTGTTTTATTAATATCATTACCATTTTTAAGTACATATGTCATTAAGGTTGAATTAGGATACTGAAAATATATAGCAATAGTGATAAAATGAAAATAATACCTATTATACAGATAGTAGTTATTGTCAGAAAATAGTCTCCTACCGCCAAGTTAAGCCTTATCAACCATATTGTCAAGCATCGGTTTCGAATATACAGGGCAATATCAAGGATAAATCAAACGATCTACAAGATCAGTTGATAAGCCGAGGATTATCACCCAATTTCCCCTATAAATTTCCAATTAAAAGCCTCCCAGTGCTCAACCATCCATCATTAGCTACCTGTAGACCTCCACACTGGACCTAACAGTGTATCACCATTTATATAAACTTTAAAAAGTTCGCTTAATTTTTTCTTTCATGACGCAAGTGCACCTTATCACATTTCCTAAAAGGGAAATACATAAACAGATCAATAAGATATTGAAAAAGGTACAACTTTTAAACTGGAGAGAGCCACAATTAAGTGTAATTAGAATTTAAGGAAAGTATCTATGTATTAATCATAAGGTCTGTATCAGTGTTAATATGAATAATAATTAAAAGGTGTATAATTTAAAAAGGGGTGGGGAATTAGAAGTAAAGTTCGCTAATATTGGGACGAATATCGATTGGATGCACTGCACGTAGATCTAAGAAATTTCTGATCTGCTGAGAATGTGATATATAATTTAAAAATTCTCTTCATTCATCGTTATCATCTTCCTTATTCACTTGTTACCAGTTATTCAAGATGATGTCAAAGCTTAAGAAACCTACTGTATTAGTACGTAGAGCTTCAGGTACAACGGCATTTAGAGTAAAAGATGAAGAAAAACCTCGTAAATTATCAAGAAGTCAAAGTCAAGCTCAACTTGGTTCTCCATTACCTGAACATCCACCAATTCCTCGTACAATTGAAGATGAAACACTTCGTCTTAATAGAGCTTCAATACCTGGTATAACACCAATTTTTGATAAAGATGAAGAAAATTTAAAACATAATGAGAAAACTAAACAAACAAATTATGATAAAATCCCCAGTGCTTCACCAATAAAAGAAACACAAACTGATAACGAAACGATGGGTCCATCAAGACAACAAACAAACTTTGTTGATGATTTTATTGATCGTTTAGCAATGGATAAATTTGGTAATTTCATTAAGACTATAATCATTGCACTGATTAATCGTATATTAAAATCAGGTTATGTTAATACAGAGAATAATGGTAAAATTCATTTACAATCATTTGGGTTAGGAGTAGGTATGACATCAATAGTCGTTATGATTCAACCATACCTTGTTGTTTATTTAGATTCTTGGATTGTACTTCTTGGAAGATTATTAAAACATTTAATTGCATGGATTGTTGTTGGTGGTATTATATCATATATCTTAAATCCAAAACCCACTAAAAAAATTGATAATGATACAATTTTAAAATCAATGGATATTGGTAAACCTCTTCAATATGAAGTTACAAAGACAGTACCATCATCACCAAAGAAAATTCATCCAAAACCTTCAAGAAAGAATACAGCTCCAAGTATAATGACAAGGACAACAAATTTTACAAGACCATCTGAAGATGTCTTTGAAACTGAAGAGGATTATTTAATAAGAGAAACTGAAAATACTCAAAATATTGAAAGGGCAAAGATTAAAGTTGAAAATTCAAGACCACCAAGAGATGATTTTGAACAATTTATGGAAGCTGCAAGGAAAAAAGAACAAGAACGTATAATGCATCAAAAATTTATGGATGCAAATAAAGAAGGTATAACGAAACAAATAGCATTTTAATGAATATTATGACAACTCAGTTGTAGATACAATGAATTATGATAACCCAGTTGTAGCGAAATCATTCAATAAATTAGTTGTAAAATTACAGTAATAATAACAAACTTATCCTATTACAGATTTAAAACAAGAAAACCCATTAACCAAAAATTCTTTTTATGATATTATTTATACATTACGGATCTTAAAAGTTTTCACCTGGGATTTCAAAAACGACTTGTTTACCAGTTAATTTTGAGTAAATTGATTGGAAAGATTCTAATTTATAATCAACAGCGTTAGCATCTTTTGAATCTAATAAAACTTTTTGAATTTTGTTACCACCAACTAAATATCTAACTCTTTTACCAATAATTTCAGTTGGGAAAACTAAATCTTCCAAAATTTTATCATGAACAGCAGTTAAAGTTCTTGATCTTGGTCTTTTTTGAGTTTGTTTTGAACGACGACCAGGTTTTGGTAAAATACGACGTTCAGCTAAGAAAACAACATGACGATCTGGGAATTTTTTTTCTAATTCACGAGTTAATTTAGTTTGAACTTTATGATAAGCAGATAAAGATGGAACTGGAACAAAGATAGCAATAGCTTTTTTACCACCAGTAACTTCAATCTAAAATAGTTGTTAGTATAACATGTTCATGAAATATTATGGGTTTCATGAGTTGGGAGCGTATGTGAGAGTAATGAAAAATGGATATATAGTTTAGTAGTTCTAGTAATAGAATATTACTTAATTCACTTAGATTTCCAAACTTGATAAATCTGGTCGTTCAAAGACTAGATTTCCAGATCTGATAAATCTAATCTTTATAGAAACCAAAGATTACAATCCACTCATCATACTCAAATTCACACCTTTCTCATCCCATTTGTTTTAAAATAAAACATACTTCTCTAATTGATTTAAATTGTAAAGTTCTTAATTCAGCTTTTAATTCTGGTGAATTACCTTCTAAATCAGCAAAAGCTTGAGCAACTTGTAATTCCAATTCAGTTGGGTTTTCAGATAAGATCTTAGCAGCAGCTGACATGTTTAAGGTTTCTTAATACTAATAAAATATAACCTATTTAGTTAATAGATTTTAATATTTTGAAAAAATTGTTGATACTTTTCACAATATTTTCTTTCAATTAGCAGTCCCAAAAAATTATGTGTGCTTAGGTAAGCGTGGGTATATAAATACCTTTAAGAGGAAACGAATATAGAAAGTTTTCGCGAATTATTAGTAGATAAGTAAAGGAAAATTCTTGTGAAAAAAAAAAAAATTCATTTTGTGGTGTCCGGGTTTGTGAAAAATTTCTTGATTTTTAGTGGGGTTAAACTTATTACGTTTCCATAGAGAGCCCTAACGATGAGCACGTGACTTATGGATATTATTGGAGATGTTAGGGTTAGGAATTAAAAGATTTTTTATGTTGTAAACTATAGTATACATAAACGCCACATTTTAATTATGGGATGAGAGAAGCAATACAAATTAATATGTATTTTAATGGATTAATGGATTTATAGACCATTTATATCACAATTTATAATTAATGTAGGAGTAATATACAGAGTATAAATACTTTTATTGATTACATGTATAAGAATAAACTAATTATCTAATAGATCCAGCCAATTGAATATAACTATAAGCTTTTAATAGAATTCGTTAACTTATCATTAACTTGTTATATTATCATTAACTTGTTATATTATTATTAACTTGTTATATTATAATTAACTTATTATTAACTTATTATTAACTTATTATTAACATTAACATATTATCATTAACTTATCATTAACTAATTTATCACCGGAAAAAAATCTATTAAAAAATTCCCCAGATCTTATAAATTATGTTAAAATTGATTAAAAACTTTTCAACAACAAGATTAATCAAAATGCCAATTATACCATATTCAAAATTAACACCATTAAATGATTTAACTGAACAATCAAAAAGGTTATCAGCTTATAAAGCAGTTGATGAAAATTTCCCACCAAATGCAAAAGTTGTTGGTATTGGATCAGGTTCAACAGTTATTTATGTTGCAGAAAGATTAGGACAATTTGATAATAAAGATGAATTTGTTTGTATTCCAACAGGATTTCAATCACAAGATTTAATTTTGTCAAATGGTTTAAAATTAGGTTCAATTCAACAATATCCAAATATTGATATTGCATTTGATGGTGCAGATGAAATTGATAATCAAGTTAATGCTATAAAAGGTGGTGGTGCATGTCTTTTCCAAGAAAAATTAATTGCTTATAGTGCTAAAAAATTTATACTTGTTGCAGATTTTAGAAAGAAATCAAATAATTTAGGTTATCAATGGACAAAAGGTGTACCAATTGAAATTGTACCATCATCATATATATATGTTCAAGAAAAATTAAAAAAATTAAATGCAAAGAAAATTACATTGAGACAAGGTGGTATTGCAAAAGCTGGTCCAATTATTACAGATAATAATAATTTTTTAATTGATGCAGATTTTGGTGAAATTAAAGATCCAATTAAATTACATCAAGATTTAATTAATATTGTTGGTGTTGTTGAAACTGGTATCTTTTTTGAATTTCCTGAAAAAGCTTATATCGGTGAACAAGATGGTACTGTTACAGTTAGAACTAAACAAGGTGATACAAAATTACAATAAACTGAAACTATATGGAAATTAATGAATAAATTTATTTTATTATAAATGAATAAATCTATTTTATTATAAATGAATAAATCTATTTTATTATGAATGAATAAAACTTAACCTTTAAAATTATTTGAAACCCAGCTCAAACCTTCAATTAAACCTTGACCTGTCAAGGCATTTGCACCAATAACTGCAAAAAGACGATTTTTATCTTGTAAACCTCTATTTAAATCTAAAAATTCTGAAATTTCTTTTGGACTCTTTGCATTTTTTAAATCTTGTTTATTTGCAAATACTAACAAAAGGAAATCTTTTGCAGTTGGAATTGATTGTAATTCTTTTATAACTTTGTATAATTGTAATTTTGATTCTTCAAGTCTTGAATGATCTGATGAATCAATTACATAAATTAATGCATTTGTCTTTGGATAATAATGTCTCCATAATGGTCTTAAACGATCTTGACCACCAACGTCCCACATATTAAATTTAACATTTTTATATTGAAATGTTTCAACATTAAAACCAACAGTTGGACCTGTAGTTTTACTATTATGTTAATATTAATAACTAATAAATTTATATCGTTCAGAATGTATACCCATAAAAATTCTCTACTCACATCTTATTTAATTTTAATTTATAAAGGATAGCTATAATTGTTAATATGAAACTTAATTAAACTCTATATTACTTACTTGTTTTACCAGCAGAATCTAATCCAAGCATTAAGATTCTATTAAGAGTTAGTAAAATATTGTATAGGCATAGATAATTTCAAACATACTTCATCTCTTTGGTACCAAACAGTTTACCCTAACCATTGTTAATAATTATTCAATCAATTAAATTCCAATGGGTTTCATATTAAACAGTATCTAATATAGAAACTCACAATTGTTTTAAAGAATTTAACAATACTGAATGCATAACTTACTAGGACTTTTGAAAATGAATTCCCCATCTTTTTAATTGATTATTCCTAGTATGCTTCAGTTAACTGAAGATTGAAAGGATTGAATAGGAAGAACTAAAGTGAATGAATAGTTATTTTATTTAAATTGTACAAGGTTTATTGATCTTCAATTGGAAAATTTCAAGTATTTTATTTAAAATTCCCGATTAAGAGATTGGATACAGATCTTCGGTTGTTATTAGCTGGTACATATTAGTACACTTAATTATACCATTAATACATAGTGATAGTAATACTACTAATAATATACTATACTCTACTCTACTTTACTCTACTATACTACACGATACTATACTCTACTATACTATACTACACGATACTAAACTATACTTCTAAAAACTAATACTAATACTAATACTAATACTAATACTAATACTAATACTAATACTAATACTAATACTAATACTAATACTAATACTAATACTAATACTAATACTAATACTAATACTAATACTAATACTAATACTAATACTAATACTAATACTGAAACCAATACTAATGCTATAGTTTACTATACTATTACTTCTAATACTATTAATAATATTAATACTACTAATACTACTAATACTAATACTAATGCTCTCATATATTCTAAACAATACTATAACAACTCAACATATGAACTTGGGAATAAACCTTTTTCACCAGATCCATTTTCACCAAATGTCCAACCATTATCATCATTTTTCAATACCAGAAGTTTTTCACCTTCAATTATATTTAATTCATTATCATCTTCAGCTTTATAATTAAATTTAACTAAACAATAATTTAATTTTTTAGTATTATTCTTTCTTGGTTTAACTTGTGGACCTTTTTTCTTTATTGAATTAATATTAATATATGAAGTTGGTACAAGACCCTTTTGATCATTTTTTTTCGAGATCATTGTCCAACCTGAACCGTCATCAGGTTTTAATATATCAAATTGTTCTTGTTCTTGTATTGAAACTTCATCTTCACCATCTGCTTGATATGAATATATCGCTATACCTTGTAACGAAGAATCTGTTGTTGTTGTTGATTTTGATCTTAATAATGAACTTATTTTAAAATTATTTGAATTAGAATGAGTTGTTTTAATACTTTGATTATCATTATTTAGTATTAATTCTTCAGTTTCATTACCACGTAATTTTGAAAAAAAACCTTTTGATTTTTTCTTAGTTATTATTAAACCTTCTAATGATAAATCTTTATCAATTGTATTATTTTCAATTGTTTCAATTTCAACTTGATTTTCAACTTTATCATTTTCAATTTTAATAAATTTTTTCAATGATGATAAATATGAATTTAATGTTTCAATAGATTTTTTCATTTCAAATTCATCAATTGATTGTTGTTTTAATTTTTTTTTATCATCACTTAATTTATTTAATTCTTCTTTGTAAATTTCAATTGAATCTTCTAATGATGAAATCAATTGTTTATCTTTTATTAATTTTTTTTTCAATTCTAATAATTCATTATCATTTGTTATTAAATTTTCATCATCATGCCAAATATTTGATGGTATATAATAAAAATCTTGTGGTTCAACCCAATCTGAACCATAATAATTATGTTTAATAAACATTTTAGAATCAATTATTGGTTCATTTGATTTAATTATATCAATTGAATTAATTAATAATGAATCATTTTTTTTATTTAATGAAATTTCAATTTTTGATGAATTTGTTAATAATTTATTTAATTGTATAGTTTTAAATTCATTTAAATCTTGAAAAATATCTAATAATTCAGGTAAATCTTGATAATAAAATTTATCTTTAATTCTATTTGCTATATTTATTTTAATTAAATAATCATTTTTAAAATTATTCATTAAAATTTGTTTCTCTTGATATTTTTTAGTATATTTTGAATTATTACTATTTTTTTCCATCTTTAAACGTGAAAGTTCCATTGATTGACAACTTTCATCATATATTTTTTTAGCTTTGGAAACGTTATCAAAAAACAAATTTTTATTCTTAATAAATTCATCATTATAATAAATTTCAATTTTTTTTAAAATTGAATAACAAGATCTTTGTAATGATAATATTGGATCACAAATTTTAAAAGATAATTCATTTGCAAAATTTAAATGATTTTGTGATTGAGTTTCAACATTTGATAATATTTGATTCCATGTTGTCAATGTAGCATTCTCTAAAGAACCTGGTGTTATTAAAGGTTCATTACCAACACTTATTAAAATTGATTTATTTGATTTTTTTTTAAAGAATTCATCAGTTAATTTTTTCAATTGCAATGAATATTCTTTTTCAATTATTGATCTTTGACGATAAAATTGTTCAATATCTGAAAGAAATTCAATATTATTATTTAACCAATTATTTGTTGATTTATAACCATCTTTTAATTCATTACCAATTGATATCATAGTGATTGATTGATATTGATTGTTAGTGATTGTAGTATGGAAGTGTTAATGATATTGATAATGTAGTATAGTGATAGTGATAATGATATGATATGGTAATGTAGTATAATGATAATGATATGATAATGATATGATAATGATAATGATAATGATAATGATAATGATCAATTATATATAATCAAATATACCAATTCTTATCAATTTGATTTAAATTTATACCAAAGATTTAATCTCGAGTTTTTAAATTCTCGAATTAAATCAAAATCGCGATTTTTATATGATTATAGATTAACAGATTAACTAATAGATTAATATATTGATAGATCAATGATTAATAGATCAATCAATACGTCAATGATTAGATTAAGAATAATTATATTATCAATGATCAATACTTATTATAATAATCATATTTCAACTCAATTTATATGTGATACGCAGTGCTCATAACCATATCTTATAATAGAATATATTGAATAAAAGATTAATCATAGATATATTTACACTTTAACATTTTAATATAACTTTAATATCTTATAGACGTTATTGTAATGATTTATTTATCATTTATGCATTAAAGTCATTTAATTGTCATTAAATAGTCATTTAAGTCGTCATATTTATTGTGGGTTAAATTCATTAACAATAAAGTATTATAAAGATGATGTCGTATAATTATAAGAGTACGTAATTATTTATGATTTAATTAATCATTAGATTTTAGAAAGAATTAAAATCATAGCTTATATATACTTAATAGTTAATAGTTATTAATAGAGCTATACTTTACATAGTTATAGCTATACTTTACATAGTTACATAGTTATAGCTATACTTTACATAGTTACATAGTTATAGCTATAAGTCAGTTCATAAAAATAGTAAAAAAGGTTATTGACGGCCCGTTAACGGTAAAGAATTATGTGTCAATTATAAAATTTGTATAGACTAAGTCTTTAAGGTCTGAGTCGAAGTTGTAAGTCTAAGTCTAAGTCAGTTTAAGTCTAAGTCTAAGTCTAAGTTTAAGTCTAAGTTTAAGTCTAAGTCTAAGTTTAAGTCTAGTCTAGGACTAAGACTTTAAGTCTAATAATCTTGTTTGACATGATTTACCCCTCATTATTAAACTCCGGTTCCGGTTAAAAATTTCAAATTTAAAAAATCACGCTTTAACAAATTAATTGAAAAAAAAAAGAAAATTTATAAAATGACTAACATTTTTACTATAAATTAAATACTATAAATTGATTAAATTTAATTAAATTAAAGTCATGACAGTTTTTAAACAATCAATGACTTTATTTGCAAAAGTTAAAAAATCAATACCACCAATTTCACTTGAGTATAAAAATATGTTAAAAGATCCATCAACAAAATATAAACCTTTTAAACCAATTGGTTTAAAAAATAGAGAATGGCCAGATAAAGTTATTACAAAAGCACCAAGATGGTTATCAACTGATTTAAGAGATGGTAATCAATCATTACCTGATCCAATGTCTGTTGAACAAAAAAAACAATATTTTCATAAATTAATTGATATAGGTTTTAAAGAAATTGAAGTTTCATTTCCAAGTGCTTCACAAACAGATTTTGATTTTACTAGATACGCAGTAGAGAATGCACCAGATGATGTTAAGATTCAAGCTTTGGTTCAATCAAGAGAACATTTAATTAAAAGAACTGTTGAATCTTTAACTGGTGCTAAAAATGCTACAATTCACGTTTATTTAGCAACTTCAAATTTATTTAGAGATGTTGTATTTAATATGTCAAAAGAAGAAGCAATTGAAAAAGCTGTATGGGCTACAAAATTAGTTCGTTCTTTAACTAAGGATGATCCATCACAAAATTTTACAAATTGGTCTTATCAATTTTCTCCAGAATGTTTTAGTGATACTCCAAAGGAATTCGCTTTGGAAATTTGTGAAGCTGTGAAGGGAGCTTGGGAACCATCGGTGGAAAATCCAATAATTTTTAATTTACCTGCTACTGTGGAAGTTGCAACACCAAATATTTATGCTGATCAAATTGAATTTTTTGCTAAGAATATCTCTGAACGTGAAAAAGTTTGTATTTCGACTCATACTCATAATGATCGTGGTTGTGGTGTTGCAGCATCAGAATTAGGTATTCTTGCAGGGGCTGATCGTGTTGAAGGTTGTCTTTTTGGTAATGGTGAAAGAACTGGTAATGTTGATTTAATTACTGTGGCATTAAATATGTATACACAGGGAATTTCACCAAATTTAGATTTATCAGATTTAGAATCAATTATTGAAATTGTGGAAAAATGTAATAAAATTCCTGTTCATCCAAGAGCTCCATACGGTGGTGAATTAGTTGTTTCTGCATTTTCAGGTTCTCATCAAGATGCTATTAAGAAAGGTTTTGAAATTCAACAAAAGAGACGCCTCCAAGGTGATCAATTATGGAGAATTCCATATTTACCATTAGATCCAAAAGATATTGGTCGTGATTACGAAGCCGTTATAAGAGTTAATTCACAATCTGGTAAAGGTGGTGCAGCTTGGGTTATATTAAGATCATTAGGTTTAGATTTACCAAGGGCATTACAAATTCAATTTTCAACAAAAGTCCAACAAGAAGCTGATCTTTTAGGTCGTGAATTAAAATCTGAAGAAATTATTAAAGTTTTCCAAAATTCTTATAATTTAAATAATGATGGTCCATTACAATTAGGTAATTATGATGTCTTAAAATCTCCTGCAAATCCAGAGAGTCGTATATTTAAAGGTGAATTAATCTTAAATGAAACAACAAAAATTCCAATTGAAGGTTATGGTAATGGTCCAATTTCTTCATTTATTGATGCAATTTCAAGATTTACAAAATTAACTTTTGAAGTTAAAAGTTATAATGAACATTCAATTGGTTCAGGTTCAAGTACAAAAGCTGCAACTTATATTCAATTAGGTTATTTTGATATTGAAACTAATGAATTAAATTCAAAATGGGGTGTCGGTGTTAGTGTTAATACTTCAACTGCTTCTTTTACTTCAATTTTATCTTCATTAAATTTACTTATTAAAGAAGGTCAAATTGAATTAAATGAAGAAGTTGAAAAAAAACAGTCTTTGTAAATAGTTAACGTTAACATTGATTAATTATTAACATTGATTCATTTTTATTGATTAATTATTAACATTAATTAATCATTATTGATTAAAATCATCTGTATTTATTAAAGATTATAAATTATAAGAATAAAAGTTTTCATTTAATGAACGTAATTATATTCTTCAATATAAATTCTATATTCTCTAAAAAAACTAAAATTCTTCAGATCATTAAAGAAAAGTCAAAAAGTACATTTCTTTATAAAGATCAATTATTAAACTATTACAAATAGAAATAAAGATCAATATTAAAATTTCTCTCATTGATCTTTTTTAATTGTTGATAATTTTCGTCCATTAAAAAAACAAATTAAAAAAAAAAATTGGTGTCAACTTATAAACATTAAAAAGTAATCAAAATTTATTGATAAAATCATTGATCTTGGTTTTACCATTTGCAAATTTAGGTCTTTACATAGATTATTGATATTTTTACTGATTTGTTTTTCATCCATTTTCAGTTATTAATTGTTCCATTTGAAGATACACTTTATTGGTGTTATTAACCTTATATTAATTTATTGTTTTAGTGGGAAAGATTAAAGATTTTTATCAATCTTTTTCACATTTCAATTGTTATACTAACAGATTACTAATTGTTCTTACTCTTATCCATTTTTAACTTTTACTTTGCTTGTGTTTATAATTAACCCCTTTTTCCGCGTGTTTACACTACCGATATCAACATCAACATCAAATATCAAAATGGCTCCAGTTGAATTTGATGAAGAAGTTCTTGAAAATCCTGAACTTTATGGTTTAAGAAGATCAGGTAGAGAAAGAAGAACTGCAATGATTCCAATTGCTGATAGTGAAACTGAATCTGAAGATGATTATTTTGATAATAAAAAATCAAAGAGAAAGAAGAAGAAACAAATTGAATATGAAGATGAAGATATTGATAATTTAGATCAAGATGATGATGAAGAAGATGATGAAGATGAAGAATTTGGTGTTACAAAATCAAAGAAAAAATTTGGTATTAAAAGAAGGAAACTTACTAAAAAACCTATTACAACTTTACCAAATGAAGTTAGATTTAGTTCAAGAAATTCAAGATCAATTAATTATAATATTGATCAAAATGATGATGATCTTTTAATAAGTGATGAAGATCAAGATGATGAAATTTTTTATACAAATTCTACATCAATTCAACAATCAATTCCCACAGATGCTATTGATATGGTTGTTACTCATCAACTTATAGAAGGTCAAGATAAGAATCTTCAATATAGAGATTTAATTCAATGTAAAAAAGAATTTAAATTCTTAGTTAAATGGGTTGGAAAATCTCATATTCATAATACTTGGGAAATTTATTCAAATGTTTCAAATTTAAAAGGTATTAAAAAAATTGATAATTATATTAAATTATTTATAATACAAGATTTTGAAATTAGACATGATCATATGACAACAAGAGAAGATATTGAATCAATGGATATTGAAAAAGATAGAAGATTAGATGAAATTGAAGAATATAAAAAAGTTGAAAGGGTAATAGATTCTGAACGTTCATTTGATGATAATCTACAGGAAGAAGTTTTAAAATATTTTGTTAAATGGAGAAGATTAAATTATGACGAAGCGACATGGGAATTAGCTGATACAATTGTTAAAATTGGTCCAATCGAAGTTAAACATTTTCAAAATCGTTTAAATTCAAAAATTTTACCAAATGTATCTTCAAATTATGGTTCACAAAGACCAAGATTTGAAAAATTAATTACTCAACCAAAATTTATTAAAAATGGTGAATTAAGAGATTTTCAATTAACTGGTTTAAATTGGATGGCTTTCCTTTGGTCAAGAAATGAAAATGGTATTCTTGCAGATGAAATGGGTCTTGGTAAAACTGTTCAAACTGTTAGTTTTTTATCTTGGTTAGTCTATGCAAGAAGACAAAATGGTCCACATATTGTCGTTGTACCTTTATCAACTATACCTGCTTGGCAAGAAACTTTTGAAAAATGGGCACCAGATTTAAATTGTGTTTATTATTTAGGTAATACTGAAGCAAGAAAGACAATTAGAAATTATGAATTTTATCAAGATTCAAAACAAAAGAAAATTAAATTTAATATTTTATTGACAACTTATGAATATATTCTGAAAGATGCAAATGAATTAGGTTCAATTAAATGGCAATTCTTGGCTGTGGATGAAGCTCATAGATTGAAAAATGCAGAATCTTCTTTATATGAAGCCCTGAATTCTTTTAAAGTTTCAAATAGATTATTAATCACTGGTACACCTTTACAAAATAATATTAAAGAATTAGCTGCATTGGTTAATTTCTTAATGCCAGGTAAATTTGAAATTGATGAAGAAATTGATTTTGATAAAACTGGTGATAAAGAACAAGAAGAATATATTAAAGATTTACAAACAAGATTAAAACCTTTTATACTTAGACGTTTGAAAAAAGATGTTGAAAAATCTTTACCTTCCAAAACAGAAAGAATCTTACGTGTTGAATTATCTGATTTACAAACTCATTATTATAAAAATATATTAACAAAAAATTATTCTGCTTTAAATGGTGGTAATAATAAGAATCAAGTTTCATTATTAAATGTAATGTCAGAATTGAAAAAAGCATCAAATCACCCATATTTATTCAATGGTGCAGAAGATCAAGTATTGGCAAAATTTGGTACAATTCATGAACATTCAAATAGACACTCTCGAGAGGATATCCTTAGAGGTATGATTATGTCATCTGGTAAAATGGTATTATTAGATAAATTATTAACAAGATTGAAAAAAGATGGTCATAGAGTGCTGATTTTCAGTCAAATGGTTAGAATGTTAGATATTCTTGGTGATTATTTATCTATTAAAGGTATTAATTTCCAAAGATTAGACGGTACAGTACCATCAGCACAACGTCGAATTTCAATTGATCATTTTAATGAACCTGAATCAAATGATTTTGTATTTTTATTATCAACAAGAGCTGGTGGGTTAGGTATTAATTTAATGACTGCTGATACTGTTATTATCTTTGATTCAGATTGGAATCCACAAGCTGATTTACAAGCAATGGCTAGAGCTCATAGAATTGGTCAAAAAAATCATGTTATGGTTTATAGATTTGTTAGTAAAGATACTGTTGAAGAAGAAGTCCTTGAGAGAGCCAGAAAGAAAATGATTTTAGAATATGCAATTATCTCACTGGGTGTCACTGCAAATAATACAAATAAGAAAAATGAACCTTCAGCAGGTGAATTAAGTGAAATTTTAAAATTTGGTGCAGGTAATATGTTTAAAGCAAATGAAAATCAAAAAAAATTAGAAGATTTAAACTTAGATGATGTTTTAAATCATGCTGAAGATCATATTACAACACCTGATTTAGGTGAATCTAATTTAGGTGGTGAAGAATTTTTAAAACAATTTGAAGTCACAGATTATAAAGCTGATGTTGATTGGGATGATATTATTCCTGCAGAAGAATTAGCCAAATTAAAAGAAGAAGAGAAAAAAAGGTTAGAAGAACAATATTTACAAGAACAAATTTCAATGTATTCAAGAAGACAAGCTGCTATTGATAAAATGCAAAATCCTAATGCTTATAATGATAATGATGATGATGATGATGAAGAAGTTATTAAGAAACAACAAAGGGCTAAAAAGGAATATAATAAGATCTCAGATAAAGAAGTTAGAGCTATTTATAGATCTATTTTAAAATTAGGTGATTTAACAAATAGATGGGATGAATTAATTCAAGAAGGTACATTACCTGAAAATAAAAACCCAGAATTATTTAAAAAGACATATAATGAATTGATTGATACATCAAAAGAATTGGTTAAAAAGGAAGAAGAACGTCGTTCAAATGTATTGGCTGAATTAGAGAAAGCTGCAATGGAACATAAAGCACAAGAAAAAAATGGTGATTTGAAACCTTCAACAAATGGTGAAAAATCTCCTATGGCTCTATGGATGATGAAAAGAAAAGAACGTAAAGCAATTCTTTTTGAACAACAAGGTGTCAAAAATATTAATGCTGAATTAATTTTATCAAGACCTGATGATATGGAATTAATTCGTTCATCTGTTTCTGCTTTTGAAGATCCATTACAATTTAAATTTGAACATTCTGTTAAACCTGTTCATGGTTGGACTGCTAATTGGACTCAACATGATGATGAAATGTTGATTGTTGGTGTTAGTAAATATGGTTATGGTTCTTGGATCCAAATTAGAGATGATCCATTCCTAGGGTTAAGTTCAAAATTTTTCTTGAGTGAAGTTAGCACCGTTCCTGGTCCAAAGAAAAAAACTATTGAAGAATTAAAGAAAGAAGAAGAACCATCAATTGAAGAAATTTCTGAAACTTCTGAAAAATTAGAAGTTAAGGAAGAAACAATTGAAATTAAACCTGAAACTAAAATTGAAGAAAAAAAAGAAGATAAATCTAATTCAAAGAAATCTCCAGGTTCTGTTCATCTTTCAAGAAGAGTTGATTATTTGATCAATGTTTTGAAAGGTGATGAAAATGAAACGGCTAATAATACACCAGGTCCTTCTACACCATCTTCTTCCACAACAAAACCTAAACAAAGAAGATTGAAATCTGATGGTACCGTTGCTGCTAAACCTGGTCCAAAACCTGGTGCTAAACCTGGCCCAAAACCTGGTCCAAAACCTGGTGCAAAACCTGGCGCAAAGACAGGTGCAAAACCTGGTCCAAAACCTGGTTCTAAGACAGGTGCTAAACCTGGTCCAAAACCTGGTACCTCTAAACCAACTGGTGCTAAACCTGGTCCAAAGCCCAAAGCCAGATCATCTACTCCAGAAGTTAAAGTCACTAAAGGTGATGTCACTGGTCCAAATGCAAAGAGTGATGAAGGTTACGAAAGTATGGATGAAAGTTTTTGCAAGGATACTTTACATCCTATGCGTCATTCATTGAAAAGATTAAACAATGGTCCAGTTGGATTAGAACGTAAAGAATGGGCAAAAGTTTTAAAAACTGAGTTAATCAACGTTGGTGATTTCATTAACAAAACTGTTAAAGAAAAAGGTACTGAAGATGAAAACAAATTGAGAAAACACTTGTGGTTTTACACTTCTTTATATTGGCCTGCTAAAGTTAAGAGTAAACAGATCACTTCTATGTACCAAAAATTGAAAGAAAACTCAACATCAAGTTGACCAACTGATCGAATTGATCAATTGATGTCTATGTATTATAAATATAACGTAATTAGTTCATTTTAATCCACTTGTAATTTAATTTATATCATAAATATCGCAACTTTAATAGTTTATATTCGTTTCTGGTTTGGGAAACACTCTGACTTCGGAGACAAATTAAGATAATACTAAAACTTGTCAAGGAGAAGTATAAAAGATCTCAATTATAGCACTAGTTTGTAATGAAGATTCTCGTCAAGGAGAACCCCAGAACCATTGCTCTGGTCTCCAAAGAATCAGTACTTCTTTTCCGTCATATCAAGACTGAGAACAATTTGAAAAGATGTGTTATTGAGTTCCTACCTAAGCAAGATGTTAACTTAAAAGAATATAAAAGACTATACGATAGAGAAATTCATGGGTTTTTGGGGCTAATTGAAGTCAAAGATGAGTACTATATCTGTGCCATCACCGGTGCTAGCCAAGTTGCAGCACCAATCCCTAATGAGTCCGTTAACAAGATCCATAATGTTGATTTCTATAGTATCAACAAACCAACTTGGGACTTTTTAGAGATTGGACCTAATGGGTTCCCCGTTGTCGCTGGTCAGGATGAAGATGACTCTGGTAACTATCAGAAGCATCCATGTCATGATTTGAAGAAGATGTTATCCACAGGTGGGTTTTATTTTTCTAATGATTTTGACTTGACAAGTTCTTTACAATCAAGAGGTGTTGAAGGTCATTCTTTAAGTTTCGACCAGTATAAAGAAGAATATATGTGGAATTCATTCATGATGCAACAGATTGTCGAATATAGAAACAATTTGGATGAAACTGAGAAGGAAAAATTGGATGATGAAGGGTTCTTAACTACAGTGATTAGAGGTTTTGCAGAGACTTTCCAAACACATCTTGAAAGGGAAAGGGTCCATATGACAGTGATCTCTAGACAAAGTTGGAAACGTGCCGGTACGAGATTTAACTCAAGAGGTATTGATGATGATAGTTACGTTGCTAACTTTGTTGAAACTGAATATATTTTGTATTCAAATTCAATGTGTTATTCATACGCACAGATTAGAGGCTCAGTACCGATCTTTTGGGAACAAGATACTGCATTAATCAATCCAAAAGTCCAAATCACTAGATCTGAAGAAGCTACACAACCTGTTTTTGATCAACATTTCAATAGACTTCTAGAGACATATAGTGCTATTAATATCGTGAACTTATTAAGTACAAAATCATCAGAGATCCAATTGACAAAGAGATATAAATCACATTTGAGTACTTTTTTCCAAAATGGAGGTTCTGAAGTCTATATGACAAACTTTGATTTCCATAAAGAAACATCAGATCAAGGTTATTCATCATCTACAAAGATTTATAACATGATTAAAGAATCATTATTTGAATTTGGTTATTTTAGTTATGACGTAAAAGCAAGGAAAGTATTAAGTGAACAAACTGGTATTTTTAGAACTAATTGTCTTGACTGTTTAGATAGAACCAATTTGATTCAACAATTCATTTCTACATTTGCATTGACAATTTTTTTAAAAGATCATGAACACTATGTTTCACAAGAATCGGAATTTTTTAATAAGCATAACTCATTATGGGCAGATAACGGTGATCAAATTTCTCAAATTTATACAGGTACAAACGCATTAAAATCATCATTTTCACGGAAGGGTAAGATGAGTTTTGCTGGTGCATTGTCTGATGCTACCAAATCAGTGAGTAGAATGTATATCAACAATTTTGTTGATAAAGGTAAACAAGTCACTATTGATACACTTTTGGGACGATTAGCTGGTCAAACACCTGTATTATTATATGATCCTATCTCAGATTACGTTCATGATAAGATCAAAGAAGTTAAAAATCAATTTACCACCACTGATAATATTAATGTATTCACAGGTACTTATAATGTAAATGGTATCAATAGGGTTGAAGATTTGTCTGAATGGTTATATCCAATTGGTGATAAATTTTCCCCTGATATTGTGGTGCTTGGATTTCAAGAAGTTATTGAATTAACAGCAGGTTCAATTTTAAACGCTGATTATTCCAAATCATCATTTTGGACTAATGAAGTTAACAAATGTCTAAATCAATTTGGGAAATATATTATGTTAAGAGCTGAACAAATGTCATCATTATTATTATTATTCTTTGTGAAATCTGAATCAGTGAGTTTAGTTAAACAAGTTGAAGGTGGTGTTAAAAAAACTGGGTTAGGAGGTATGACTGGTAACAAAGGTGCTGTTGCAATTAGATTTAATTATGGTGCTTCATCATTTTGTTTTGTAAATGTTCATTTGGCCGCTGGAACAAATAACATTCAAGAACGTAATAATGATTATCATTCAATTGCAAAAGGTATTAAATTTTCTCGTGGTGGTACAATAAATGATAGTGATACAGTATTTTGGATTGGTGATTTAAATTATAGAATTGCAATGAGTAGTGAAGAAGTTAGACATGCTATTGTTAATGGAGATTTAGATACATTGATTCAACATGATCAATTAACTATGGAAATTAAAAAAAACAATGCATTTGAAGGATTTTCTGAACCTTCTTTAAATTTTAATCCAACTTATAAATATGATAAAGGTACAAATCGTTATGATAGTTCAGAAAAGCAAAGAACACCATCATGGACAGATAGAATCATTTATAAAGGTTCCAATACAAAACCTTTAGCATATAGTTCTTCTGATTCATTAATTTATTCTGATCATAAACCTGTTTATGCAGCTTATAGATCTCGTGTTGAATTTGTTGATGAAATAGTTAAAACCCAATTGATGAAAGAATTTTATCAAGATTTTAAATCCAAACATGCAACAAGTGGTGGTGTACCATTAGTAAATTTTGAAGGTGAAAAAGACCAAGTTAAACCTATCACTAAGCAAGAAGTTAAAGAATTACCAAATTTCATGGATGATGATTTTGATTACCAACCAAAATCACTTTCAAGACAACCATCTATTGTTGAATCAAAACCACAATCACCAGTTTACAGTGATGTTTTGACCCCAAAGAGAAATAGTCCAATTCCACCTCCATCTCCACCTGTTAGAAGAACCACTACTCCAACTATTAGTACTTCATTACCTCCACAACCTCCACAACCTCGTTCTATATCATCTACACCATCTACATCCATCTCCAAACCATCACCTCCTGTCTCTACGACCAACACACCACCACCACCTGCCCCAGCTCCAAGAAAGAATACATTACCACCAGGATTCTCTGATTCTGTATTATTACCAAAATCAAAGACACCAAGTAGATCTAACACACCATCCCTCCCATTAGCAGCAGCTAAGAAACCACCAATTATCCCTAAGAAACCAGAAACTTTGAATTCAACGTCAACGGGTTCTAGTACAACTTCAAATCCGGTGATCCCAAAGAAACCAATGGCTTTAAAGTCCAATTCAATTATATCTACTAAGTCTATTCAATCAATTCAATCCGAGACTAAAGAGAACACTAATAGTACTACACCACCTGTACCACCACCACCTAGAACTATGAACTCTTGGACCCCCTTGGTACCTAAATAGACGTTCTTAAGAAGTATAACATTGTAATATTGTAACATTGTAACATTGTAGTTCATTTAGCCTATTTGCATTGTCCTGTGGCCCATTACATTTCCGCATTAAGACAAAGGTAAATATAACGCGAATCATAGGAAAAAATTTAGTTGTATAGAGATAGTTTAGAATCAGGTTATTGGTTCCTGTTGGTTCTGTTGGTCCTGTTGGTTCCTCGTTGGTTTGTGGGGTTATTAAAAGGTTGGATTCTGGTTAACAAATAAATGAAGATTTAAGATTGCTTGTCTTACCATAAAAGAGGAGAAATTCATTTTAAGTAATCGTATAAAAAGGTCATTATTTTCATTCTAAAGAATTATTAAACAAAGATCTATAACTATGAAGAGACGTTATTCTTATGCAGAATGTTTACCTAGTCCCGAATATGAAGAGATTGTTCCAAAGAAGGTTAAATCAACCCATGAATTTTTAACTAAGATAAATGATCCTTTATTAGATTTTGTTAGTGTTAATGGGACCAATGACCTCAAGAAATTTAAACTTTGTAAAGGGGAAAGACTTATAGTCATATTTTTCGGTTTAAGAAACGGTTATATGATTCCAATTTCATCTAATTATGATAAGTTAAAATCCATGTTTAATATTGAAGTATTAGGACTCTCAACTCATATTACTGAAAATGAATTTAAATTCCCAATAGCTAACACAACATCTGATAATTTTAAAAAATTTAATGTATTAGATCCTAATGGTGGTGGTGTTTATCCTAGGGATGTTATTTTAATATTTGATTCTTTTGGTATAAAGAGATTTGAACTCCCCATTTTAATGATGGGTCAATACGCTTTGGATAAACCTATTATTGATATATTAATTGAATATCTTGAAGGATTGGATTAATGATATTAAGCCCAATATAGCACTTTTTACGAATATACAATTTACGAATATACAAGTTTACGAATCTAATAAATTATTCATTACGTCATAAAACTAAAGTTTTAAGTTTTCAATTGTTGATGTTCAGCAATTGTTTTCTTTAATTTTTCAATTTCTAAATTAACAATCTTTATACCATTATCAAATCTTGCAATTTCTTCAATTTCTGTCTCTTTTGAGAAATCACTTTCAATTTTTCTTTCAGGTAATAAATTTCCAGGTTTTTGTGTCATAATTTCAAATAATTGTTCAGTTGGTTCATTAAATACAACTTCATCAAATTGAATACTTTTAACATTACGATCTTTTTCCGTTAGTTCAATACCTGGTGGTAAACCATATGGATGTAATCTTAAATGATGATATAATGATAAATTTTTTTCATTTGCTTCAGGTATAAAAAAAATTTTAATACCAATTTCAAATTCACCCCAACCAGTTTCTGTAACTTCAAATGGTGGTGATTCAACTGATCTTGTTGCATTTGGATATGTATCATGTAATTTAAATACAACTTTTTTAATAAAATATGAAATATCTTCACCTTGAGGACCACGAACAAATACAGTCCATTTATGAGTATGTTCAACTGGTGCATTTGGTGGTTTATAATCACCCATTGGTGTTGCCGTATTACCATATATAATAGGACGACATATTGATAAAGTCTAATTGTTAACATTGATTTCGATAAGATTGTTATGAAACTTACTTTTACTCTTTTATTAGTAGCTGGACCCATTGTATCCAGGTAGTATGGTAACTAAGTAGTATAAAGTAGTGTGACTAAGTAGTATAAAGTAGTGTGACTAAGTAGTATAAAGTAGTGTGACAAGTAGGTAACTAAGTGTTGTTTATTTATGATTTTCAAGTTCTTGTATAAAACGAGTTCGCGAACCAATATAAATAACAGAAACTATAGAAAGAAACTATAGAAAGTATCATAAGTTCTGTTATAAGTTCTGTTATAAGTTCTGTTATAAGTTCTATAAACTTATTCAATTACTATAGGCTATAATATGAGCTTTCAACCATTTGAACACCCTGTTTTCGATGTTATTAAACAAAAGAGACTTATACTTGCATCAACATCACCACGTAGAATTGAATTATTAAAAGAAATTGGATTTAATAAATTTGAAATTATACCATCAAATTTTCCAGAAGATTTAAATAAAAATGATTTTACAGTTGAAGAAGTAAGTTAATTTGATTTTGATATTGATCATCTTTACTAAATTTTAGTATGTTAAAAACACAGCAATTGGTAAAGCAAAAGCAGTTTATGAACAATTAGATAATAAAGATAATGCATTTATAATTGCAGCTGATACAATATGTGTACTTAATAATAAGATCTATGAAAAACCATTGAATAAAGATGAACAATTTAAAAATTTAAAAACATTTAGAGATTCAAAAGATCCATTAAAACCTATAACTTCAATTGTTATTATAAATAATGGTAAAATTTATACTCATTTAGAAGAAACTTTATTATATTTTGATAAGAGTTTAAGTGATGATTTTTTACAAAAGTATGTTAATACAGATGAAGGTCTTGGAGTGGCAGCAGGTATAAGAGTTCAATTAAGAGGTTCATTATTATTTAAAAAAATTGATGGAGATTTTTATAATGCAGTTGGTTTACCAATGAATTCAACATTTAAATTAATTCAAAAAGCATTGGATATTGAATTTTGATTGATCTATTAATCAATAGATCTTTTTATATTGATTGATAATCAATAGATCTTTTTATATTGATTGATAATCATTTAGATTTGTTTTTGATAATCATTCTATATAAATTATATAATCATCTCCCCGACCCGATTCGGAAACGGTTATGAAGCGCTGGCGGGCGATGAGATTAAAATTTTTTAATATAAAGAAATTAAAAAATCATTATGTGACATTAAATAAAATTTATAATAAATTGTAAAGATTAAAGATGGGTTCAAAATTAGTTAAAAAAGGTGGTGTTAAACCGAAGAGAGATGTTAAATCAGTTAGACCAAAAGAGAAAAAGATAACGAAAGATGAAACAAAAGAAGAAGAATTTGAATTACCTAGTGATTCATCATCAGAAGAATCAGATGGATCTGAAGTTGAAGAATTTGATGGATTTAATGATGAAGAAACTGAGATTACATTAAACATTGTTGATGAATCTGAATCAGGTTCTGAAGAAGAGAATCAAGGTATTGAAGGATTAAGTTCAGATGAAGAAGAAGAAATTAATACAAAAAAATCAGATAAACATGAAGTTAAATCTCTACCTAAACAAGATAAAAAAACTATAAAAAAATCTAAAAATGAAAAAGGTGTTATCTATATTGGTCGTTTACCAGAAGGTTTTGAAGAACGTGAATTAACAAAATATTTTAATCAATTTGGTGATATTAGTAATATTAAATTACCAAGAAGTAAAAAAACTGGTAGATCAAAACATTATGGTTTTATAGAATTTACTAATAAGGATGATGCAAAAATTGCTCAAGAGACAATGAATAATTATCTTTTATTAAATCATCAATTAAAAGTTAATTTAGTTGATGATGAATTTAAATCAAGTAAAAAATTTAAGAAAAATTATTTTAAAATTAGTAAATTAAAGAAAGATGTTAAGAGTTTAAATGATAACGTTGAAAAGAAAAGAAACCAGAGAAAAGAAGCTTTAAAAGCTGCAGGCATTGATTTTTAGCATTTAATATAAATAATTTTCATTTTAATCGCGTAGTTTTAAAAAAAAAACCATATTTAAAAATATAACTTTACATTCTATCGTATAGTCATAATTATAACCTTATAATCATATAAACTAATAATGTCAGAAGTTAAATTATTTTCATTTGAAGAATTATCTGAACATAATAAAGAAAATGATCTTTGGATGGCAATTGATGGTAAAGTTTATGATTGTACAAAATTTTTAGAAGAACATCCAGGTGGTGAAGAAGTTATGATTGATTGTGGTGGTATTGATGCAACAGGTCCATTTGATGTAAGTAAATGATCTGATTATGATAGGATTATGATCTATGATTCTTATAAGATTTATCTTGATTCTATGATAGGATTATGATCTATGATTCTTATAAGTTTTATCTTGATTCTATGATTATGATTATGATTATGATTCTTATATTATAGTAATTCATCTAGTTGAAACCTTTAACTTAAAATACTAACTAACTATTATAGGATGTTGGTCATTCAGATGATGCAAGAGATTTATTAAAAGATATGTATATTGGTGATTTAGATATTTCATCAACTCCAGTTATTTTAGAAACTGGTTCATCTGCAACAACAGGTGGTGAACAAAATATTGGTTTAATTATTGCTATAATTGTTATTTTATTAGCTATAATTGCATATTTAATTTTAAATTAAATTATTTATTGTATCATTATCAATTTATATAGATTAATTAATTGATATGTTATAGATTGTATAATACTTCAATTTAGATTAATGTAATAATTGTTGAGAACCCAACAATAACTAAATTTGATTAAATCAATATCAATAAATCAAAAAAGTTTAATTATTGTATAGTATAGTATATAACTATACTATAACTTCAATATCAACTAATAATCCTTATTAATTATAACTTATAAGTTTATATATAAGATCATTAAAACTGTCAATTTTTAACGGGTAAAACGAAACATTTCAACCAATCAGAGCTCATTGATTTGAAATGTTGATAACTGAAGATAAATTTAAATACTAAATTCAATGATTGATATCTATTCATTACTTATTATAATACTAATAGTTAGCTCCATATTGACCGCTTAATCACTAATTATAATAGTTTACTTTAAAGCTATATATCCGCGAATTATTTAAATCAATTAAGAACCTTTACCAATTTAATTCTTTGTAGAAGTACATATTTGTATCCTAATGGGTTTCCCTATGTCACTACGGATTGTGGTGTGATATTCAAAAAGGTACTGTGGTTTAGGCTATTCAACTCGTTGATTCCTAAAATAGCTCTTTCCTTTTGGTTCGCGTTTGTGCTTATATTGCGCCTCAAAGTTTATTAAATTCGATATAGACTAATAGCTATTTATATCTAGCGGATTTCGTTAAAGCAGATACCAAACCATTGAATTATTCATTTAATCTTTGGATAATATCCTTAGTGAATGTTTTAATTACATAGTTTATGAAAAGGGATGAATATCATAGTTATAATCTAACAATGATTTCTATTCAAAATAAACAATTCATTGACAAAATCTTGTAAAATTAGATATATTATAGTATTATATCCTTAGATATAGTCTTGTAAAATTAGATATTAGTATTATAATTATCGAGGTAATAAGTCTATATGGGTTAGTGTTTAATCTCATCGCCAGTGGCCGTACCGCTTCCCGAGACGATTAAATTTAACTATTAGATATCAATTTATTTAAGCAATTAAATATCCACGTTCAATACATTCAATTAAAATATGGAAAATACTTTAAAGAATATCCTTGATGCTGATAATGATCAAGAAATTGAAGATGTTGAAAGGGCATTAGAATCTGTTGATCATCTTGATCAAGATATTAAGAAGGAAAAAAATAATGAAGTATTATGTGATGAATGTCAAGATATGAGAATTGAAATTCAATGTAAAGATTGTGAAGAATCCTTTTGTGGTGGTTGCTTTGAATCTATTCATCAAGGTGGTAAAAGAAAGAATCATAATAAAGTTAGAATTGAATTAGAAAAAATTGATCATCCAATTGATAAAGTTAATGATAAAGAAGACCCGGATGAACAAATACAAGATCCATTAATCGATATTAAAACTGAAATTGAAGCTGCTAAATATTTTACAAAAGTTATTAAATCTCAAGCTCAATGGATTCCATTAAGATTAACATATGAAGAACGTCATTATTTACATTTATTAGAAGCTGCATTAAGTGTATCTGAATATACTGATAAAGTTGATATAATGTCTTATACATCTAAGGCCAAAAGAATTGTCACTCAATTAAAAGAAATGTGTAGTGTATTAGCTGGATTAGTTGTTGCTTCAAATTTAAAAATTGGTCAAAAGTTAATTCAAGATAAAAATTTTGAAGATAATGCTGATTGGTATAAAAATATATTTGAAATTGGTAGACGTTATAAGATTATGAACCCTGAAAGGATGAGAGAAAATTTTGGTAAATTATGTTATATGATTATGGATTCAAAATTACCTGAAATTGAAGATCATATGAAATTTAATTTATATAAACCTATAAAGACAATTCAATCATTTTTACAATCAAAAGATGATGGTGGTAAAGCTTTAAAATTATTAGATGATGAATTAATTATCTATGCAACAAGAGAAATTTCACCAATTGGTAAGACAAGATCAATGATTCAAAGAGAAATTAAAACAAAAGAATCTGCAATTGAAAAATTATCAATCAAATATTCTTCGTCAAATGGGTTTTCAGAAGAAGATATTCGTCAAGTGTTGTATTCAATTGGTGATTTTAATGCATATACACAAACTAATAGAAAACCAGTTATAAGATTTTTACAAAGATTAGAACAATTTGAATCACCAGATGTTAAACAAAATTTTAATATTGGTATTCAATATGGTAGATCAGGTTCAAGATTAACTCATGATCATGATAGACAATTACAATACGTTAAACAATCATTATTATTATGGTCTGTGATTCAAAGAGAAATGATTCATCTTTGGTCTATTGCTGATGATGATTTATTTAATGGTATTCCATATAAATTGACTTCAACGGGTCAAGGTCTTAATAGAGTTAAAGCTTGTCCATCGTTATATAAAGAGATGTATAAGATCATTGCTGAATGTAAACAAAAGAGTTCAACATGGATCGGTTCAAGTGTTGTTCACCTGGGTGATGACGCAGTTCCAAATGCTTTGTTCTTCTTGGATAAATATATTCAAGTACCAAATATCTTGATCCCAATTGATCAATGTTTATTGAAGATTGATGAACTTGATAGAGATCCATTTATTAAGAGATACATCGAAGATCAATTCCATAGTGCGCAAGAGTTAAAATTAACTATTTTACAAGACGCGTTTGCTCATATGTTTGACGGTTCAGGTGCTGATAATTTTTATTTATCAGGTTCTTGTATAGATGGTCGTTTAACTTCAGCTTGGAATCATACTAATCAAATTTCTAAAAAACCATATTTTAAGATCTTTTTACTAACAGGATTCATCGGTTTCAATGGTAGTGAAGGATTTTAATAGATTGAAGGCTTAATATAAAGATTATATTCATTTCTTGTAGTTATTTGTTAATAGTAAAATTTTCAGCCTATTCGAGATCAAAATAAAAATCAACAAAACTTAAACAATTAACAATTAACGCCAAAAAGTAGATGGAAACATTGTAATGAACTTTCTTTCAAGTGCTTTGAACACTTTAACTGGGAAATCCATTCCTTATAACATCGGGGAACCACTGATCGTTCAAGAATCTATTTGGAAGATCTTTAATGGGACCAAGAGAGTATGTCATTAATAGCTTTTTAATCATTCAAGTGATATTAACTAATAACAGGATGATGGATCACCTGTCACGATATTCCATTTTGACTCTACTGTTTCTCCTGGCTTAGAACCATTGGCTAAGAATGCATTGAGAAAGATTAGAGGGTTAAAATTACCAAATGTATTGAAAGTACTAGATACTTTTGAATATGACACAAATTATTATATCATTACAGAACGTGTCGTACCATTGAGTCAAATTCTAAAGGCTAAAGATCTAAATGAAGAATTACAAACCTTAATTGTTTACTCTGTGGCTAAAGCTATTAAATTTATAAACGTTGAAGGTTCTTCAGTGTTAGGTTACTTGAATTTTGATTCTGTATTCTTTAATGAACAAGGTGATGTGAGATTAGGTGGGTTCGAAGTCTTAACAAATTTGCAATCTGATCCAGATCAACCAATTTATAACTATAGTTCCAGATTACCTTGGTTTAATGAATTGTTATCACCAGAGACTAATCAAAGTGGTATTCAAACTCTGAAAGGTTCACAAACTATAAAATTTGATTCTTGGAGATTAGGTGTATTCATTTATAAATTATTTAACAAAGGTAATGTCCCAACTAGTGCCATTGAATTGGTAAAAGGTGCCAATGTTCCAAGTTCATTATTAGCTGGTTTCAAAAAATTAGTTAGTACATCTGTTACTCCAAGAGCCTCAGTGGATTTATTTTTAAAGAATGGTGATCAATCTTTCTTCAATACCACATTAATTTCATTTGTGAAAGAACTTGATGAATTTCAATTCAAGAATGAAGATGAAAAATTACATTTATTTCAAAGTTTAGATCAAGTTAAAGATTCAACTCCACCTGGTTTACTTGAAAATAAAATCTTACCTGAAGTTATAAAATTTTTCCTATTAAATACAACACAAGCTTCATTTGCATTACGTTTAATCTTATCATTATCTGAATCATTATCAACGGAACAATATAAAAAATTGATAAATCCAGTTATTTCTCATTCATTTACATTACCTGATCGTGCTTTACGTATGTTATTATTAGGTGCCCTTCCAAAATATATTGATAATTTAAGTAAAAACGAAGTCAGTGATAAAATTTTTACACATTTTATCACGGGTTTCAGTGATTCTAATCCAGCTATTAGAGAAGAAACTTTAAAAGCTACCCTGTTTATAACTTCAAAAATTTCTGATAGACAATTAAATAATGATTTATTAAGATATTTAGCAAAGACTCAAAATGATGAAAAACCAGAGATAAGAACTAATACAACTATTTTAATTAGTAAAATTGCTGAAAGTTTAAATAAACAATCAAGATCCACTGTTTTAGCTACAGCTTTTTCAAAAGCTTTAAAAGATCCATTTATTCATTCAAGATTAGCTGCTTTATTGGCTTTAACATCATGTATTGAATTTTTTACACCAGAAATTATTGCTAATAAGATCTTAACAGTTATTGCTCCATCATTATTAGACAAGAGTTCTAAAGTTAGAGAAGAAGCACAAAAGGCATTTGATTTATTCTTTCAGAAGATCAAACAAGAGGCAGCTGGTCTACCTTTAGATAAAGAAGATAATGATGAAGCCGTTGAAGAAGTTTCGAATAATGTTAAAAATTTTGGTTTAAATTTATCCAATGCATTTAGTTCAATAGCCACAGGTCTTGGTGGTTCATTGAATCAAGATGTTAATAATTCTACTCCAGATTTAACAAGACAAAATACACCAACACCACCTATTGCAGCTGCATTTAGTAAACCACTTTCATATTCTCAAGCTTCAAAGAAAGTTGATTACAATAATTGGGATGAAGAAATCGAAGTGGATGATGGTTGGGGCATGGATGATGAATTTGAAGAACCACCATCTATTTCCAAATCATCAAAAATCACATCAAGCCATATAACAGAGAAGACAAAGCCAAAAGTTATTTCTCCAAGGGTTACATCCTTGGTAACTGAAGAAAAATCCTCTACTTCAAAGAAAAAAGGTTTACAATTAAAACCAAAGAGTAAACTTAAATTAGAACTTGAAGTTGATCAAGAAGACGGTTGGGGTGATGGTTGGTAATTTACAAAATAAATTAGTAAATAATCAAAGCAAATATAAAAATTAATAATATCTATAAAGTTGTAGCAGTTTAAAACGAACTTAATTCCGGCCAATTAATGACAAACTAATAACAAAACCTTTTAAAACAAAACAAACCCAATGTTATAAAATAGCAAAGTAGTTAAAATGGATTAGTAACGACCGTAACCACCACCGTTACCACCACGACCACCAAAGCCACCACGACCACGACCACCGAAACCACCACGACCACGACCACCACGACCACCACGACCACCATAACGTGGATGACCACCATGGAAACCGGATCTATCATAAGGAGCTAAAGCTTCTGGAATAGTTTGTTTAGCTTCTCTTAAAATTTTAATTAATTGAGAACCTAATTTTGAATTAGCTTCAGTAAAGAAAGAAACTGAATTACCTTCAGTACCAGCTCTACCAGTTCTACCAATACGATGAACATAATCTTCAATGTTACCTGGCATATCAAAGTTAATAACGTAGTTAATACCTTTAACATCTATGGAAATTTGTTAGTATTTTCGTTCTAAAATGGTTAAATGTTTACTTTATCCTTCAACTTCTAAAGAGATCTTTGACTGTAATAAATAGAATTTTTTCAAAAAAAAACAGAATTTAAAATCAAGGGGCCTACTAATAAATTCATGTTTGTTTTGCTTTGTGTCTTTGAACAAAGAGGAACCATTTATTAAAATCGTTATAGATGAATAATATTAAAAGAGCTTGAACAACAAACTTTGAGAATAATCTTAATTCAAGATTAAAACAACGAAGAATCACCTTCTTGTTTAAAACTTGAGAGACCATATTGAAATTTCATAAAACTTTTGTAATAAAAAAGGCAGAATCAAAAAGTTTAAAAACTAAACTTTATAAAAAAGATTCTGTAACTCCATATCTTTATATTCTTTATAATAAGAATTGTCATAAAAGTGCCTTTTCCAAAAATTCATAATGTCAATTAAACTCCATGACTCAAAATCAATATCCTCAATTCTGTACTCTTTCTAGTATTTTTCAATTCATCAAACGATTAAAATATCTTCCATTTGTCCAAAATAAATTTCAAAGAAAACTATATGAATCAATTAGTATAAGCACGAAGCTTCATATTGTTTCAGATGTCAAATCTTTTCTCAAAAAAAGTCAATGAACCAGCATTAACAGAAGAAAAGAGAAGCATCTGAATTAGGAGGTATCACAATCCAATCAATAAAGTGAAACCCAATCAAAGATCTAAAATTATAAGTTAATAAAACAAAATTTGTCACACAAAATACATACCAATACCTCTAGCGGCAACATCAGTAGCAACCATAACTGGTGATCTACCAGTTCTAAATTCATTTAAGACCCAATCACGTTCTTGTTGTTGTTTATCACCGTGAATGGCTAAAGCTGGCCATCCATCATCTCTTAAATATTTAGTAATTTCATCACAAGTTCTCTTTGTCGAGGCAAAGACTAAAACTTTTGAAGATTGATCTTGCATAGCAACTTCCAAGTGTTTTAATAAACGATCTCTTTTTTCAAATTCAGAAACAACTTCAACGGTTTGAGTAATAGTATGAGAAGCAGCTAATTCTAATGAACCAACAGTAACTTGAATAAAATCTTTTAAGTAATCATTAGCTAAAGCTTGAACTTCTTTTGGCCAAGTAGCAGACCATAGTAAAGTTTGACGATCTGGTCTAATTTGATCAATAATTTTTCTAATTTGAGGTTCAAAACCCATATCTAACATTCTATCAGCTTCATCCAAGACCAAATAAGTAACTCTTCTTAAATTAGTTTTACCTGATTCTAACATATCAATTAATCTACCTGGAGTAGCAATAACAATTTCAACACCTCTTGCTAAATCTCTAATTTGTTGACCTCTTGGAACACCACCATAGACACAAGTATTTCTAATTCTTGATGAAGCACCAAATTTAGAACATTCAGTTTGAATTTGAACAGCTAATTCTCTAGTTGGAGCCAATACTAAGACAACTGGACCATCACCTGGATTTAAAGGTGGTTGAGCATTAATATGAACAATACCTGGTAAACAATATGATAAAGTTTTACCTGAACCTGTAGCGGCAATACCAATCATATCACGACCACTTAAAGCCATTGGCCAACCTTGACATTGAATTGAAGTTGGTTTTGGGAAACCTTGAGCTTTAACTTCTTTTAAAACGTAATCTGGGAAACCGGCTTCATCAAATGATTCAATTGGTTTTGGAATATTTTCACCCAAAATTCTCATTTCATTTTCATCTCTAAATTTTTTAACATCTTGATCTGATCTATTTCTAACATTTTCATGTTCAACATAAAAATTTTTTTCAAATTTTGGTAATGAATCTAAATCATAATTTTGTTTTTGTAAATTTGCACCAAAATCATCAGAATCACCATAACCACCTCTTGAACCACCAAAGTCTCTACCACCACCAAAACCTCCACGACCACCACCACGACCACCAAAGCCGCCACGACCACCTCCTCTACCACCAAATCCACCATCATTTCTGTAACCAAAATTTCTTTCATTACCTCTATCACCTCTATTATCACCACCTCTGCTATTAAAGCCTGAATTGTAACCGCCGTTTCTATCGTAATCACCGCCGTAAGACATTATTTCTTTCTATAAAATTTGAATTATAAATTATTTAAGAATAAATTTAGAAATTTTAACTTATCTTTATATTTAAAAAAAAATTTATTAAAAAAAAATTTCTTTTAATCCCAAAAAAGAAATTTTTAATATATATTATATGATCGCGAAAACTTCTATATTTGGAAGGTACCCGGTCGATGGTTGTCTAGGTAGTTAATAAGGTACGTAGGGCGTAATTTCAATATAAATTAGATCTGATAGAATTAGATCTAGAGAATTTGATCTAATTGTGGAATGACATACCAAGAAAAGAATTCTATTTTAATCTACAATAAAAGCAAAATGTAAGAATTTATATATGCTGTTGATCTAATAATACATAGTTATGGTTAAATTAATTTATGGTTCTTCAGTTGAATAATCAGCTTTATTAACTTTTTCAGTAAATTTATCTTCAACATGATTACAAAGATCAGCTAAATCATCTAAACCTTTATGTAAAGCTTCAACTGCTGTAATATTACCATAAGTTTGAATACGAATATTTAATTTTGCTTCAGATGGATGTGGAATTGAATAACCACAAAATTCAACTTCAGGATTCTTCATTATTATATATCTTAAGGCATTACCTAATGTGTGATCTTCTTCTGTTATTTGAAATGATGCAGCTGTACCGTCTTCAGTGGCACCAGGTAGCTATTATATTGTTAATTCTGATTTATAAATCATTAACCATAATACTTACTATTTTAATCTTTTCTGTATCTAATTCTTCTTCAACTTCATCAGTCATAGAGACATCAATATCATTCGTTGGTTCTTCCACGGACATCTTTAGGTGATATAAATAAGTATAAAATATGTAATTAAATCATCTATTATTACTATCAACCTCATCTTCAAATTTTTTTTTTAATGAAAAACTTCTTAATGTGACCGTTTTAAAATGGCAGATTAAATTGATAATTAGTATATAGTCACATGATAAGTCACGTGAATCCAATTAAGATTATAACATAGAGTATAAACCAAATTAGGTAAAAACCCCGCGAATATTTGACAGTTTAACAAGTTTCAGTTATGACACATTGATACATTGATTTATATTAGCAATAAATGTATTTAATTGGTATTAGCAATAAACATGTATTTAATTGTTAGTATAGTAGATTTAAAATTATTGTAATTAAATCTTATAGTATTGATTTATAAACGTTAGTGTAATTTTAACTCTGATACTCATAGCAATTGTATAATGAATTAAGCAATTGAATTTAGATTCTATTATGATCATTAAACTCAATATAGCGATAAATAAGTATCATATAAATAGTTAAAATCAGCTTAAGACATAAATAAAAATCACTAATAGTTATAGTAGTATAGTAATTTGTAAGTGTAAGTACTAAATACATAAGAGCAATACAATCAATGTATAAGACAATAATCTTTAACTCCATAAAACACTAAACACGTAACACATAACACTAAACACTAAACACTAAACACATAACACTAAACACATAACACATTAAACACATAACACATTAAACATTAAACATTAATCACAATTTCAATTAAAGCAACATTTGTGTTTGCCATTTCAAATTTTAGTGATTTCACCATAGCAAAAACTCAAAAAAAAAATCAGTGGCCAAAATAAATTTCAGCCGGGTTATTAAATACTTTCTCCGTAATTGATTATTAAGGAGAGTTCCGAATCAATAATAACATTAAATAATTAAGATAATTAATAAAAGTTTTATTAGTTATATCCCTTCAATGGATACTTTGACATTTAAACAAAATATAGAAACTTCCAATAACCAATCAACGCATCAATCAAATTCAAATTTAAAAAATTACGGTTTAAATCAAGATAATCAATCTTCAATTATGAATAATAATCCAACAACTGCTGATAATTCAAATTCAAAATCAAATTCAAATGATCAAAGAATTGGTAGACAAGATTCAATTTCATTTTATACAAATTTTACAAATGGACCAAGATTTTCAACTGATTCAAATTCAAGTATTTCAAATTTTTTAAATATGCCAAATCAAAATGATCAAGCAATTCAATATGATTCAAATGGTAGAGGAATGTCAGTTATAAATAATTTATTCCTTGCACCAAATCAACAAACATCAACACAAAATAGTCAAATACAGGGACAAAATCAAAATTATTTACCAACAAGTGATTTTTCAAATTCTTATAATCAGTATAGAAGACCATCAGAACAATTAGAACCTTTTAATCCATCTGTTAAATTAAAAGCTCCAAGTTTTTCAAAAAAAAATAATCAGTCATATATACCTGGAACTTCAATAAGTGAAGCAGGTTCAGATTTTGATTTTTTTGCAAAGAGAGATTCAATAAGAAACACTAGGCAATCAAGTTTTTTAAATAATAATGGATTAGGTGATTCAAGTGAATTTGATTTTTTTGGTAAAAGGGATTCAATTAAAAATGTTGATGAAATTGATTTTAAAGATCCAAATTTTACAAATGATCTTAAAGCAAGAAGAGAAACAAAATCTGAACCAGGTTCAAATGTTAGAAATGATGAAAATCGTGGTCAATTACTTGAGAATAAAGATGATTCATCAAATTTTAATTTAAATGATCAACAATTTAGACAACCTGCATTACCTTTTAATGAATATGATCAACAAAAACATTTAGAAAGACAACAAAAATTACAACAATTACCATTACAACACCAAATACCATTACAACATCAAAGACAATATCAATATCCTTCACAACCTATACAATCTCAAGTACAATTATCACCAACACCAAATTATTCATTAGATCAAACAGAATTAAATTCACCTTCACCAACTTTAGAAAATGAAAAAAGACCAAGAAGAAATGCAGTTCAAACTGAAAAAGTCTCAAAAAAGTCTAAAAAATCCAAGAAATCAAATGTTTCACCATCAATTTTAAAAGCTCAACAATTACAAATATCAGGTCCCGGTTCACAACAATCTCCAAAATTTATAAATTCACAAGATTCATTAACAAGAGAAGATGGTCGTCCATTATTAGGTGCTACAAAAGTTGATCAATTAATGTTAGTTATTCAAGCTCGTAAAAAAGGTATAAATAAACAAATACCACGTGCAGATGATGGAAGTATATTAGATAATGGGAATGGTATTTTACCTCAAGAAAGAGATTTAGTTGGTGGGATTGATAAACCAAAGACAAAGGCTGCAAAGAATCATGAATGTTCTTATTGTCATAAAACTTTTACTCAATCTACCCATTTAGAAGTCCACGTGAGATCACATATTGGTTTTAAACCATTTGAATGTAATTATTGTGGTAAAAGATTTACACAAGGTGGTAATTTAAGAACTCATTTAAGATTACACACGGGTGAAAAACCATACGTTTGTGATCATTGTGGTAGAAGTTTTTCAAGAAAGGGTAATCTTGCTGCTCATAAATTAACTCATGAAAATTTAAAACCATTTGAATGTAAATTGGATAATTGTAATAAATCTTTTACACAATTAGGTAATTTAAAAGCTCATCAAAATAGATTCCATTTAGAGACATTAAATGAATTAACTGAAAAATTAGCTGAAATTGATCCAAATGATCCATCAATGAAAGAAGAAGAACGTGAATTATTAAACTATTTTGCAGATTTATATAAAAATTCAAATAGAGGTATTAAAGGTCGTGGTAAAAGAATTGAAGGTGAAAATTCTGCTCAGGGAACTCCCGTTCAAGCTGGTGCTTCTTTACAACAAAATTCATCAGTTTCAACTGCTCAAGAAAATTTAAATTTAAATTTTGATGGTTTCCCAAGCTCTATACCACAAGACTCTAAAGGTATTTCATTTAAAAATGTTAATTACCAATCTTAAGACAATGATTATAAATTTCTTATTTCTGATCATGTCCTGATTTTATTTTGTTTTATCACTTTCATGATGACAACGTCTAATGAACTTTATGACTATTTTTGCTTCATGTTTTTATGTTCTTTTTTTTTTATTTTAAGGCTATTTGGTTTCCTTTGTTTTGGAATTCACTATTTGTATAACTGAATTCACTGTATAAATATTTGGAATGAAATTTATCATTGCAGTAATTAACACATTGTAATTATCTTTAAAATGGCACAATGGACTGGCCTGTATATACATTCAATCCTGTTCATACGCCCATGGTGAGATGGAACTACCAAAACATATACATGAGCTAATCAGAATCCTTACACATCTTTAAAACTCTAGTTTAACTTAGCTTCATTAAATACCGAGACTAACACTTTTAATCCCATATAACGAAGTACGATAAGTTATACATACCCGAATCAAGTAATATTCCGCAGATATTAGCATGTATTATACTAACGCTAATTAAAGTGATAGACTAATAGTACGTTGTCGCAATATAGACTTGAAGGTCTTGATCAAACAATTACCTGTCAATCATATAAAAATAAACACTTAATTAAACTGCCAGAAGACGTGTGGATAAATAGAAAAATTAAAATGTCAGTCCAAGCTAAACGGATCTTTTATATGCGTTGGCAGGTTTTTCAACATCACCATACTTTGCATTAGCAATATTATTAGCTGTATCGCCTACATTTCCAGTTTGCATAGTGTTACCAGTGTCATAAGTGGTATTACCAGTGTTATAAGTGGTATTACCAGAAGTATCAGCATTATTGCCATATCCAGTACCAGTACTGAGGGTATTATCATGAGTATTAGTAGTAATCTGGTTACCAACTGTCGTTTCATCAACCTGGTTGCTGGTATAACCACCAGTAGCAGTAGTTTGGTCATTGTGGTAAGTAGCAGCATCATCTTGATAATTATAACTTTGTTGACCTTCTTCATCATGATAGTCAGACATTGAAAATGCCAACCCAGACTTGTTCAAACGAACATTTGATTGCATACCTGGTTGGAATAAGGAAGCTGGTTGTTTGTTTCTGGCAAGCAATTTGCTGATAACGTTATGCCACAAGATATAAGCGCTCAACCCAAATAACAAGAAGGAGATAGCACCAAAAGCTGGAGCAGCTTTACCACTTCTACAACCTGGATTCTTGTTGATCCAGAACTGTATGGAATATAAGAACCATAACCACCGGAGTAATCAGTCCCATAATCATTTTGATAACTTTCGTAACTTTGTCTCTTACAACTATAACCATGATAACGGGCGGCAACTGAGATAAAGGCACATAACCATAAAACACACAAAATAACCTCTGTGGCAAATACAGCACCAGGTAGTAAAAATTCAGGCTTGATCATGGCAACTAAAAACATACAGATCAAATAGAGTAACGTGAATGATCCACAAAAGGTTAAGAATCTCATACGTGGTTCACCTCTGTAAAATTTGTTTAATGAGCGGGAAGCTAATGCCAATGCTACAATTGAAAAGATCAATTGTGAAATTCGTAAGGCATAAGTGATCATTGGGTTCCCAAAGACTTTGCTCTTTAACCAACTCTTATCATTGGGATTTTTAGCAGTTTGGTTGTTGGTAGTTGGATCATTAGTAGAATTAACTTTTTCGTGATAGTATTGATCCGTTGGAGAGCCAACTGTTGATTGATCGTGCTCAATTTGCTGATTTTGCATGATACAATTTCCAATTACTAGAATAAAGTCTTATGACAAGAGACTGAAGCGAGTGGCGATGATATATACACATATATATATGAATACTAGTTTATATAGACCAATTACAAATCACCTGAGTGGGAAACTAGTTTTGCCGCACAACGGGAGTGGGCCCACTAAACGCTCGTAGATCAATCGATAATCACACACTCATCTACTAACTTACACCTTTAATCACATTTTGGGGATTTTTTCTGGGGTTTTTTTTCTTTGAATTGTCTGAGCTGGTTATGACACTTTGGGGAGAGAGAAAAATTATGACACAAATTTGCTCTTAATTTTAAAGTTGATATGTTTTTGACACAAAAGTCATAGATATTATTGATAAGGAAAATTTCTGCTGTCACGACGACGAATTGTTCCAGGCATTATTTTGGATTTAACACAAGACTTTAAAGTTCTACAATAAGGAGATAAACATTACTCATTATTTATTAAAGTTTAGTTGCTCATATCGTTCGAAACACAGTACTTATGGCAGAAAAAGCAAGCAACTAATGAGGTGTATATACACCAATTTGATAACCATAATCAGGATCAATTTCAAACTTTATTAAAAATTAAAGCAATCTCATAAGTACTTGCTAAAATCATTAGCATCAAACTCAGTCCAATTCCCAAAATTATCTAAATTAGTTGCTGTAGAATTACCTGCAAATGCAGCGGAACCTGTTTCACTCTTTGAGGAAGCTAAATCGGTTAAATCATCTAATGAAGTTGGATCATTAGTGGTATTTAACCCACTTGGTAATTCTGTACCATTTGCACCTGGACCTGTTGTACCATCAGGTCTTTTTAACATGTATGGAGGCAAGAATCTTCCAAAGATTTGCATATCTAGTTGATCCATGATACCTGGCATATAATCTTTCTCATCTGATTGAGTATTTGAACCGGATGATGTATTAGCAACCGGTGTAGCATTGGTTTGTGATTGGAACTCTTGTTGTTGGATTGTTTGAGATGGTTGGTTAATAAAATTGTCAAAGTTGGCTAAATGATCAAAATCATCGATTTTCTCTTCAAGTTTGATATTTGGATATGGTGAAGAAACCTCTGGGATTTCATTAGGATATTGACTTGGTTTGTAAGTGTCATTAGCAGTCAAATTTTGTGGGATAGGAACATCGAGCGACGTTGAGGTATCTTGTAATTGTTGAACTCGTTGTTGACGACGTTGTTTATTTTGTTTCTCTTGTTCCAGTTTCCTTTCCTCTTCCAATTGACGTTGTCTTTTTTCATGAAGGGATGCAGTTCTTCTGTTCAATTGTTCAAATAATTGGTTCAATATCGAGTAAATTCTAGAAGCAGCCATTGAACTATCTTTCAATAATGTAAGTATCTCTTTCCCCTTTTCAGCATCATGTCTAATTCCAATATAATCTGGATGAAATTCGTCGAATGGGACTTCATGAACATAATAAACCAAACAGGCAACTGAGAAGAAGATTGTATAAATACTGAACCAATAAGATCCAGATAGCATATCACGATTAATCATATCCTGAGCCAATGACACCACTGTTCTTGCAACACTAATACAATTCTTGGCACGTTGGATAGACAATTGATCAACATTTGACTGAGTAGTATATTTTGGTGATACATAGTGAATAAAAGGACGGTATAAAACAATTTGAACGTGTAAGAACGATAGATGTAAAAGTCTGTTTGCTTTGAAATACTGATATGGTGGATCATAACCAGGGATAAGTTCTCTAGGTAAGTTAGATAACCAATTTCTTAATTCTAATTCCATCTCAGAGACTTTCTCATGTGAAATAGTTTTCAAATCTGTATTAATTGGGTAAAGGTTTTTCACAATGTTATTTAAGACCATTATTAAATTGGTATGTTTGTTAGCGATACCAGCAGAGCTCAATTTACCTGTAGCCTGTGGTAAATATCCATTCTCAGTGATATTTTCATCATCTAGTTCAGCAGGTAGATCCTGATCAATATCCTGAGGTGAAATTGATCTTGGTAAACCAAGCATTGTATTGACATAGATATCCATTTTATAAATTGTCCAGAATAATCTCTTTCTAGTCTCGATTTCAATTGGATTAAATGGATTTCCAATTTTTCTATGTAGACCTTCCCTTAATGCTGACCTTAGGGCAACACCAATGTATGAATAACAAGTGGATAATCTTGCTGAACATTGTAAGAATAATGTTAGCATTACAATGGTTTGAATTGCATATAGATCACTTGCATCTGTTATATCAATTAACCTTCTTGCAGCAACAAAGTATCTAAACCCTTCATCTTCCAAAAAACTATCATCTTTACCATTTTTCTTGGAGAATAGAGCACCAACAGCCATCACTGAATAAGCTAAGGGTAAGAATTTTTGTTGTTTGTTAGTATACTTCTCTGGATCTGTGTTATATAATTCATCAAGATCATGGATGAATGAAGGTCGATGATAAAATCTAAACAGTACACAAGGGGAAGCCCATGTCTTTGTTACTAGTTCCAGAGCAACGTTCTTCGGAGGAAGTATGATCTTAATTTCTTTGCCATCTTGAGGTTCAATAGGTCCATCAATGGTTTGTGAATAGTTCAATTTCTGTCTTTTTAATCTATTAAATTGTGATTGTGTGTATGATTGTAATGGTTTTGTTGAGTTCTGTACTGATGACGGTGTGCTTGATTGTGATGAAGGAGATTCATGGTTCTTTTTCGATGGATCTATACCATGTTGTTTATTATACTCATCAGTTAACCCATCCAGATTAACAGCATCATTGATTTTAAATTTTGTTAATAGTTCAGATAATTCTTCAACTTTAAAACCTGGTTCTAAAACGTCTAGGTTGGGCACTAATAATTCCAAGACTTGTTCAGCGGTCTTTAATTTTTGTTCAATGAGATGAATATCAGCAATAGATTTTTTTCTATTTGATGGTTGGTCATAGGTACAACTGTATGAATAAACCGTACAATGAATACAAGGTTGTTGACCATCACATTTGACTTTCTTCTTTCTACACTCATCACAAGCTCGGGTGACTCTTTTCCTCTTTTGTGTTTGATTTTTATCATCATTATCTGCGTTATTCGATGTCTGGGGCATGATGACTTCCGCGGGCGAATCACCAGTCTGAGACTGCGGTGACATTATTGTGATAATATATATATGTGTATGCTCTGTTTATGAATATATGAGTCAATAGTATAGATTCAGAAGTATAATTAGAGAGTTGAAGTACAGTTATTTTACAAATTTGTAAAAAGTTTTGTTACATGGACAAGGCTGCCATCAACGGCCCTATTACCCGATTAGGCGACTTGCGCCAATTTTCACAGAAGTATATTTACTTAAAGGTTAAAGAGATAGAAATAATAGAATTAGTTACTAAACAGTTACTCGAAAGAGATGGTTACTACATTGGCAAAAGGTTTGTCATTGCTACTTTAGGTTTGATAAAAGGGAGTTTTCGGTGATTAATTGGAATTGCCAATTGACACATAGGATTATAAATCCGGTACATGGCAATTTAACCGTGAGGCGGAGATTGAAATCTGAAAGACAGTTTTAATTATAAGTATCACTTATTGAGATCTTAGTACTTAGTCAGACCCACTTATTGAAATATATAAGCGTTGTGCCAGAGACAAATATACTTCGGTTAAATTTGTGTTTTGTGTTTTTATGTATGTTTCGGCAACTAATCGAGACTAATTTGTACTAATTTGACATCTCGTTATGTCCTTCCGCGTGAATTAATCTTTGTTGAGGCTCAACACTAAAAATTTACAGAAACAATTAATCGGGAGCGAGTGATTTCCCAAGAGATATTCAAATCTATGCCAAATCCTTTCATTTCAACGTTACTGCTTGGCTACTGCTTGGCTACTCGATCGACAGTTGTGGATGAAGCTTTCTTTCTCTTTGTCATTATCTTTAATATTTTACCGAGACACTAATTAAAAACAACAATAGCAAATCTGGCGCGATTCTTAGTCCCATTTCCTAAAATGGTCATTGCGCGAATCTTTGGCGAAATTTAAATATAAAATGTCAAAAAGATAAAAACGTCAAAATAATTAGCTGACAATTTAAATAATGACTAAATATTGGGTTGACTAATTAGTCAATTCCATCAATGTATCCATAGCCAACATTTTACTTGTATGAGCTTTATATAGGCAAAACTATGCTCTTTACTACTGTCATGAAAGCCTAACCGAAAAGGGTTTGTCTAATTGATAAGCTTATAGACGTTAGTTCATGTTAACTTTCTGGGGAATAAATACTATAACAGAATACATTCACATTGTCCCATTTCAAGTTTTTCTCTGTTGACTAGAACGGCACCAGTAGCTAAAGAACTATAGACTTTCAGTTCGAATCTGCCTCGTACGCACCGATTTCATCAATGTACTAGATCACTTTCAATTTATGATTATTGAGGAACAATGATGACACTAAAATTGCCGACATGGGCAATAAACAAGATTTATTCATGATCAACATGGAGTTATCTATTGAAATTCATTCTCAATAATTTAAATTTTTATCCCAATGCTTGATTTACCTTATTCTTCTAAATATTTACAATAAAACTTGATTAGAATTTGTAGTTTTAATGCTTATTGTTGTGTGTCCCATATCAGAGCTTTTGCTGACACTTGCAGAATTGACAGATCTTTAGTCTCTCGTTTAACCTGTCAGTGATTTAAAGTATTATATTAATCTGCGGATAATTTAATACAATTGATTCATCAGAGAGATAGATCTAGTCTCTGATCTTGAACTATGGGTACATAGTTCACATTGAATCACATATAATTTGCCACTTGTGGTTATACAAACTTCATTAATTAAACCGAATTTCGAAATTTTTGAGACCGGTTTAAAATTTGAGAACAACAACAAGAAAAAAAAAAATAAACAAAAACATGAAAACCAAAACAAAGCTAATTTAACCTAATTTAATACAAAGAATTTTGGTCTTGTGGCTATCTGTTTACCCAAAGTCATCGCCTTCTCCCGTCGCAGCATGTCGGAAAACAGCAAGAAAAGACCCTTTGGTGATGAGGATAACGTAAGTGCTATTTGTTTGGCTCCTTGCTATTGAGACTGGTTTTTTTTCCTCTATGGCAAACCCTGGTTATGGACCAACGTTTGAAGATATGGTGGCAAATGAAGAATCAAATCCATGGTCTTATAATCGTTATCTACAGAGGATAACACTGTTATTCCGCTTATCAATCGTTCAACACACGGCTCATTTTATTTATTTATCTTGGTTTCAAGTCATGCCTAATCATTTGACCTTTCTCAATTAACGGAGAAGTTTTTTTCTTCTTTGTATCCCTTGTTGACAACTACTAACAATAAATTTTTTTTTAGTCCTCATTATACGAAGACCCAAATGACCTAGTCAACGCTGTGATATCCGTATTGGCCATTCCTGAATCTAAGACCGTTGTGTCAGAGACCTATGCTAACGATAAGAATCAAGCCTCTGAAATTCAAGCCTATGCTAAAATCGCTGGTAATGGTTGGACTTTCTATGTTAAGACACTAACGATCTCTATTGGTAGAAATACGGATAACCAACCTGCTGTAAAAGAAACACCTGTGGATATAGATTTAGGTCCTGCTAAAGTTGTGAGTCGTCAACATGCTAATATTAATTATAATTTAAACACAAGGTTATGGGAATTATTCGTACTAGGTAGAAATGGTGCTAAAGTTGATGGTGCTAAGATTCCATGTGGTGCAGGTTCTACACCAACTCCGTTGAGTTCAGGATCAGTTGTTGATATTGGTGGTACTCAAATGATGTTCATCTTACCTGATGCTCAACCAAAAGTTTCTCAACATGTCTTGACTTCATTACAATCAAAATTACCAAAACCTACTACTACAAACAAAAGATTTTCATATCAACCTCCTGCATTAAATAATCAAATCCCATTACCACATAGTATACCAACTGGTCAAAATGGTCATTATTGGAATAATGGTGTTAGTAATCAAGCTAAGGATGTTCAAATAGGTGGTGTACATAATAATTTGAAAGCTTTTCAAATGTATAATGATGAGAATCAAAAGGATAATTCACATGATAACAATGGTTCCAATTCCAATGGTTCTAATTCTTCACAAATGGATAATGATTTATCAAAGGATGAAGCTCGAGATATTAAACCACCTTATTCATATGCAACAATGATAACTCAAGCTATTTTATCGAATCCAGAAGGAGTTTTATCATTATCAGAAATTTATGAATGGATCGCTAAACATTATGCATTTTATAGATTTTCAAGATCCGGTTGGCAAAATTCAATTAGACATAATTTATCTTTAAATAAAGCATTTGAAAAAGTTCCAAGAAGGGCTAATGAACCTGGTAAAGGTATGAAATGGCAAATTTCAGAGAGTTATAAAAGTGAATTTTTAAAAAAATTTCAAAATGGATCATTATCAAAAGTTAGAAGAGGTTCTTCAGTGTCAAGACAATTACAATTACATTTAACAATGCATAACGATTTACCAAAATCTCAAGAAACTGGAAGAAATTATCATGTTCCTCCTCCCCCTCCTCAACAACACCAACAACAACAACAACCACACCATCCACATCAACATCCACACCAACAGCAACAACAACAGCAGCAGCTACAACAACAACCATCTGGTCCTATCCCACAACAGCAACAACAGTCATCATCATTACCACCAACTGGCTCTTATTCACAATCAAGAAATGTTCCATATCATCAACACTCTAACTCCAACGATGGACTTCAATACGTTGCCGCTGCCGCTAACCAACAACAGCAGCAACAACAGCAACAGCATCCATCACAACAAAAGCATCCAGCTCCTCAGTTTGGTCAACAACAGCAACAACCTTATGGTGGTCCTGGGGGTCCTGGTGGTCCGGGGGGTCCGGGGGGTTCTGGGGGTCCAGGTGTCCCTCTCTATGGGTATGTTTACAATACTCAACTCCCACCTTTACAACAGCAACAACAGAAGGGTTCTACTGGTCAACAAGGACAACAATTACCATTACCACAAACGCATAATAGAGTTGGCTCTTATGGATCCACTCAAGCATTCCCATATGGTCAACCATTACCTCAACCACAAACCTCTAATAAATCTAAATCGATACGACCATTGACCAATGATTCTAATATATCATCAGATAGAACCGAAGTTAAACCATCATCTGCTCCATATCCATCACAACAACAATTACAACAACAATTACAACATCAACATCATCGTACTCAATCTGATGAAGTTTCAGAATCAAATACCGAATTATCATCTCCTGTAAAATCTAATCAAACTCCACCAAAGCATTCTTATCCTCCATTATATCATCAAAATTCATTTAATGGTACTAATGAAGAAACGAATAATACATCAACTGAACAAACAACAAAGGATTCTAATTTAGAATTTGGTGTAATTACATCTCCAACAAAACCATTTTCAATTAGTGCCGTTGAAGCATATACACCTGAACGTGGTGCTAAAAGAAAAGAAGATCTTTCAAAAGGTGGTCGTGGTGGTAATTTACAAAGTTCACCTGCTTTATGGAATTTTGTTCAATTTAGTACACCATTACAAGGTGGTCAAGGTTCAAAAGAATTAGAAAAGACTCCAACAAAGAGTAATACTTATTTACCTGATTCACCATTGAATATGAAAACTGAACATAATAAGGACCTTGAAAGTGTTGATTTGGCAAAAGGTTTTAAAAAATGAGGATGATTGTAATAGTATTGAAAAAAGGGAGATGTTTTTTTCTCTCTTTGTTTGCGTTTTTTGCTTTTCGTGGAGGTTAACAGGTTTATATCATTCATGATTTTCTTTTGTATTTATGTTAATAAAAGAAAAATATAAGAGTACATTAATTTTAAAAGATCAACGCTTTATAGATTAATTATAGTTTTAATATTTTACGATCAACTCAAAGTTATGTACGATCAACTACATATTAACCCATAACGAACGTGAACTCATGATAAACCTATAACTATAACTTAATATGATCAAAGCAATTTCTCTGCAATATAGTTAAATTTAAATTTAAATCATCTCATTAATCTAATAAATTTAAACCTACAATTGCACATAATCATACTATAAACAATCAAACAATAATACAACAACCACCGGATCGATCAGTATTAATTTCTTCTTCATTTCTTTCAGTTTCATTACCATCAGGATCTAATTTACTTTGTGATTTCCTATTAAGGCTTAAATTCTTATTAATTTTTTTTTGCGGTTCAAGGGACTCTAAGGGGCGTACAATAACATGAAGTATATTACTAAACTCCAAATTTAATTCTCCAATTTTTTTAACACTTGATGTCTCTAATGGTCTACCTAAATGGATCAATCGTATTTGTTTTACTGTAGTGGGTTTATCACCTTGTGTATCTTGTATCCAATGATTAAAGACATATTTAATTAAATCTTCAATTGCAAAAGTTGAAAGCGTTGAAAGGTGTAAATCTGAAGCAGTAAGCGTGACACGATGGTTGTTCTGAAACAGTAATACGATCTCATCAGACATATTTATGGAATCGGGGGAAAGTTATCTTTTGTTATAAATCTATATTCAATGGGCTGTGGGTTATTATTAATTGCGGGACCTTTTTTTTTTGGTGATAACCAGATCATTTTTGTGACAAGAGGCGGTAGGGCCACCTGTGGTGTCTGGCCACTGTTATCTTATGTTATACTATAACTTGTAAGTTTATTGAAAGTTTACTATTAACAAAAAGGTTAAAAACATAAATGTTGGAACAATAAATCTTTCACCCCACTGTAGCCCCTCTGAATATTAATGATGACGTATAGGTGGAGTCTCTATTTGGGAAAATCTTTCTCTTTTACAATTCCGATTTTGTTTATGGGGGTGCACTAATTGATGCATTGGGAATTACTCTCGAGTACTATTTAATTTGGTAGAGGGAGAAACCAAAATAGGTATATACAGGGATGACCGGTTTAACTATTATTATAACTGTAAATTCTATTGGACCTATTAACAGCTTAGTCACAATAACTCAACGGTGTGCTCCTCCTTATACTCCACCTCTTCTTTGACCTCCTCTTCTCTTTTCTTCATTCTTCTCCTCTTCCATCTTCGTGACTTTCACTCAGGCGGAGAAGTTGATAATTTATATTGGGGAAAAACAGTAATATATAAAGGGCGTGTACACACCAGAAGAGAGGTATAGTTGATATGTGTTTATTAAAACTCAGTGGTATCCTTCAAGACAATTGAATCTTTTTGTATTGTTCTTAACTACTAATTATCATGTCTTTGCCCCTACAACACCTTAACGATATAAGAAAACGCTTCCCACAGGACAAGATTTATAAGGCTGTCACTATTCCTGGACCTGAAAAACCAGGGCATTCTTTAGTCTATAGAAATGCTGCTAGTCCAGATAAACTAATTTCTCATATTCCTGGTCTAGCTACTTTACATGATTTATTTCAAAATGCTGTTGAATTATTCGGTAATGATGACTGTTTAGGTCAAAGATTAGTTCATGATGGTAAAATTGATGATTTCTTTACTTATGAAACTTATAACCAAATCAATAAGAGAAGAATTGATGTGGCTTCAGGTTTGATCCATTATGTTACAAATCATCCACAATTTGACCCAAAGAAATTCATAGAAGAAGGAAAGCCAAAGTTTGTTGTCGCTGTCTCGGGCCAAAATTCTGTTGAGATGTTATTAATGGATTTGGCTACAAGATCCTTCTCATTACCAAACACGGGACTATACGAAGCATTGAGTGAACAAAATGCTCATTATATATTAGAAGTTACCAAGGCTCCAGTTTTAGTTTTAAACAAACACTTGATTGATAAATTCTTGAGTATCAAAGAAACTTTAAAATTACCAGCAATGTTCCTCTTTATCTCCTTTGAACCAATAACTTCAGATGATTCCTTACTGGTATCCCGTGCTAAAAAATTAGGTGTTAATATTGTGGATTTTCAAACAATTGAGAAATTAGGTCAGGAACATACACTAGCTTCAGATTTCAATTTACCTAAACCACAAACTTTGTACACTTTAGCCTTTACTTCAGGTACTACAGGTTTACCAAAAGGTGTTTATTTAACACATGCAGTTGCAACTTCAAATGTAACTGGGTTCTTTGTCCATTTACCAAAACCTGCAGTTGGATTAACCCCAGATCAACAGAATGATTTTTCATATAATAAGGACTCCAAGGGTAATCAATTGAAAACTATTTGCTATTTACCATTATTACATAACTATGAAAAATCAATCACTAATTTCGAAATGAGTTATGGTATCGCTTTGGCATTACCTTCCAAACCAGGTACAAAATCATTATTTGAAGATATTAAGATCATTAAACCTTCAATTTTCACAGGTGTTCCTAGAGTCTTTACCCTTGTTGAAAATGAAACAAAGAGATTGATTGCAAAAGCAGAGGAAAAAAAACTATTAAAATCAAATATGGATGAGAAAGAAAGAAGTCAAATTATTAGAAAGTTAATTGGATTTGAAAATGTTAGTTATTTACAATGTGCATCTGCTCCAATCTCTAAAGAATCTATCATTTTTTTAAAGACTTCGTTTCAATGTGGATTCTTAAACTCATATGGTGCTACTGAATTGTTCTCTGTGATCTCATATGCTAATCCTTATGAAACTTTAGCAGGATCTTCAGGTCCCGTGGCTGTTAATTCCGAACTAAGATTGAAAGACGTTCCAGAAATGGGTTACTCTTCAAAAGATAAACCATATCCAAGAGGTGAGGTATTGATTCGTGGATTTTCCCAATTCTCTCATTATTTTGAAAACCCAAAGGCCACTATAGAGGCTATTGATGATGAAGGTTGGTATCACTCTGGTGATGTTGCCTCTTTAGACGCTAATGGGAATTTATTTATCGTTGATAGAGTCAAGAATTTCTTCAAATTAAGTCAAGGTGAATATATTACCCCAGAAAAAATTGAAACGATTTATTTATCTAAAAATCCAATCTTAACACAATTGTTTGTCCATGGTGATTCTTTTCAAAACTATTTAATCGGTGTTGCCGGTGTCGATTTTGATCATGTAAAGAAGTTTTTAATGGAGACAGGAATCTTTTCGAATGATTCAAATTTCTTACATGAGTTGACTCAAGATGAAATTCTTCAATTGATAAATTTCACTAAGGTTAAAAGACATCTAATTGAATATATTACACATAACATTAGGGGTTCTGACTTGCAAGGTTTTGAAAAATTACATAACATCCATTTTGAATTGACTCCATTGAGCGTTGAGAATGAGACATTAACTCCAAGTTTAAAATTAAAACGTAACTCTGCTAAAGTGGTACACAAGGAAAAATTAGATCGTTTGTATAAGGAAGGTGACTTGATTAGAAACAACAGGTTTTGATTCCCTTTATTTATTTCATTATTTATGATTGAATGTGTATATGACTATTTATAAATTACTAAATCTTCGATACACTTGTAATACTACAACAAATTAATTAATGGTATCACAATGATAATAAATTTTGTTCTATATATAAACAACTAGGATGTATCTAGGAACTAAACAGATCTAGTATAAAACAAAGAAGAAAGAGGATAAAAGGGTCAAGACACCAGAAATTTGATATCTATTAGCGACACCTTCGAAAGTTGAAATGACAGCTGAAGATGGAACTTCGGAATTTGATGAGATCACTAGACTATTGGCAGTGGTTGATGGAGCTTTCGACGTAGTGGATGGATTATAACTTTGAGAGGTTAAAATAGTCACTTGGACACCCGTGCTGTGTTTCAATGATTGAGCACTACTAATAATGTTTGCAACTGAGGTGTTAATACCGGTGTAAACTGGAGCCTTGGTGGTAGTGGAGACCTTGTTGTTGTTCTTGGTGTTGTTGCCAGCAGGGACAGTGTTGGAATTGTTATCTGCGGCAGCATCAGCTGTGGTAGTGGAGGTGGAAATGGTGGTGGCGGCGCTTGGTTTGAAAGTGTTACCATTGTTGTTAACGTCCGTTGTAGCAGCTTCACTAATACCAGTGGTCTTGATGACTTCTGAACAGATGTTGTTAGAACATGATGTCACAGTAACAACAGTAGTTGAGTCACGAGTGGCTTCAACAGTGGTCAACGGACAGTAAGTTGTGTATGAAGTAATAACACCTTCTTTGGTTTCAATAACGACAGTGACACCAGTGGTCTTGACAAGTTCTGAACAAACATCGTTGGAGCATGAGGTAATGGTGACAACGGTGGTACCATTTTCAAATGCATCGTCAGTTGAAGTGGAAGTTGCGATGGAAGTGATGGAAGTGATGGATGGATCAACAAATGAAGTGGTGGAAGCCCCAGTTGAAGAAGCTGAGGTTAAACCTGAACCATATGAAGCAGTTGATGAAGTACCAGTAGCAGCAGTGGAGCTTGAAATAACAGTAGCATCAGAGCTTGGAGCAGCAACAGAGCCTGAAACACCAGCAGAACTAGAAACACCAGTACTAGTTGAACTCAAAGCTGTAGTATCGGAAGAAGTCAACGCAGTCGATGATTTTGAGGCAAAAACAGATGAAGTAGAAACAACTGAAGAGGAAATATCAGAGGAGACGGTATCGGCAGTGATAGTGTTGGACAATTCGTAAACGTTAACAGCTCTCTTAACAATTCTTTGGTCTGGAGTCGTGATAGAAACAGTGACATTAACAGTATGTGAGTCACCGTTAACGATTCTACCATCAAAAGTCAAGACGAAACCGTCTTCGCTAAACAAGTCAGAGTCGAACTCAAAGAAGGACAATGAAGTACTGTTGACTGGGTAAGTGATACCATCGACAACGTATTTGACATTGACAAGCATGAACGAAGAATCACTGTGAGCCTCGAAGTTTAAGTTCAACCACGGACCTAAACCACCTGGGATATCAACTTTCCAAGTTGGGTTACCTGAGTTGTAAGAACCGGAGATGGTTGGTCTTAGCGCAGATGACGACGAGGTGGCAGCTGAAGAAGGGGATGATGATGATGCTGCTTCGTCATCGGTGGATGAAGCAGCTGTTGGAGCTGAGGATGCAACTGAGGAGACAACTGAAGAAGCAACCGACGAAGCGACAGATGAAGCAGTAGATGCAGCGACAGATGAAGCAGTAGATGAAGCGACAGATGAAGCAGTAGATGAAGCGACAGATGAAGCAACAGATGAAGCAACAGATGAAGCAACAGATGAAGCAGTGGATAAAGCAACAGATGAAGCAACAGATGAAGCAACAGATGAAGCAACAGATGAAGCAACAGATGAAGCAACAGAGGAAGCAACAGCAGAAGAAACGGAGGAAGCAGATGAAGAGCCAGCAGATGATGATGAGGATGAGGCTTCAGCTGATGAGGATGAGGCTTCAGATGATGAGGATGAGGCTTCAGATGATGATGGCGAGGAAGAAGAAGAGGCAGCACCGGATGAGGATTCTGATGAGGATTCTGATGAGACAACGTTAGATGAGGACTCGGATGATGCGACTGATGAAGATTCAGATGGCAATATTGGAGCAACGTATTCCTCAGATGTAAATATGTCCAATGTGTTTCTGGCATAGATGTGCAAGTCATCGTTAAAGATGTATTCGGTGGACTTACCATCAGCAACAACGGTAACATACATGACGTTTTCAAAGTATGAAGTCAAAGAATCTCTTTCTGCGATAAAGTGAACTCTGTAGGATTCGTCTTCTCCGATAGTCTCAGTAGTAGCAAAAGTATGTAGTCTAGCTTGACAGTTGTTAGTGGATGGAGCAGCAGCTTCTCTAGTAGAAGTGGCATTTCCCAAGTTGTCCAAGTTGATACCAATAACGTTAACGAACTCATCACATAAGTAGGAGTAATCAAAAGAGTTGACAACGGCTTCAATGGTGATAGATGAAGGTCTTAAAGTACCTGGAATATCAACAATCCAGTTTGGTCTTTCACCATCCCAGAATGGAGTTCTTTTTGGAGCATTAGCTTGGGAAATGAAGTTCAACGTAGAAGTATAATCTTTACCCGGAGTTGTGATGATGAAATCCTTAGTACTTGGACCGTCAATGGAGTCCTTGGTAGCTTGAGACAAATGGGCATTGATCTTGATGGTACCCTGGATGTTTTGACGCCATGTAACAAAGTCACCCCAAGTGATAGTCAATTTATTGTTTGAGTATATAGCAGTACCGACCAAGTTACCAGTATCTTGTAAGTAATACGTAGAGTCAGTGAAATCAGTGAAACCTGGGATACCAATTTCAGTAATGGAACCTTCTTTAATTGGCTTTGGAATGTTCAAAGAGATGGAAATTGTGAACCAATTCTCCTTGAAGGCATCGGTAGTGGTGGTAACATCATCAACAATGGAGATGGCAGTGACTGTGTCCTCACCAACAACATCAGGACCTCTGGTGGCAGCTGATGAAGGGACAGAAATGGCAGCGGATGATGAGGACTCTGATGAGACTTCTGATGAGACAACGCTAGATGAGGATTCAGATGATGTGACTGATGAAGATTCAGATGGCAATATTGGAGCAACGTATTCCTCAGATGTAAATATGTCCAATGTGTTTCTGGCATAGATGTGCAAGTCATCGTTAAAGATGTATTCGGTGGACTTACCATCAGCAACAACGGTAACATACATGACGTTTTCAAAGTATGAAGTCAAAGAATCTCTTTCTGCGATAAAGTGAACTCTGTAGGATTCGTCTTCTCCGATAGTCTCAGTAGTAGCAAAAGTATGTAGTCTAGCTTGACAGTTGTTAGTGGATGGAGCAGCAGCTTCTCTAGTAGAAGTGGCATTTCCCAAGTTGTCCAAGTTGATACCAATAACGTTAACGAACTCATCACATAAGTAGGAGTAATCAAAAGAGTTGACAACGGCTTCAATGGTGATAGATGAAGGTCTTAAAGTACCTGGAATATCAACAATCCAGTTTGGTCTTTCACCATCCCAGAATGGAGTTCTTTTTGGAGCATTAGCTTGGGAAATGAAGTTCAACGTAGAAGTATAATCTTTACCCGGAGTTGTGATGATGAAATCCTTAGTACTTGGACCGTCAATGGAGTCCTTGGTAGCTTGAGACAAATGGGCATTGATCTTGATGGTACCCTGGATGTTTTGACGCCATGTAACAAAGTCACCCCAAGTGATAGTCAATTTATTGTTTGAGTATATAGCAGTACCGACCAAGTTACCAGTATCTTGTAAGTAATACGTAGAGTCAGTGAAATCAGTGAAACCTGGGATACCAATTTCAGTAATGGAACCTTCTTTAATTGGCTTTGGAATGTTCAATGAGATGGAAATTGTGAACCAATTCTCCTTGAAGGCATCGGTAGTGGTGGTGACATCATCAACAATGGAGATGGCAATGACTGTGTCCTCACCAGTAACATCAGGACCTCTGGTGGCAGCTGATGAAGGGACAGAATTGGTAACTGATGATGACTCAGAAGAAGTCTCCAATGATGAGATTGAGGATGATTCAGAGGAAGCAACAGAGGATGAGATTGAAGATGATGCCAAAGTGGATTCAATTGTTGATCCAGATGATGATTCAGTTGATGATTCAGTTGATGATTCAGTTGATGATTCAGTTGATGATTCAGTCGATGATTCAGATGATGACTCAGATGCGGTATCTTTACCGCTGGCGGAGAATGGGTCAAGAACAGCTAGTTCCCAATCTTCAGGATTTGTTCTATCACCGAACATTCTCAAGGCTCTTGCAAAAACTCTGTACTCACCAGATGGGATAGCAGTACCATTACCAAATGACTGGAAGTTGAAGAAGCTATAACTGTTACCTCTTGTTGGGAACTCGAATGGGAACTCAGTTGTACCACCGTAAACATCTGGACTAGTTAACAAGGGACCCAAGTAACCATTCTCACCAGCAACAGGTGGGTATGAGTATGTGGAAAGGTCGTAGTCAGTATCAACCAAATCAAAAGAGATTATTTCAGAACCGTATCTGATGTTGAAATAGATCTCTGGGGAAGAACCTGCAGCGACATTGAATTGCCTGTCTTTGTAAGGATCGTCAGTCAAGTTGTAATACCAACCGTTTGACTCGTCATAGCCAACGGCCAAAGGTTTGAAGCCCCATGGAGTCCAGTTATAAGTATCAAGTTCAACACCCATGTATGGAATACCAACTGTATCACCGTTGTCACCTTCGAACCAAACCTTACCAGCAAATACAGGACCTTCGTTGGAGTCAACATCGGTTGGAGCAGTAATGGTAACAGTGACAGAGCCAGATGCACCGGCAGCTAAGGTCAAGCTTTCTTGGGAGAAGGCGACAGAAGCATGAGAGTCTGTGTACGGTGGGTAATATTCGTTGACGAAATAAGTGTCAGCTACTCTGGTCTTCACGGTGACACCTGGAGAGTGGATCAATTCGTAAGTGACAGACTCTGAGTTGTCGTTTTTAATGGAGATTTCAAAAGTGTCAATTCTGTTAGCGGTGTCGTTTAACTCTAAGAATGGAGCACTGATCAGTTTAGAGCCTTGGTCAAACAACTTGATAGCATCAATCAGCCCAGAACCTTGTTGAATGGCGGGAGCATGAACAGTAGTATTTAAAGTGGAGTAGTCAGCGCCAAAAGTACTCTCAGAACTGACATACATGTCTAATTCGTTGGAGCTGGAGATCAACATTTTTCTTAGATCTTCTGCAGAGGTACCTTTGTGGGCAGACAAATACAAAGCGGCAACACCAGCAATGTATGGACAAGCAAATGAAGTACCAGAACCAGCATAGTAACCACCACCGACTCTTGCACCATAGACTTCACCACCTGGACCAGCCAGATGTGGATAGAAGCTGTTTTCAAAGGTAGGGCCCCAAGAGGTGTAGAAGTCAATTTGACCAGCGTTCAACTGGATATCATCAAGACCAACAGCGGTAGCATCAGGGTTGAAATCGATAGTGACTGCGTTACCAGCGTTTGCTTGAGCGATAGCCCATAGACCAAATTCGTTGGAGACTTGAGCAACATTTTTCAAAGTACCGCCATCAGTAAACATGTTCATGTACTGGTAGTTGGATGAACTACTTGACAAGTAGGTGAATACGGTAGTGAATCCATGGCCATCAAGTCCATTGTACAAAGATTGTGCGTAACAATTACCAGATCTGACGATTAGCAATTGGTTGTCTTCAGTGGCTTGCAATTCGTCGAAGGAAACTGAACAGCCGTTCTTGTTTGAGATGACAGCTTTGTAAGTACCATTAATTTCAAACTTGGAACCGTCGATAGAGACGTAAGCAAACTCAAAAGTTTCACCACTTGAGGAAGTAGCGACAACAGGGTAAGCAGCCATTTGTGTAGCATGGGAAGAGGCAATAGCTAAAACGCCTTCACCGGAACCACCGCTTGAAGCGAAGAAAGGACCGGCTTCACCAGAGTTACCAGCGGCGAACAAGACTGGAATTTCTTGGGCAATTCTAGAGGCAACTTGAGAAATTGGGAAATTCTTATAGCCACGATCAGCACCTAAAGACAAAGAAATAATATCTGGCTTATCTTCATAAGCTTTCAACAAACCGGCCATGATAATATCATCTTGAGTAGTATCTGAGCAACCAAAAACTTTGTACATTTTAATCTTAGCACCTGGGGCAACACCTTTCAAGTCATCAGTGTCACTAGCAATGATGGAGGAAACAAAAGTACCATGACCTGCACAATCCATTGGGTCAGTAGATGGGTCTGTCAAGGAAGTACTGAAGTCATAACCACCAACGACGGTGTAACCCTCACCGATACCACCACCTAGAGCGGGATGAGTATAATCAACACCGGTATCGACAATTGCAATTGTGATATCACTACCAGTGTAGCCTCTTTCATGTAGAGTTTCAACACCGGTCAAAGAATGTGGATTCCAGGAGGCAAAGGAAGCTTCAGAAACAGTGTCATCTAATGTAACATAACCAACTGGCCAGGCGTTCTGAATACCGGCTAATTCTTTCAAAGTTTCAGCAGTAGTGGAGTTTGAGTCAAGGACAGTGATGGAAGCACCCTGAAAAACAGAAGAATCATATTCATTGTGGACTTCAACAGTAGCGCCAATATCAGACAAAGAGGATGTAACAGCAGATAGACCACGCTTAGTGATACCAGCGGAGCTCTCGTATTGAACAATGTAACGATTTGGAACGGTTTTCTGATCAAACTTGTGAGAGTCATCATGGGAGGTAATGTCTCCAATGGAGAAAGCGTAGGCAGAAGTAGCGAGGGACATCAGCCCAGCAACTAAACTTCGACCGAAGATCATTGTGATAAGGAACGAATAAAAGTTGGTGGCGGGGAAACGAGTGTAGAGGCTTTCCAGGCTAGTACCAAGTTGGGCTCATGACGATCATGGCGATTTATCTTGGTTTATATATGAAGATCAAGCGTTCTTGGTCTAGCCATTGGCAAGTTAGATGGGTGTTTCTACAAGTTGGTACAACTTTCGCTGCACACCCAAACACGACCAATACTCGGAATCAATGCAATTGTTTAAAAAATACCATTTTTTAATGGCCAGGAACTAATTTACGTGATTTAATGCATCAAACTGGAATTCAAAGTTTAGCCTACAGTTTTTAGAGTTTAGATCGTCGATCCCTGGAGATCCTCATCGAGAAGTTGAATATTATTAGCCGTTGTAAGTCTAAATTGAGATTGCTATCTTCCTTTAAACAATGCTGAATCAACACGAGGTGCGGGAAGACCAAGAGAAGAGCACCTATCCCTTTAGCATCACCTTCAGTGTGATAGCAGACGCGTCTCCAGCGATATCTACGAACATTATTCGATGCCTCTTTGGTCTGGTTTTGCTTGGTTCTTTTTGTGGCCCCTGTACAGCCGCTCTTTCAACGTCTCTCTACGCCTCTCCGCGTCCGCCTCTCTTTGGGTTTCTTATCAGACGCAACTGTGGTACGCAGTTGCCAGGTGTTTGCCATTAGTCATAGCTCCTGGTTGCCTGACTGTTCCCCGCTATTTGCCTTCGGTACATTAGCCTATGAAGGCTACAACGGTTTTCTCGCAGGCGTTATTGCACAATTTTTAAGTGGTTTCGGGCTTAACGCTGGTATCGTTCTCCTATAGGTAATAATTAATTATATACCCCAGGTGTATTTGGTTCTCTGACATCTGCGGAACGCGTAAAGCTGATAAAATATCCCACTTTGGTTCTCAAGTCTCCTGAAAGGGTAAAGGGGAAAGTGCGGAGTTCATTTTGATAATTTTAATAGGGGAAGTCGATGGGCATTAGCTGGACGTCTAGGTATTTTAACTCGATCAACTTAATCTTTAATTATTTGGCATCAAGGACATCACTCACTATAGCCTAACTGTAACTAAGATAGTTTATATATGCTTAATGATCCAGGGTTGCCCTGTGAACTAAGTGAAGCAAGCGTTAAATAGCGAAGTGATTTGCACTCATAATAGTCCAGCTGCTATCGGACATAATAACGGTTTGAGGGTGAGTTATGCGTAACATTCTAAGGTCTGGAGCCTCACTTGGCTAATTACAAAGGCACGGGCTACCCGATTGGATGTTCGGTACCCAAAAAACTAACTCGCGTCTTTTGGTAGCGTACGGGTGCATTTACTTAGTGTGCCATTTCTACTTATCTCATTTGAGGATAATCATCGGGTTTATCGTATGGGTGTTTTCTATGATCTGCAGGTATGATTTCTAGAATCATTCCACTAGACAGGATCTGGTTAACGCTATAGTGGTTGGGTCTGCGTTGGGCCCTCATGAGCTAATCAGCGCATCTCTGCTGTTTGCTTTTTAAGCGTTACCCAGAATTGAGGCTGATTGAACTAGCGACTCTGTGTCACAACAGGTGAGTTGTGGTTCTTGGAGCTCTTCTTAGATGTTAAAGACAATACTTCAAAATCTAACGTAAACATCAGCATCCTTCATTTAGTTACGTCTCAAGTGAACCAAATCCTTCGTCAGTCCCTGATGTAATCATCAAGTCCAATTGATTTTGTCACCAATATCTACATGAATTCAGTATATATCCACATCCGATATCTCGGATTTAATTTTGCGCTATCAATGTTATCCCCGAACTCTGTCAATTGTCTTTAATAGAAGCTCAAATTTTTAGAACATCCAAGTAACGCCAGAGATCTAGATCATTACCTATACCCATACGGTCTTTGACTAGTTAGTGAAGGACACTTCTTAAGATCTGTGTGTGTCTGTGTGTTTTCCGTTGGGGCATTCTGATTCAACGCTAGTCCGAATGTATTTGATAAAATAGAGCTGTACCCCACAGAGCCAAATACAAGGTTTACACCAGTAAAATGATGGCCACCAATCAATTCCTTCCAAAGCTAATAACTAACTCACGCTTTTCGATAAATTTCCGTTGATTTCAACAAAAATTGAGGTCTTTTGCTTTTCTTCCCTTGGTGATGTGTTTTTCCCCAGTTTCCCATTTCGGTTATTAGCTTACACTGTAACCCACAACAATCAAAAAACTGGGGTAAATGATGAAAACATGAAATCCATAAAGTCCGACTTTCCCACTTCCTCCTTGGTTTACAAGATATCCATCATTATTTGTTGAATAGTAATGGACAAACGATACTTGTCACAGCCAATTCCTGGTACAGAGGAAGTTGGATACTCTGCCACGTACAGAAACTCTCATTCCCCAGAGAAGCTAATCAGTGTTCCAAATGATACAATTCGTACATTCTACGACTATGACAAGGAAAAATTTGATAAATATGCCAATGAGTACTGCTTTGGGAATAGGTTTGGTCTTGAAGGTGATGTGCTTCCTTATTTCAACTATTTGACCTACGCTGAGGTGAATGAACGTAAGTTAAATTTTGGCTCTGGGTTAGTACACTCCTTGAAGTTGAATCCAAAGTTCAAAGATGAAGATTTCATTATTTCCTTCTTTAGTGGGAACAGAATCGAATGGATCATTGCTGATTTAGCCACTAGAGACTTTTCCATCCCTAATACAGCTCTTTATGACACCTTGGGTCCAAGTTCTTCACAATACATCTTGAAGCTCACCAATTCACCAGTGATTATCTTGAGTAAGGACAAAATCTTGAAAATGCTGACCTTAAAGAAGAAATACGCCATTGATGGATTGATTCAGCTGATCTCGATGGATGATTTGACGTATGATGATCATTACTTGGTTGAAATTGCTCAGAATTTAGGAATTTCATTATTTGACTTCAAACAAATCGAGGCCCTAGGTTCTCAGAATAGACTTTCGGAAGATTACAACGTTCCCACACCAGATACTCTCTACACTATCTCCTTCACCTCTGGTACTACAGGTAATCCAAAAGGTGTTGTCATTACCCATGGCATCGCAATCGCTGGTATTACATCATGTTTCATCCATATGAAACCCCCAACTACGGTCATCAATGGAGGTAATATCGATGAAAAGGGGTCACAGATCAGAGTGTTAAGTTACTTACCACTAGCACACATCTATGAGAGAATGTTGATCAGTTGGGCTACTTTTTCAGGTTTCGCTGTTGCATTCCCCACTAAACCAGGTACTGAATCTCTATTCGATGATTTAAAGATCTTAAAACCAAATTACTTTACGGGTGTTCCAAGAGTTTATACTCGTATTGAAACAAGAATCAAGAGACACATCCATGATTTATCTGGGTTCTCACAGGAACAATTCCAAAAAATGATGGATGAAAAGGAAGAATTAGGGTTCACTGGTGATTTTGATACTTTAACCAGAAAGCATTGGCTAGTTAATAAGCTATGTGGTATTGATGACTTGAAGAAAGAGTTAGGTTTACAAAACGTGAGATATTTGACTTCTGCTAGTGCTCCAATCTCCTCCAACTCCATCAAATTTTTGAAGAACTCACTAAATGTGGGGTTTGAGAATTCTTATGGACTAACTGAATCATTTGCTGTTATGTCGTGTGATGACCCTTTCAATACTCACCAAATTGGTAATGTTGGTCCTCCTAATTCCGCAACTGAGATGAGATTAAAAGACGTTGAAAACATGGGATATTCTGCTAAGGACAAGCCATATCCTCGTGGTGAGCTTCTACTACGCGGTCCACAAATATTTAAAGAATACTACAAGAATCCTGAAGCTACAACATCATCATTTGATAACGACGGTTGGTTCAAGACTGGTGACATTGCCACTATCGATGAATATGGTAAGATTCATATCATTGATCGTGTTAAAAACTTCTTCAAATTAAGTCAAGGTGAATATTTAACCCCGGAAAAGATCGAAAATATCTACTTGGCTAGTAATAAATTATTGACACAGTGCTATGTGCATGGCGATCCATTGAAGAATTATATCGTTGGTGTCGTTGGATTCGATAAGGAGATGTTGAAGAACTTTTTAAATACTAATCACTCCAATGAGGTCAATGACACTAACGTCGCTGAGTTTCTGTCCCTTCCACAAGTTAAGAAGCTAATATTGAGTGAGATCAACGCAAATATCACTAACAAACTACAGGGTTTTGAGAAGATCCACAACTTCCATTTTCACCATCAAGACATTGAGCAACCATTGAAAGTAGAAGACGACGTTTTGACGCCAACTTTGAAGCTGAAGAGAGCTCAGGCAAAGAAAAAGTTCAATGAAGCCTTACAAAGATTATATGATGAGGGCTCTCTACTAAGAACAGACTCTAAAATGTAATTAAAAATGCATAAGCGCTTGGACTTTATCGTAGTGTACAGGGTAAAACCATTCGCGCAAATTCGCGAGATTTTCGCGGGTAAAAGAAAAATTGTATGCACGATAAACTTTGAGCTTAACATTAGTATGTGATAACAGCTCATCTCACCTTAAATTTTCCATTCTAATAGACTGAATCGTTCCCACATGTGGCCAGCGAAAAAGGGACTGGGTCCGCAGCTCACGTGGGGTCTTCAAGGGGCAAACATGTACCTGGAGCAATTGAACGACGAGAAGCCCTGGATCTTTGCTCGGTCGCGCGATGAGGGTATAAACATCAACAAGATTCACAACTCCACGCAACGAGTTGTGCCTCCGCAATTGGCCAATTTGGAATTATCAGACACCAAAACGACGCTATATAGCGATGTGATACTCAGTGTTCCTGATGAAATCACCAAAGGCTTGCAAGAACAGGCGAAAATGACCACATCTCAACTGATATATGATCCGAAGTCAGTGGGAAAGATATTGGACACGGGGAACTTGAGAAGAAAAAGAGGTACCTTGGGCTCTGATGTCGTTGCGTATGTTTCCAAATCTTCACAGTCACAACTTGTTGTCCAGCACCTTGAAGTGAAGAATGAGACTGTGGTGAAGGAACCGGAAGAAGCTGACGAAGATGAGATGGATACAGACAAGCGAGATATTGCTGTGTTGAAAGTGCCCGTTTTCGGTAGTGGTGCTTCCATTGACCTTGAACTATCTATCAAGCAGATTGAAATCTGCAAATCCTCCTCTGAGTATAGGATCCCACAAGAACTCATACTGGTTAGGACACTAGTCTCCATCTTTGTTATCAAAGTGGAAATAGCGAGCCATAAGAAGAAGAAAATCACTCTTTCAGTGATACACAAGGTTGATTCCAGTGATTTGTTTGAAGGTGACTTTACACACATTATTTATGACCCATATGATAATACAAAATTTGCCGTTGTTGACACAAAGGGTAACTGGGCAGTTTTGAAAACTTCGAAGGACCGAAAAACTATTGAAGTATTGTATCGTGGTGCAGTTAATGACCTTGAAGATTTTTCCAATTTCAAAAGAATTTCCTGGAGCAGCGATGATGATGAGATACTGTTGATGAGCCGGTCATACTTGAAAAAGATCAAACTGTCAACTGGTGAAACAACAGATGTTATCATAGCCAAACAATGGTCTCGAATCAGGGAATATAAGATATCTGACACAAACGATAAACATGGATTCCTTTTAACATCAAGGGAATTGATCTGGGTGGACACGTCGATTGGCTTTAAGAGACTGCTATCATGGAAACATTACCTTGATCCTGAGGACCCATCTTTGACAATGGAGATCAGTACTATTGATGATGTCCATTATATCATGCTCCATACACATTCAAATCCACTATTAGTCATCTTTCAGTTCAGAGTGGATGAAGGTTTCGCTAGATCAATCCATGACCCATTGATCATCAAGACCGATAATACCAGTGTCGCCCAAAACTACATCTTACTCCCTGTACATGACAAGGTACTATCCTTATTCAAGATTACCATACAGCTGGAGATCAGAAAATCTATTTTAGCTCCATTCAAAGGTGAAGTTCTGAAATACTCTGAGATCAGGGAAAAGAAACAAGTTTCAAAGAAGACATATGTCGAAAGATATGGTTACAAACTTGATCCTGAACGTATTGGTGAAGCTACTTTGAGAAGGTTCAATAAGAGCCTATTTGGTGCCCCAAAACAGGATACAACTAACTTGAAGGATGAAACTGTGTTCCAAGAATATGCTACGAGATTCACCATTGATGAAGATGGCTTATTCAACCCAGTTTCTATGTTCGATTTCACTGATCCAGTAGAGAAATTCGATGGATTTGAGGAGTTCGACAACATGTTTGATCAATTGTCTGAACATTTCCAATCGCACAATTTGGAGTTTTTACCTTTGAGAAGTCTATCTAAGCATGTGATTGATAGTGGCGTTAACTCCTTTGAAGAGTTATACAACAACTTATTCAAATCATGGAGGTCTTCAATCATGGCAAAGAAGGCCACTGCTGACGTTGGTTTATCAATGTCACTTGCATATGACCCAAATAAAGAATCTGTGGAGTTGTCACAGAAAGTTGAAAAACTTCCAAAGAGTTTAAAAGACATTGTTGATGAATGGGATAAAGATTACGACGATGAGGATTACCAATTCGAAGAGAATGACCGATTGAGTCAAGTTGAGAAGGAGCTCTTCTCTCAACCAGCACAGCCCGTAATCCAGATTACTCAATCACAGCCAACAATTACCAATTCATCCCAAAGACCACCTGAGCAACAACTGCTAAGACCATCGAGTCAAAAGAAACGCTCGAGCCAAAAAGAAACTTTCTCACAGAGAATGAACACTTCTCAATCAACACAGAAGAAGAAAAAGAAAAGGATCAAAGGCTTCGCCTGAACTTTTAGGATCCGCAATTTGCATACAACTTTATGTACTGTTACCATATTTATTACTGCATTAATTTAACGAACAAACCTGCATTTTTTATGACACATTTCTGTAGCGATGATGAATCCTTGACAAGGCATATAGAGAACCTGGTAAGCGACACAGGTTTCGCGAAAATAATTTTTCATGAGTCAACGACAATTATATATAAAACGCTTATCAGATCCAAGTCAATTCTCGGATTCTTCTTTGAATTTACACGGCTATTTGTCATACAGTTATTCACACAATATAATGTCTGCCTCCCTAAGAGCCACTTTTGCTAAATGCAAAGAAGAAAGTAAGTTGATTCCTCCGAGGAACCTGCTGGTAATGTCCGGTGGAGAAGCTCCGAATGTGATCAAAGCGAAACGTACTAACATCTTGATTCAGAGCGTAACGCCCTAGTTACCTTCGTCACTGTTGGTTATCCAACTATTGAAGACACAATTCCTATTTTGAAAGGTTTCCAAGAAGGTGGTGTCGACATCATCGAATTAGGTCTTCCATTCTCCGATCCAATCGCTGACGGTCCAACTATCCAAGTCGCCTCCACCACTGCTCTAGAGAATGGTGTTACCACTGTCAAGACCTTGGAACTAGTGAAGCAAGCCAGAGCCGAAGGTGTCACTGTCCCAATCGTCCTAATGGGCTACTACAATCCAGTGCTACAATACGGTGAAGAGAAATTCGTTGCTGAAGCCAAAGAAGCTGGTGCCAACGGTTTCATCGTTGTTGATTTGCCACCTGAAGAAGCTGTCAAGTTCAGAGGTCTAAGTACCAAATATAGTCTTTCCTATATCCCATTGGTTGCTCCATCAACCACCGACGAAAGATTGCAATTACTATCCGAAATTGCTGATTCATTCATTTACGTTGTTTCCAAAATGGGTACCACCGGTGCTTCCACTAATGTTAGCTCCGGTATCAGTGAACTAGTTGCCAGAGTGAGAAGGTTCACTGGTGACACCCCATTAGTCGTTGGTTTCGGTGTCAGTAATAGAGAACATTTCACCACTGTCGGTTCTTTATCCGATGGTATCGTCATTGGTTCAAAGATCATCACTCTCCTGGGTGAATCAGAAGAAGGTAAACGTGGTGAAACTGCTAAGAAATTCGTTCAAGAAATCTTAGAAAACAGACCAGTCTCAAAATATGAATCTGTTGACTCTGACGATTACAAATCTAAACCACAAGCTGAATTTAAAGAACAACATAAATATCCAGCCAGATTTGGTGAATTTGGTGGTCAATACGTTCCAGAAGCTCTACATGCCTGTCTAAGAGAATTAGAAAAAGCTTTTGAAGATGCTGTTGCTGATCCATCATTCTGGGAAGAATTCAAATCATTATACCAGTACATTGGTCGTCCATCTTCATTCCATAAAGCTGAACGTTTAACTGAACATGCCGGTGGTGCTCAAATCTGGTTGAAACGTGAAGATTTAAATCATACCGGTTCACACAAGATTAATAACGCCTTGGCCCAAGTGTTGATTGCTAAGAGATTAGGGAAGACTGAAATCATTGCTGAAACCGGTGCTGGTCAACACGGTGTTGCCACTGCTACTGCATGTGCCAAATTCGGTTTGAAGTGTACAGTCTACATGGGTGCTGAAGATGTTCGTCGTCAAGCTCTAAATGTCTTTAGAATGAGAATTTTGGGTGCTGAAGTCATTGCTGTTACTAACGGTACTCAAACTTTAAGAGATGCTACTTCTGAAGCCTTCAGAACCTGGGTCACTAAGTTAGAAACAACCCATTACATTGTTGGTTCAGCCATTGGTCCACATCCATACCCAACTTTAGTGCGTACTTTCCAATCTGTCATTGGTAACGAAGCCAAAGAACAATTCAAAGCTTTGAACGATGGTAAATTACCAAATGCTATTGTTGCCTGTGTCGGTGGTGGTTCAAACTCTACAGGTATCTTCTCCCCATTCGAACACGACACTTCAGTTAAGCTATTAGGTATTGAAGCTGGTGGTGATGGTCTAGATACAGGTGTCCACTCTGCCACTTTGACCGCTGGTGAACCAGGTGTGTTCCACGGTGTCAAGACCTACGTTTTACAAACCAAAGACGGTCAAATTCATGACACTCACTCTGTTTCCGCTGGTTTAGATTATCCAGGTGTCGGTCCAGAATTAGCCGCTTGGAAAGCCAGTGGTCGTGCTGAATTCAAGGCCGCCACTGATGCTGAAGCTCTATTGGGTTTCAAATTATTGTCACAATTAGAAGGTATTATCCCAGCTTTGGAATCATCACATGCCATCTTTGGTGCTGTTGAACTAGCCAAGACTATGAAACCAGATGAACATATCATTATTAACGTCTCTGGTAGAGGTGACAAGGATGTTCAAAGTGTCGCTGAAGTCTTACCAAAATTAGGTCCAAAGATTGACTGGGACTTAAGATTCGAATCATTCAAATAGATTTTCTATAGTTGATGATTTAATGTAACGAGGTATAGATACGATAGTACAATTTCTATTGTAATGTAAATGGAAACGACGAATATATTAAAATGAAGTATTAAAGCTCAAAAAGAACTCGTTTTTGTAAACACAAATGTGAGCCTTTTGAATAAGTGCTAATTATGATGCATAATTTAACTTCGAACTGAAATGATATGGTTAAGATGACAATGATAAAAATGTCTAGTAAAAATGAGTATAACAACGTGAACTTTCATGAATTTCCATCTCAGCTTTCAAGGCATTCAACTCGTCTTTTATCATCTGTGCAATAGCTGGAGTCAATTGGTTACAAGTTGCAATGTCTGGATGTCTATCATAGTCATCCTCATGGAATGCATCATACAATGTGATTTTAGATGAGAATGTAACTTTTCTCAATGGATTATAGCCTCTTTTTTCTGAGTGGAATGATCTGAAAGATGAATCATCATCTGAGGCAGTATAATGATGAGGGTTTTCCAATGCTGGAGCTTTCAAACCTCTGAATGACATAGATATTGGACGTGCTAATGATCCCTGTGCATTTGGAACATAGGAAGTTTGTTGGAGGAATGGTGATGATAATGGAGATGGTGATTGTAGTCCCGAGTTGAATTTACCATCAAATGAAGTGACAGGTGATTGGTTTATTGATGGTGAGTTTAAAGGTGGTGCAGATAATGGAGCTGTGAATTTTGATGGGTCTGGTGAATCATATGGAGAACCTTGGTCGGAAGTTGGTAGGTCAAAGTTCAAGTCTAGATCATCACCAAAGTTGATAAAGTCAGCAAATTCTGCTAGTTTAGATATGTCCTCTGCTTCTTCATCTTGTGTGACTTCATAAGAATCAGCAATATTATCAAATTCTAAAGTTTGACTAAATTCTTCAACGTTAAATAGTTCTTCATTATCTTGTTCATCATCAGATAGATACTTCTTGAAAGATGAGATAGATGGTTTCTTTAACACTGAACTTTGTGGTGATTTGGTTAGATCCGGTGTACTCATCTCTTTACCAAATTCAATGGACCAGCCTTCATCTTTAGCGTTTGATTCAATAGCTTCTGTCAACGACATACGATTCTGCATGGTTGACGAGATAGAATGTCTTGATCTAACTGATCTCACAGATCTGTTTCTCTCAAGTGACACAATACTTTCAACTTCTTGTGGGTTCAATGACTTTGGGAATAGTACCTCACCATTGGAAACTTGTGAAGCTCTCTTGTTGAAATCTTCAGATTCTATTGTAATTGGATCTTGGATCTTTAAATTGTTAAAGTCTTCATTAAATTCACCAAAATCTTCAAATGATTGACGTGATGAAATGGATGATTTGACGGGGGACTCATTTCTTTCAGATTCTGGGGATACTTGAATTAATTTAGATTTTCTTTTGAAAGCACTGAATAAAGAGTTTGTAGAAGTGGATCTCTTTGCTACTTTTGGTCTGGTTGTTTGAAGATTATTGTGACTGACAGAGTTCTTTAAAGAAGGAACAGAATTCTTCTCAACTTTAGTTTTTTGCTTTTTAACTTCTTGTTCTTTTGATTGTGGTTTGATTTGTTCAACACCTTGTGAAACAGATCTTTTATTTGATTTAAAAAATGACATGAAACCTTTTTTTTTCTTTTGTTGTTGAGCTTTTGGATCGATTAAGACCGGTAATGAGGATGATCTTTGATTATATTGAGGTGATGTAAATTGTGCTCTTGTCTTTGGCATGATTTTAGGACCATTAGATGGGCTAGTACTGATACCACTGAAACTATCATTAGTACCCTGGCTCAGCCTTGGAGTTGATTGTAAGACCTTTGGTGATGATTTTATGCTAGCATCGATAGATCCTCTAGATTGGTGTTTGTATAGATCTGGTGTTTGTATGATCTCTGGTGTCATTGGACGAATTGGAGATTTTTGAATCACAGATGCAAAACTTGTACTATGTCTCATTTCTTTAGGAATTTCATTTTCTTTGGATATCAAGATATCATGTTTTGGAAATTCTTCCATTCTTGGAACCTGTGGAGTTTCAAAGATATCAGTATTTTCTTCCTGTGGGTTAATTGTAGTTACAATGGATGTATCAGCAGCAGCAGTGATGAAAGTTTCATCTTCGTCATCGATTTGAATCAAATTTGGTGAAGGTTCTTCAGATACACTACTTCTTGAAACTTCTTCAATTGGTCTTAATTGTGCAGAGGATGGTGATTCATCCTTAGCAGTTATAGTATCTAGTGATGTATTGGAATGTAAAGGTGATGGTTGATATTTAGTAGATTTTTTCTCAAGGATAGCAGCTAATGCAGATAATGAAGGGGAATTTGTCATTGCAATTTGACCTGTTGGTGTGACTTTCTCTTGAATTTCTTTTAATTTAACAGAATCCATTGATTCTGAGAGAACCATTGATTTCCTTAGATTTGTTGCATGGTCCTTATTTGAATCAGAGTTATAAAACCCTGTTTGTAATAGATCTGGTGATTCAATGTCTTGTGGGTTAGATACGGGGATTTTATGACCATTGTAAGGTGAAGATTGAGTTGATGTTGGTGCTGAAGAAGTGGAGAACTGTTCTTCTTCGTAGCTCATACTGGAGATGGAGGACAGTGAGGTTTCCTGTTGAACAGAAGCGACTCTGTACATAATTCTATTGTTCTTGAGTTTCGAGTGGAATTTTTCTTGAATTATTTTTCGCTATGGGAAAATAGCGAGCCTTAAAGGTGAATCTAGAATTAAGTTGAGTCTGGGCAATAGAGATGGAGGGGGAGCCTAATAGAAATTATAAATGATATAAACAATGTTTTAGAAGTTGTGGATACCAATACGCAAAAAGAGAAAATTTAGAGAATTGAAAAGAATTGAGATTATCGCTGCAAATTGTTTAACGTTACTTAAATTTCTTTTCTGTCTTAACTTGAATCATTTTTGCAGCACTTTGGCACTTCCCAATTAGGAAACGTGAAGGTACAAAACGCGAAAATTTAAGAAAATTTAAAAAAATAAACCGCGTTTTATCATGAAAAAATCGCGTTTTGGCATAAATTGGCGTTTTTTTTATAACACTCATTCTTCGCCGAGTGGCGAAGTTCATGTGCCAATTTACCCCAATCCGGTAATAACGGTTCATCTATTCATTAAGCACTTGATTTAACAAATTGAATAAGTAACGATATAATATATGAGTTTATGACTTGAGAAATAGGATTCTGGTTTATTCTTTGACTGTATCTAAGACTTGAATACTCAGCTGTATAATTATCACTAAACTCTTCAGTAATTTGCAGTTTGAGCACGTAATAATAAAATGATCTAATTATCTAAACATCACTGCTTTCAAAGAACTAATTATGACTATTATATATATACGTAGTTTATCTGCTCCATACTGTAATGTTTTGCTAATTCATCTAATATATTTATATGTACTATTACTGACTAAAGTATAAGTTATGAATATGATATAATTTTTACACTTTTACAAGCATTGACTATACTTAGAGTAATAAATTACAAAATCATTCTTACCCATCTCTGAGAATTTAAAAATTCAAAGCTAAAATGCCGCGGAGCCGGATCGGTAACTAGTTATTGCTCAAATTGGTTTGAGAGGTATTGAATAAGTCCACTAATTAAGATGAGACTGCTTGAAGTTATCACCTTTATAACTAAATTAAAGTGCTAGCTAGGCCGCTTCCATGCAATTATTAATGTTTGTGTAATTTAATAGCTTACGATTCATACAAGTTTTTCACCGGACGAATCTTGATGGATATGACTTGTAAATTGTTTTTTCTAAAGCTGCATTGTACAGCTATAGTAGCCAGTCGAAGATCAAAAAGAGAGTCAAGAAAAAGTCTGTATCACACGTATAGACAATCTATCTTCTTTACAAAGGAAAACGGTTCTTTGAGATGTAACCCCAATTGGAAGAGATCGACTTTAATTCCATGAAATACAACATGATAAATCGGGTCCCTTATGAAAAGAGATCCAGGACCTGGTAAAAGTGTAAGTTTGATTGGATATGTTTGTCGGTATTCACTTGTTGAGGTTTTAGATTGATTCAGGTTTCAAAGTTAATGAAGTCGGAGTCGACATTTCCATATACATAAATTACATTACTATATAAGCCGGGGGTATCCGCTTCCCTAATCAGGTATGTCAAAACGATCGTAGAGCCACACACCAATTTTTTCTCTCTCTCTCTTGATGGACGCAGTATGCTCAGAAGGTGAATTCTTATCAGTTGTCATCAAAGTCTCCCTCCCAATTACTATTCTATGGCTACGCAATACTTTTTAGTTTAGTGAAACTTTGTTCCAGATCCAATCGAATGTAGATTTGCGAATGAACAATACGCAATTTAGCCGTTTCTGGGCCTGGGGGTTTGATTTAGTTCTTCGGTTTAGTCCATTGTCCACTTTACTGATAAGAACAATTATGGAGAATGTACATAATTATGCAAGGTAACGGCTTTAAGTATAAATCCGATTAAGAAAAAAGGGCTGAAAAGTTTCTCCGAAATCCGGTACAGGCGAGCCTAAGCTGAATCGGAGTGTATATAATGATGTTCAATGATGTTCAATGATGACCTTCACAAATTCAGTGACGTATATAGGAAGATGGAGAACAAGTTACACATTCATGGGGAAAGTGTGACTTGAAAGTTTAAGATTACGCAGAGCCCATTGATTGGGCGTACCCCAGTACGAGGGAGCCAATTGGGGTTTTTCTACAATTTTTTTTTCCAGCGTCGAGGGAATCATATCATGGGCTATAATATCCAATAAAGTCGGCGAAATTGCAAATGTGCCAACAACTTTCGGCTTTCAACGCTCGACGACACCCAATTTCCAGCATGAGCACATCAGTCCAGTCATAAATCAAAAAAAATAATATACATGAGGGCAAGAGAGAGACACAATTGGGCTGCGTTGTCAGAAGGGACGTGCAGTAATCGGTAATTGGTAATGGATACTATCACCATCACTACCTTTACAAAAAATTGTCATTGAGTTAGCTCCGTAATTATACATTAACACCGAGTCCACCCAGTGACCCCACCCAAGGTTTATTCTTTTAATTCAGATCGGTTCATCTCCGGCAGCTTATGGCTCGTGGGTCCTGGTAGGGCCAGTGCCCGAAAGCGTCGATTGTTTCTTTTTGCTTCTTTTTTGCTGATGAGCTTTTTAATCTCTGTCCAATCAGAGCACGCCACTGCAAACGAGCTGCATAAAACCGATTTCTGGTACTGTTGAATGAGAAAAGTATATAAAGTACATGAAGATCTGGAAATTTTCTTTCACTCTTTATTAAATCTTACTCCCTAATCTTTGATCCCTATCAAATTATATCAATTACAATGGTCCAACCATCAGAACCAGAATTCGAACAAGCCTACAACGAAGTTATCTCAACTTTAAAAGCTTCTGCTTTATTCGAAAAAGAACCAAAATATGAAAAGGTTTTAAAAGTCATTGGTATTCCAGAAAGAATCATCCAATTCAGAGTCACTTGGGAAAATGACAAAGGTGAATTAGAAGTCAACAGAGGTTACAGAGTTCAATTCAACTCTGCTCTAGGTCCATACAAAGGTGGTTTAAGATTGCACCCTTCTGTTAACTTATCCATCTTAAAATTCTTGGGTTTTGAACAAATTTTCAAGAACGCTTTAACTGGTTTAAACATTGGTGGTGGTAAAGGTGGTGCTGATTTCAACCCAAAGGGTCGTTCCGATGGTGAAATCAGAAGATTCTGTTACGCTTTCATGAGAGAATTATCTAGACATATTGGTCAAGATACTGATGTCCCAGCTGGTGACATTGGTACCGGTGGTCGTGAAATTGGTTTCTTATTTGGTGCCTACAAAGCTTACAGAAACTCTTTCGAAGGTGTCTTAACCGGTAAGGGTTTAACTTGGGGTGGTTCTTTAATTAGACCAGAAGCCACTGGTTACGGTTTAGTTTACTACACTGAACAACAAATCAAATACGCCACTAAGGGTAAAGAAGATTTCAAAGGTAAGAGAGTTGCCATCTCCGGTTCAGGTAACGTTGCCCAATACGCTGCTTTAAAAGTTATCGAATTAGGTGGTATCGTTGTTTCCTTATCTGACTCAAAGGGTGCTATTATCTCAGAATCAGGTATTACTCCAGATCAAGTTTACGCTATTCAAGCCGCTAAATTAAAATTCAAATCCCTATCAGACATCATTGGTGAAGCCTCTGCTTTCTCATCAAACCCAGTCAAATACATTGAAGGTGCTAGACCATGGGTTCATGTTGGTCAAGTTGACGTTGCTTTACCATCTGCTACTCAAAACGAAGTTTCTGGTGAAGAAGCTAAAGCTTTAGTTGCTGCCGGTGTTAAATTCGTTTCTGAAGGTTCTAACATGGGTTCCACCCAAGAAGCCATTGATGTCTTCGAAGGTGAACGTATCTCCACTAAATCTGCTGATGCTCCAGCTGTCTGGTACGGTCCTGGTAAGGCTTCAAATGCTGGTGGTGTCTTAGTCTCCGCTTTAGAAATGGCTCAAAACTCTCAAAGATTACAATGGACTGCTGAACAAGTTGATGCTGAACTACACAAGAGAATGATCAACTTATTCAACGAATCCATCGAATACGCTAAGAAATACGGTAAAGAAACCAACAAGGAAGCTTTACCATCATTAGTTCAAGGTGCTAACTTGGCCGGTTTCGTCAAAGTTGCCGATGCCATGTTCGACCACGGTGATGTCTTCTAAATTTAACGAATATTCTGTGAATAGACGAGAAAAAAAATCAATGTAAAGAGTTATGATAGAAATGAAACAATTGTAGTAATCGCATTAAGAGTATATTCAAAATATGCACTAATTAGTCTCCAATTATTAAACATTGAGGTGGAGGCTTGTATAAGTTTCGCGATTTGTTGATAATTCAAAAGTACAAATAAATATTGAAAAGTCATCATCGAACCACGCATAAATCTCAAATAAGTCACATAAACCATGACTATTGTCAACACAACTAGGCCCTCTGAGTAGGTAGAGCCACTGATAAGCACACATGAACACTACTAACATCTTGAAACAGTCAAATCAGCTGGTCCAAAAATGGGTTTATTGCATATTCTGACTATACATCCTCCACCAATCTTTCTATAACAAAACTAGAGTCGATAAAGGGTGCAACCTGGAGATTATCCCCTAAGAAAACATACCAGATAAAGACCAATCCGGCATCCAAACTCAATGAGATCAAGCTAGTACAATGGTCACTCTCCGGTGCTGATCTGACCATCGTTGATGAATTGGGGAACTTGACTGTGCTGGGTACCGGTATAGTTAAGACCTCACCAACTACGCAACAGGCATCATGTTTCGAGGATATTGAGATCCTTTACCAGGATGATATTGCTCCTACTTCTTTGAAATTGAATCCTAATGTCGATGGATTCAACAGCGTGGTTGCCTTTAAATGGTTGAATGTTGATAAACCGGTCATTTCAAGTTCTCCAGCATTGAGGACAGAAAAAGGTTACAATTACAGTGTCCACCAATATAAATCATATGGTGCCCTACATGGTGTCCAAGGTAAATCAGGTTTTTTCGCCCTACGAAGAAATGGCTCATTGAGCTTCTATTATCAAACACTAAGCCCAGCATTTGAATATAGAAAGATCGAAGTTGAATTGGAAACAGGAGGTAGCGGATGGTTGGAAAATGCCAGTATCGGTTACAACAGAGATGGATCCATCATTGTTGCTACCCATTCATCGCTTGATAATTCCTTGAAAGTGTACAAAGTATTGATTAACTGGGGTAGTAACCCTCAACAGAACTTGGATCCTACAGTGAAAGTCGAAAAATTGATCAACGAAACTGCCCCAAGAATTGGTGAAAACGGTCTATTTTTGAAGTTGAACAGTATAAATATAATTTCCAGCAACTTTTCAATGGATACAGAATTAGATATCTTGCTAACATTATCGGGACCAGGTGTTTCCAATGGCAAGACCCTATTACAAAAATATCGAATCTCCAACGAGTTCAAAGGTCTGAAATTCAAGAACGATGTGAATACCGTAGTGGGATATCCAAACTTGATTTTGACTAATGAAATCTCAATTAACGATGAGATTGTGAGTTTGAGTACGAAAAATTTTGATTTCTTGATTGTGTTGGTGTTGAAAAATGGGGATATTCAATTAAGAAATAGAAAGAACCTAGCATTACAATCTGGATCCAAGTCATCAATCTCCTCATTGTTGGAAGTCGGTTTCAAGTTTCAACTACCACATGAAAACCTATCATCAGTGGCCATTTCACCATGTCTTTGTGGCTTAGTATTATTAAATGGTAACAAATTGACCTTCCACTCTCTTGAGAAAACGGAAAAAGTCTGGAATGATGAAGAGATCCTAATGGTATCTGCTGCTGTATCATACCTGTTTGCCTCTGCTTGTTATACCAGTACCGGTGCCGATGAATTGATTGCCAGTGTTCAAAGAGAGATTTCACAAATCGAAGACTTACAAATTAGAAGCAAACTGGTTTTAAAGATCCTGGAGGAGAGTCATAGAGCTTTGAACTTTTCCTTGGATTTCCCAAAGGACCAGGTTGACAGACTATTGGTGAACCCACCCATCCAGAAGCTACTCTCTTTACAATACTCACTTGGTAAGTACGCTAGCACAACAGAACAAAGCTACATGGCCATATCAATTCTGAACTTGAGACTGGTCGCCTTCAGTATCATGTTGTCATTGAGGACGTTATACCATCAACAACAGAGAATAGCGAAAAAGGGCAATGCCGAATCAGTGGTTGATGCAATTTACAGAGCTGAAAACTTGTTAAGTACAGTGGGTACAATCAGCTGGTTTATTGAGTTCTTGGTCTTTGTCACTCAGGAATTGATCAAGTTGAGAACAGACCCTACTCATAAGAGCATCGTGCTTGCCCTGTGCTTGAGTAAGATTCCAAGGTCATTAATGGTTTACATCATTGCTGGTATCAAAAGGATCGATGAGTTCTTTACCAAGATTGAAGAAGGCCACAAGAAGTACAAACAATTGCCAATAAATTTGGAATTATTCCAAGCGAGTGTTTCACGTTTTAGAACCTTGTTAAGTTTCGTTGAATTGCAAACATTTGAGAAGTTCTTTGCATCAATTGAACAAACCCTCCATAACAATGATCCAAATAACTTGGTCGTTGAACAACAATTGATCTTCCAAAACAAGATTCCAGACGTTTACAGAGATGGCATTGGTTCATTATTTAGCAAATTTGAGGAATTATTTCAAAACACAGACCTATCCAAACTGTTCTTTCATGATACAACATGGCTGAACTTCACGATCACGGAGAATAAATTTCCACAACAGACAATTACAACAGATAACACCGTTTATCCAGTGTTGAACCTATCGAAAGACTTGGTTGATGACGTAACGAAACTGAAGATCACAAACAAGAAGAGATTGAAGAAATGTGTCAGATGTGAATATATTACGTCAGATACCAACAATTCTGAACCTATGTTGATACTGCCAGGACTTGGGGCAAATACCAATGCTAATCATTGGCCTGCTGCCTTTCATAAAACTTGTATCTGCGGGAGTTGTTGGATATATGTGAACGAGTCTGAGACGATTCAATGAAAGCGATTGTTGATTGCATTAAAGCATTTTAGTAACCTGAAATTACGACCATTGTAGATAATCCTTACAGTAGAAGATGTCAAATTTGGTTTATGATCTCCTTTTTTTTTCCACATCTGAATTGACCGAGATCTAGACGACAAAAGATCATCGATAAGATCTGTTCAAAGACAACAAGGCTTACCACTTCATCAAAAATCGAGAACCAGGGTTGACGAGTTGCTAATTATAGGAGATTTGCGAGTAGTAGTTATGGAGGCGTAGATTGTAGACTCGAGTTTATTAGGATAAGAGCAGTCTCTTTCATGAATCATTTGAGATGCGTATACATGTTGAAGCTCTAGTTCAACATTGATTGATAGAGATGTGACTGGTGGTGGGGAGTACCTCATTAAACGGGATCAAGACCAATGGTCCAAAGTCCTGACACCCCCAAGCAATTATTCCTGAAACTGCATCAATCGTTCGCCCACAGTTTCCAGCCAAAAATCCGTGCCTATTTGATCACCGCTCTAATTCTAAGTTGCAGCATTGTTTCGTGGATGAATGCCTTTGAAGAACATTCGGTGAGATGATTTTCTACATGGGTAGCAAAAGCCGACCAGATCTCTAAACCTGTCATCGCTATTTTAGATCTGGTTAGAACGAGGGTTTGTCTCATTGGACCAATTTCTTAGCCAAATATGGAGTCCACACCGGGGTGTGGGGTTGTGTGAGCATTATGTTTTGCATTTCGCGAGTCCACAGTAGTGGCTGTGTTAATAATGACTTCCACGATGTTTGATAAAAGACCAGGTGTCAGGGATCAAGACATGCTGCTGCAACCACTGTGTGAAACGAAACACTAGATAGTGAAACTTGCCCAGTGGATTCGCTATCAGATAAGTCCGAACTAAAATCTCACGATACGCGATCTTCCTTGACGCGTTTAATAGATTACCGCATTGGGTTAAAATTGAATTTTGGCAAACACGCGTGGGATGCAGGTTTATGCATCGTCGTTATGCGAGAGGGACGAACGTTGCACAAGCGCCCCTTTCAAGACAGTTTCAGTAAGACAGTGAAATGACAGAGATGGCAGAAATGGCAGAAACTCACGTCCCCGAGGCGGCCAGGGAAATAAGCTTCACAGGGATGAGGGACCAAGTGGGAATGCAGTATGACGATGACATTGTCGCAGGATTTGTAAGTGGGCTCAGTACAGTGGTGATTGGAACCAGACCTCGATATGTCGTTGAAGTATAATTCGTAACTACACTTTCACTCCACCGATGTAAGAAAATTTTAGGCACTGACCAAAGTTGGCATTCAACCTAACAGCTAGCAGCTGTGATATTTTATACTGGAGATACAGCTCAGAGTTGGGCATGGTGCTTCAATTAGAGTTCGATGACGAGGAAGCCATTCTATCTGAACCAGGCTTAGACTACAAGTTCATGACCCTATATAGATCTGAGCTGGGAAGACTCAATAGAAGACCCGTGATGAGATTGATCCGATGACAGCTGACTAATATGATAATGTTTGTGGAAAGTATTGAGGTCTAAATTGAAGCGAGATCAAACATCTAGCGCGCGCAGTTTTAACACCTCTTGGGCTGTCTGTTTAACACAGGATGCTGAAAAGCCCGTGAGGTTAAAATTTTTTACGACTACACAAGCACGGGCACGAACCAAAGAGGCTCTCTACCGTTGGACGTGGTAACTTACATTAGCCGGCAGGGGTTCAAGTTGAGCTTGATCTCTTTACAACGCTAGGTACCATTTGAACATGCAACCTCGACCTCGCTATAGGGACAACTGGATCTGTAATGAAATCGGTACTCCTCGTATCACTCAGCTTGCTGACTTGGAAGTCCCACAAACCAAGCCTGGGACTAACTGCAGCCACCGGTCGACGGATCCACCAGGGGGCCCAGCTGGGCGGATTGATAGCGATGAGCCTAGCGGTGCGTATGCGTACAGGTCCAAACAGATTTGTAAGACACCCTCTACAGTCTGGATCCAATTTAATAATCTTCAGCAAGGGAGGCCATTGGGCAAGTTGTGAAATTAAATGGCCTGATTTGAGCATAACAAAGATTAATGTGGGAGCGCTTTTAAGGTTGAGCCACGTAGCGAAATAAGTATGTGATTTCTCTCATTTCCCGCGAGACTATAAGTCTTCTATTGGAGCGAGGCCCAGAACCCAGCTAGATCATTCTGGTCTCAGGCCAGGTTGGGGACCGGATCTTCAGCCCTTGGTTTTTCTGCCCAATTCCCAGACAGGTCCATCAGTAAATCGAGCGCAGACGCAAGAGGCGCATAAGGCCACAGGAAAGATCAACATACGAAAGTAAAACCTTTAACCCGCGATGATCTTGTGATTTTTTGACTTGCGAAATTTTTTGAACTTTGGGCTTTTCTGATAAATAGTGGAAACCTTCCTGTCTTTTTAATCTGAAGTGTTTTTTGCCATATACCAACAGATCGCCCAATCTCACACTGACTGTTGAATCGAATCTTTGTGGACTTCTCAGAACCTATTTCTTGAATTGATCATCTATTTTATAATTCCACTCTTCACTAACGATGTCCGTTGAAGCCGCCCCTCAAAGAACCACTGGCTATGTAACAGTTGCCTCCTACAAGATGTCTCCTCAAGGTATATCCAGAACGCTGTACCAGCCGCAATCTGCCTCATCACAGTCGCACACTCCATCACAACAGGGAAATCCAAAGCTGAAGCCAGACTTGGAATCAATCAATGAACTTTCAAGAACCCCATCTAACAAGTCGTCATTATCATTGAATTCAGATATCTATATCGATCCAGATCATGACTACAAGATCGTACTAAATTTCTCTGAGGAAGAGATCGAACTAGTCAGATCTACATGGAAGCAAATGATCTCTGACGATCTTAACAGATCCGCCAACGATAACACTTCATCTGGCCACACCTCCATCGCCTCTTCATTATTCTGCATCCAATTCTACTCCAATTTATTAGCCATGGATGCCAATCTAGAGAAGATGTTCCCATCCATCAAACATCAAGCTGTCTCATTTGCTGGTGTGCTTTCCACTGCCATCCACTCTTTAGAGAATTTGGAAAAATTGAACGACTATTTAACCAACTTGGGTAAGAGACATTCAAGAATCCTTGGGATCGATCCTCCACATTTTGAATTGATGGGTATTGCCTTAATGAAAACTTTCCAAGATCGTTTTGGTGTTCGCTTTACATTGGAGTTGGAACGTTGTTGGGCAAGACTATTCACATACCTTGCTAACTCCATCTTACAATTTGGTATTGACCCAGTGTTGAAAAACAACCCACAGAAGGATTTCAACGTCGAATTAGTCAAACAGAACACTAACACCACATTCGTTGAGCCACAGAATGCCAACATTAGTCAGTTGAACCAACAGAGATCTGGTTCCATTGCTTCGATCACCACGAGAGTGCCATCCGCTGCACAATCTTCCACATCACTCCCACTGGCTGTGAGTGGTGGGAAGTTGAGTAAGAGGGCTTCAAAGATGGGTAAGTCTTTGTCAGCTGGTTCTGAACAAGATGAGAAATGTGTTATTATGTGAACTTTAAAAGGGACTATAGGTACTAAATTTTAGCTATTTAATGTATTAATGAAACAATTATTTAACGAACCGTTATTGTAGCTCCTGTGCAGAGTAGTGCTCATCATTATTGAGCTACGGCCCAACGATCCCACTGTACCGTTTGTACAACGGTTAAGGTACTTGAAGCTTTTTAGGGATATTCCCTGATCTGAGCCTGCACGTCGGTTACGTCATTCTCCATGATCCGAAGTCTGGAAAACGTATACAGATACAGATTGGGAAACTAAGGCCGTTCGTTGATGGGAAACACTTTGATGAAGCGAAAAGAGACGAGCAGAGTAGATAATATAGGAGGTAAAAGAGGTAGAAGAGGGAATCGAGACCATGGGGTAACAACTAGAATTAATTATAGTGAGAACATTTGTCGTTAAGGACATCGTGGCAGTTCTTTTAGTACACTGCCAACATTCCGTGCTTCCAATCAACATTTCCCACCAATGAGAACACGTCCAAGGTCCAATCTTGAACTTAGGGAAACACCTATCGAGCAAAGACTACGCGTCGAACAACTCTTTATAAAATCATCTATTTCTAAATTACCAACTCAATTGGAGACAGCATCTTAGTTACCACCAAATCTTGATTTGATTTGATCTTCAACTTGAGATTCGTACTTCTTGTAGTTTTCTTCACCAACCTTGGACTTGATGTTCTTAATGTTTTCTTCACCGATGAAGGATTCAATCTTCTTGGTATATTGACTGTCAGACTTGTTTTCGTCTTTGTTTTCGTCTTTCTTTTCACCTTCTTTGTTTTCACCTTCTTTGGTTTCACCTTCTTTGGTTTCACCTTGTTTCTTTTCACCACCTAAGAAGCCTTGAGCTTGTTGTTCGATCTTGTTGAAGTTGTCTTCACCGATTTTACCTTTAACGTCGTCTAAGAAACCCATTGTAACTGTTTGTATCTGTGTTGGATCAAAATGGAGACTGATCCGATGAATTGGAAATTTTTCAGGGGGTCCTGTGCTTATATACCTTTTGGGGTAGATCGCTGCCTCAACTTCCTGCATGAAACTAATCAAGCATGAAATTCGGTTTGAAACGAAGAGGATAAAGACACAAGGCACAACTGGTGTGTCTAAAAGTGTGTCAATTGCCTTCCTGGTTGCCCCTTAAGTCCAGTGTTCCCAAAATCAGGGACGTTATACGGTATCTGTGGCCCAAGATCGAGATGTTGATGTTTACGTTGATGTTTCTCGCTTATTTCATAGTGATTGTCCGTGTTTTAAGGTTTTAGATCCATCGATTTCTGTGGCAATAGATATGAATTGGTGACAATAGGAGACAAAATAGGGAGAGTGACTATACATGAGTTTGTCTAATATATAAATGGTGATCAATTGATATTTTGTTCTCGGTGGTGTCGGGAATCAATTCAACGCATTATTCAATTGGTTGTACCTGGCTAAGCCTGGTGTACCTAAGTTTCACTGGCCCATTTATGAAATGGCCACAGAAAGGCCCACTAAAAACGCACAAAACATGTTCTGAGATCATACACAAGGGGAACAAAATAGCCAGGATTGGAACATCTAGGGGCTCAATCGATTAGTCCCTGACCATCGTGACCTTTGAGATTCCCCCTATTTTTAACTAATGTCCCCCCCCCCCCCCCCTTGTTTCCTTCAAAAAAACCCAAAAGAACACAAAAGTCAGGGGGGAAAAAAGCACTCTTTCTCCTTCCACAAAAAAAACCCTTCCCACCCCACAAACACCCCCCCTCAACCTCACAAATCCCAACAACACCCACCCCCCCTCTTTCCCCCACCCCTTTACGCCAAAACCTCCCAATCCGGTCGCGGTTTTTTCCTTAATCAACCCCTTGAGGGCCAACCTCTCCCCCAAATCCTACAACACCCATTAACCTACAACCCCCCCAACGCCCCCCTTCCCGC